>WOFM01001285.1:0-472040 GCA_011428145.1 Ericerus pela
TCAAATGCAACAAAATCAAGAAGTTGACAACAGACCCGAAAGACATTGTCAAAGCATTGAAGAAATCTAGTATTTTATCTGTTACTGAAGATGAAACTAAAGTCTTTCGAACAGTTTCTGTAAATCAAATTACTAATGGAGATGATTGCACAATTTATGTGGTTAATAAACGCAGTGTCAGTCGTACTACATGTTTTTAACCGAAACCGGTGATTATTTAATAAGTATTCATTTTAGGAAGATCTACCTATGGAGGTGGACCACGAATGGCTAAAGAATGTTTTTAACGCGTACGGTAAAGTTGTTTATGTATCGATTCCGCAATATAGAACTACGCGCAAGATTAAAGGATTTGCATTTATTCAGTTCGACTCGCCGGAGAATGCTCATAAGGCCATTAATGTGAGTTAATTATGTCTGCACTTTTTTCGTTGACTTTTCCAACATATATGAATTCTTGTTTTTTGAATAGGCCTTTCGATCCGTCGATTCCTGCCTGTCTTGTAGCATGGAGCCGACCAAATTGCGCAGTGTTCAAACTTTCGAAGGAGAAAAAAATGTTGTGACTATTGAACACCATCCAATTAACGTCGAAAATATTAAGTGTGTGAGAATACGTCGAGTTACGGAGAGTGAAGATGATGATGCTGAACCGCAACGAAAAAGAAGGAAAAGGACTAAAAATGATAGCATTTCAAAAGAAATCGATAGCGTTGAAGAATGTCAAAAAAGTAATGAGAAAGAAAATGTTGAAGGAGAAAATGTTTCCCGACAAACTGACGATGAAGTTAAGAATGAGGAACCAGATATGGCAAAATCTGAAGATGAAGGTAATCAATTTTCGTTTGTGTAAATTTTTTTTTCCTCTAAAATGAAATATGCTCTCCGTAGGTACTGATGCCGATAACTCCAATAAAAATAGTCATAAGAAAAGGAAGCGAAAAAAAGCGAAAAAATCAGAACAGGTTCAAACTTATGGTATGCAAATCCTATCGAAGTTAGTATCTTAATGATCAAATTAATAATTCACATTGTAGTCACTTTTTCTGGAATACCATTTTTCGTTTTTTTTTTTACAGGAAAGACTGGAAAAAACTACGCAACAAATACTTGGAAGAGCAACGAAAAAGAATGCACGAGTTGAAGCAACAACTGAGAATGGCTAGTATTAAACAATATGAAAAAACCAAATCAAATCTGATGCCGGAAACACCAGAGGAAAATATTGAAACCGAAAAATCTTCAGTGTCGGACTGTCGTGTCAAGTTCACACCCGGTGTGATTGTGAAATTATCTTTAGATCAACCCATTAAAGATGTGAAAAGTTTCAAAGTTTGTGATAAGATCCTTCTTAATAACATACATCAATATGAAGAAAGCGTCTATTTTTATTCTATTTTTCGCAGAACGAAGTGAAAAGATATGCTGATGTTGAATATATCGATGTGAATGAAAATGATTCAGTGGCGTATGTCCGTTGTTCTAGTAACGAAGCAGCTAATCAATTAATAGCCTTAAATAAGTGGCAAAATATGATAATTCTTCAAGGCAGTTATTTTCTCCTCTCTTACCATTATTCATCTCATCATAGTTTGGATGATTTAATGCAAAATTTGTTTTATATTTCAGGTGATGAAGAGCTCGCTTATTGGGAAAAAATCAAACAAGATCGAAAAGAAAAAATTGAAAATAAAATTCGTCCGAAAACTAGAGGGAAAAATAAGTTAATCAAGAAAGTTGAAGCCACTCTAGCTACTCACATAAAATTTCCTGATTGATTTGTTTCCTGGCAGACCTATTAAATAATTACTTTCCTATTTCGAGGCATTTTCTATTTTAGGTTTTAATTTATTCGTTATACATGCATGTTAAGCAAGGAAGCAATGTTGTTCTGGTTCATAATTTTCAGGGTGGCATCTGAAGCATCCTCATCCCTTTTCACTCTCACACCCTCCTCCAACGATGTACAATATATGGACAAAAAAATAATTTTTATTTTATTTATTGACAAAATTTTTTAATAGCGTGGCTCGTTGATTAAAACTAATATGACAATTTTACTTTCAGGTTATTTTTGAGCAATATTTCCTAAAAGTCTGTTCAAGTGTGAAATTTTTTACTGTAGTGTAAACTTATTAAAAACGATCTTTTCCGGTGGTGCGAAATTTTGGAAAGTTTTCTGGAAAAGAGTCTTCGTGTTAAAGTTACTTTGAATTTCAAAATCCTAGTATACCGTTTTTTTCTAGAAAAGGTGGTTTTTGAAAAAAGTTATGAGAAATTATCAAAATAGTCGCGCAGCATCGAAGTTATTCTTAGAATCTCAGAAAATTCTAATGCAAAAAAATTGCGTACAAAGCAGATTAAAAATTTTTTTTTTTTTTCAGAAGTTACGAAAATATTAAAACTTTTTTCAATTTCTTTTTTCTTTTTTTCCATAATTATTAATAAAGTACAATAACAAGTATTAGTTGGTTTCTAAAAAAGGTAACTGTTTTCTAACTTGTAGAATACCTTGTCATGAAGAAATATTCACAAGAAGGTAATCAACAGATTATTTGCATGTGCCGCCACTACATATGTACAACATATGGGAGAGCCAAACTTAAACAAACACCCTTGGTCTGTATTTATGGTTTTGTGAATGCTGTATCTTGCAATCCTGAAGTCCTATAACAAGGCAGCTACAGTTAGAGCTGTCATAGAGAGGAATTTCTTTAGGCCATTGAGTTGCCCTGTCTATTATTGTCAACAGATGTCAGTGTCCTTGTGATGGTGGCAATGAGCCTACCAAGTCCATGTGTACTGTTTTAAACTGTTCTGTTTGGTTATAGGATTTGAGGGGTGAATGATTGTGCCTTCGCAGTTCAGGCAACTTCCAGCCCATTTGTTGCAGTCTGACTTTATTTGTGGTCAAAGAAACCTCGATGAAATTAAATTAGCATTGCATTTTGGTCTAGAGTATGACAAGTTGTGTACACTGTTGAATGCCAATTTGAAATTTTTTTGGTCAAAATAGCCTATTTTTACCCTTACTAATGTTATGTGTTAATAAAACATCAGCACTGTGAATTTTTCTTCACCTCAATTTGAGACAAGTATCAATAAAACATCAGCACTGTGAATTTTTCTTCACCTCAATTTGAGACAAGTATCATCGTTCAATAACAACTTTTGAAATTCTGCATCCTTGAGCTGTTCTTTGGTTATTTCAGCATAAGGTAACTGGGCTGGGGCTGAGATAGCTTCGATTCGGAGTGTTAAGTTCTTCACTTATATACTTGATGTCTGTAGTCAATTGACCAATATAGTTGTGTTCTTCTCAGCGATGCTGGTTCTGCTTTTTGTATGAAGTCATGTATTAGTTGGTTTATAATCTGTATACACAGTAAAATATCTACACTCTTGTTGATGCCTGAAATGTTTCAGCGCAGCAAAATTCCGAGCAATTCCTAATCATACATGCTATAATACTTTTCTGTTTTTGAGAGCTTCTTTGAGAAGAAAGCTAGTGGTAGTTTTTTGTTGTCATGATCAAGTTGGTACAGGGTTGCACCAATAGCAATGTCTGAGGCATTGGTACCTATGCATAACGGTAGAATTTCATTTGGAGGAGCCAATAACGTTGCATTTGCCAGTGTTTCTTTGATTTTCTCAAAGGCCTGTTTGTCTTCTTCTTTCCAATCGAGTAGAGTTCTATCTTTCTTTTTATTTGTTTTTATTCATTGAAACAACTTACTTTGTTCAGCTGCTGCATTTTTCATACAACGTCTGTAGAAATTCACCATCCTTATGAAACACCTAACTTCAGCGACGTTTGAGGGTTTCAGGAAATTCAAAATTGGCTCAACTTTGTCTTCAGGGAGAAATGCCTTCGATCAAGACTTTGTACCTGAGAAAGTCTATTTCAGTTTGTTTGTATAAAATTTTACCTATGTTGATGCTAAAGCCTGCAATATGTATACACTGTATTACAGCTCTTACATTCTTCTTATGCTCCTGCTCACCACCTTCAGAGCAAATGCAAATATCATCCAAATATACATATGCAAATAGCAATTCCCTAAACAATCCATTGATGAATCACTGGAACATTTGTGCTGGGTTATGGAGTCCAAAAGACATTCGAAGGTGTTTGAATAATCTAAAGGGTGTTATTAGTGCCATTTTTGGAATGTCCTGTTCAGCTCTAGGATTTTGGTAGAATGCCCAGTTGATGTTAATTTTGGAGAACTTCATTTTACCCCTTATATTTGTGTTAAAGTTCATAATATTTGGGACTAGATAATGGTTGAGAGCTGTTTTGGCATATAAGGCCCTGTAGTCAACAATTCGCCACTCTCCACTTACTATATTGGTTATGTGGATAGGGGACCTCCTTGAGCTTTTTGAGGGATGGAAAATGCCTTCCTGTATTATGTGGTCATAGTATTCCTATGTTGCTTTGAGTTTGTCAGGTAATAACCTTCTAGCTCTAGCATGGCAAGATGGTCCTTTTGTTTCTATATAATGAACTGTGTCATATTTATAGATAGGATGCCTGTGAATTGATGGTTGTGTGATTCCAGGATAGTCAGACAGAAAATATAGGAATTGTTCGTTGACTTTAGTACAGCTGGATATATTTGTGTCCAGTTTGTAAGCTAGTGTTGTTCCGCTATTTATCAATTTGCCATTTTTTAAAACAATAATCAGGCCAAAATGTGCAAGAAAATCTTCACCTAGGAATGGGTTTGGAACATCTGCAACTGTGAAGGACCACATCATATCTCTTCTAAGTACAATGTCTACTTTGATAGTCTCAAGTCTGCAAGGTGGAAAGTTTTGACCATTCACAGAACAGAGGTAGTACTTTGGAGGATGTACTTTTTGATTTTTATTTACTAGCAATATGTTCAAGTCTGCACCCGAGTCTATTAAGTACCATCTCCTGTTTATCCTATCTTTTAAGAACAGACAACATAAGTATTTTTCCAAGAGGACTTTGGCTGCATAGATGGCCCCTCATCCTAGTTTGATGCATCAGATTTTTTATAGGATTTCCCCACCATTTACAATGGTTGTTGCATTTGGTGGCTTCTACATCAAACCTAAGAAACATCTCTTCTCATCCTATTCTCAAGACTAGGTGCTGCGAGAAGATGTTCTAGGAGGAGTAGAACTCTGACCCTTTTCTTTGGTTATTCTGTTTACAGTCTTTGGACCTAGATTGTCTATTATTATCGTTACTGTTTCTACTTCTTAAGGGTTGACACTAGTTGGTTTATTTGAATTTTGGCTTTTGTTTCTTTTCTGGACTTCTGTGGTCAGCTGAGCTATTTGAGCTCGAAGCTAAACAATTGCTCCAGTCTCTGTAGATACTACACTCTCAGAAAGTTTTGACATCGTGTATTCTAGTGCATTGTCTGCACTCTTAGCAAGAAAATCCAAATATTTATTGTGGTAAATCCCACAGCTGCTGGACATTGTACAACATTTTGGTGTAGTTGTTTACAAAATTAGTTTCCAATTACGGAAAGGGCTACTAATTATTTGTCTTATTCCATAATGTGGCCATGAAAATTGAAGGTTTGTCATCCCCAATTTTCATACCACTCATGATGTCATCAATAATTTTATTTTTAGTTTTTACAAATACATTCTTTATTTTCATTACAAACCAGGAGTATTTATCCTCTTTTGTTGAAGAGCATTCCAAGATTTCTAGAATATGGCGAATGATCTGTGATGGCATGCCACCACAGATGTATAGGTATTGCTGGTTCTGTTGTATATTTTCTGTTTTGAATCGACCATCTAGTAGAAATAACCACAAATCTACCTCATTGGGTAGAAGTTCTGGGATCTCTACCCTATGTCTGTAGAAATTAGGATTTTGTCCTGGCTGATTTTACAAAAGTTGCAAGATTTGTGCTAGAGCTTTGGAGGTCATCTCTGGCTGTCCACTCCCTCCTGCAGATGTATAGATCTGTGGGTTGATTCTTGGTTTATAGCGGCAGCCAGACATAGGGGTTCTGAATGTTGGGTTGTATTTTCCAATTCTGAAAATTCTTCAGATTGCCTAGTTGAATTTGGGAGGATTGGTGGATGAGGCCAACCTTCTTCCTCCAAATCTACTGTCTGTTGCTTCCTGGCTGTATTTATTTATAAAAGGGGGTATAAATTCCTACTTCAGAAGACTCTTTTTTGACAAACATTAGTTTTTAATTAAGAAAAAAATTATTTGTATTAGCCTAGCACCTGAGAATTTTGCCAGTGCACCACAAATTTTTGAAATAGCGAACCACACCTCTAGACACTCACGACGTAAGCCAAAATCACCTCAGAGTCACCACTGTGGAGTACCTTGTTGGGAAAGAATATTCACACATGAAGGTAATTAACAGATTATTTGCGTGTCCTGCCACTGCATTTGTACAACATATGGCAGAGCCAAACCTGGATGAAAACTGGTGATTTTAAAGCCAATTTAGCTGTTTTTTATAAAGGCTCTTTACACACACACAAACACATATGTAACAAATACGTAGGTCTGTGTGTAAGGGAAATGCGTCGTTTCTTATTGTGATAAGGACCTAGAAACAGGTAATTGTCTGATTAGTCACAGTTTAGTTTTTGTACATTATTTGCAAGTAATTGCAAGGAATTACATTCGAACCTTTTTTTTTGGTTTAACATCATTAAAACGAATAATAGGCCAGCCTTTTGAAGGCAACTGTTGTCAAAAGGTGTGAGCCCCTAAAACCTCGGACAAGATAAGTCCCCAAAAAACTAAATTTAATTTATTAGAATTTTATAATTCTCTCGATTTAAGGAATGTTTGTCTAGTTAATACAACTTACTTTTTTGGAATTTTGATATTTTTGTAAGTTCCAAAAACCTACTTTTGTGGTGACAGTTGCTACAATTGAATTTTGAAATTAGGAAAAATATTTAAAATTCGCTTCGCTAGAGAATGCTCCTGCTGGTTTCATATGTAAGACAACTGGATTAGGATATGTCATGTCACAGGGGGCTCAACTTTTCTAAAAAAAGATTAATAAAAAATTTTTAGCTCTTCATTTTCTAGGTTGGGAAATTTCCACCCAGCCTAGCAAAACATTGCAAAGGGAGTAAGAGTTTTTGTTTTCATCGTGATTTTATTGATGTTTCTGGAGAAAACTGATTTCGTTGAATTGGAGAACAAAAAACTACAGGACTTTTTACGGAATCAAAGAGCAGTTTTAAGTACTCGAAGATATCCTCCAGATGCCTGGTAAAATGACCAAGTAGTCAAAGTCAATACGGACAATTTTCAAAAGACAAGAACTACACCACAAAAAAGTGACGTGTCCAAGAAAGTTACTTCAGGAAAATCTTTTCAAGTGAAAAATAAAATGGATTCCGCCTTCACGCATCAATAAAAGACAATCAATTAACAAAATTCATAAACGTTTTAATTTTTTAATCAACTGAATATTGTACAGCAAAATGATACAACTAAAATAACAATTCCTTATAAACAGCACCAGTCTGAGAAAAAAAAATTATAGAATCTATATATTTTTTTTTTCCTTTAAATTAAATTGTTTTACATAGAACAGCTTTACTCGTGAACACAAAAACTGCTAGAAAGTAAAATGAATCTACAAAATACTTTGCATCTAATTACTTTCAAATCTCAAAACTTGTAAAGACCGAGTGCTAATGATGTAACCAGAGAAAGCTTGAAAAGCTTTTTTTTTTCAAAGCAGATTAAAAGTGAAATAAATTCAGTTTTAGCATTGACGAGAAAAATAAATAAAAATAAAAAACGATCACAAATTATTTAAATGGATTTCAACGCAATACTTTGGTAACATCATTGCAAAATGCTTCAAAGTACAAAGCAGATATTGACGGTTCACAATTGACAAGAACCAGTCACGTAAGAAGCGAAATTAGTTCGACACATTTATTAAATATCAAACTGTCAAAGATATGGAGAAACTACGCAACACGACAGGACAATCTACAAGCTAAAATTCAATACTAATACAGGGAATCAGGAAAGATCAAAGATCTTACTCTCTGTATCGTGATATAACAAAATAAGCAACAAAATTATTTTCTTGAGGAAAAATAAGCAAAAACAAAATTCTAATTCTACATAACTGTAATTTTCAATTTAAACTTACGGAAAAGTCGAGAAAACGTTCGTAAAAAAAATCATAAATTCAAATTCTATACATTGTTTTTAGAAGAACAATGAATAAAAAAAAGAGGTCAGTTGAAAGAAAAATGCACATTTTGTAATCCAGAAAGAATAGCAAAAAGTTATTGGTGTGTGAACGGTACGATTTTTCACAACAGATTTAAGTACATCAATCGATAAGTAGTAGTATCGTTGTGTTTAAAGAAAGAATAAGGAAAAATATGAACACACATATTTACATAGAAAAAACGTTACACACTATAGTCCGTCCAACGAAAGTAAACGAAAGATTATCCCTGCGGCTCAAATCAACGTTTCCAAATATCAATTTGTTTTGAAATTATTATTTCAATTTTCACGTATTTTATTAATAACATTCAAATGTATGGCAACAACGCATATCAGTAGAACTCGCTTAATAAACTCGCAGATAAAGGACTCAGTCATCTACTGGACCCTTGGGATAGATCAGCTATATCTAAATATGTGAAAAAAAATTCGTTTATTAGATTCAACAAATCGCTTTATCAACTAAAATTTCTCAAAAGTTAAAAAAAAAACATGAAATTTTTATCGCCACTCTGATTCAATTAAAACAAAAGGAGTCAAAATTTACACATTTTTCGAATTAATAGCGGCCTAAATAATATTATAATAAATTTTGTTACAGTCTCAATTCCATTAAAATATATACTAGCCTAGAGGTGTATATTTTGTATGGAATATACCAGTGTTATGCAGACTATTTTAGACAAGTAGATGCACTCGGATAAAAAAATTGTTTCAAAAGTCAGCAGGAAAATTTTACCCACTAAGTAAGCGCTAGTGTCATTTGCAATTCAAATTCCATTCACTTTGAAGAGCTAACTCATGTGTGCTACAAGTTGGATAATTTGTCCCAACTAAAAACTGATGCGAATTTTTGTTACATTGGCTTTATGGGAGGAGTACGTCAACTTGTCTAAATAGTCTATAAATTTTAGACTGTACTCATAAATATTTATGTAAACTTTTATTTAAAATTAAATTTTTTTTCCCTTTGGCTAATAGACTCATTTGGTTATTGGACTCACTTTTCCTTGCTCCCAAAGTGAGTTTAATAAGCAAGCCGGGTTCTACTGTATAATTAACCAATGTAAAATTATAAGGATGATGCGGGTTGCGTTTTGCATTTTGCCTGAAGAATCAACTTTTGTTGGACGAACTACAGCAATTATTGTTTTTCCGCACGGTTTTTCCCTCGTGTCTCTCTAAACAAACTACACATTTACAGAACACTAAAAATTCATTTCTAGAATATAAATAGATTATAAAATGGAAATGCACATAACGATTGCTATTAAAATATACATTTTTTCATTTTTTTGTCATCTCTAAAACATGGAACTGTTGAAGAACTGTATATATTTCAGACTTCATCAGTAACTGAACACAAATTTTATTACCAAAAAATGAACATAAATCTAATCGTTACGCCTTGGTCTACTGAGATAATACAAAGTTTGAAATAAATAAAAAGAAAAACATCAACTGGAAAGGTCGGGGAGAAAATTTACACGTAGGTTACAAACTAATAGAAACAATGGAAAGTAAAAATTGAAAAAAAAATACAATTGAAGTAGAAACATTACATCTATGAAATCTACTTTTTAAGTTTCTTTTTTCTTTTTCTTTTCAATTCATTTATTTTAAAATTAATATATGACCTCATAGACTGTGGCTTTCTTGTCTCCAGAACCAGTTACAATGTATTTGTCATCGGCGGATATATCACAACTTAATACAGATGAGGATTCTTTAGACTGTGAACACAAAAAATACAATAAGAATTGGTACTCGTTAAAAAAATTCAATCCTACATTATGAATGATTCAAGTAAACCTCAACGCAAATGAATACACAAAAATAATTTTATTGAAGACGTTACTCCGAAAACTGAAGTATTATTTCGCAGAAATGATTGTTTTAGGGCATCAACGAGGAAAATACATAATTCGAATTCTAAATGGACGAAATCCCAGCGAAAATAAAATACGCACCGAAATGTATTTTTGTCCAAATGATTCTAGCAAGATTTACAAATGTTCCAAAAGCAGGGAGAAAGAGTTAATAAGACTTGTCTTACTAACTGCTTACACTTAATGTAAATTTTCTAAGAGGATCTACATATTAAAATTGATCTGGTATTAAAACCCAGGAGTGGAGGGTAGGTTCGTTTTTCGTTTCATTACCCCAGGAAACTTCGGCATCATTAGCTTAAATTCATATACATAAACACACATATTTCCATTCGAAATGGTACATGTCGCAATTTTTAGCAGGTAATCTTGAAATTTGGCACATTTAGTCCGATCCAGACAACGATGAACCCTATTGTTTCTAGTCCAGATCAGTCAGATGGTACGTCCGATATATCCTATTACGTGGAATTTATGGGGCTTAAATGGTTCTGAAATTCGTAATTTTCAACCAATAGTCACGAAACATGGTACAGACATCGAATATATAACATTCTAAAATCCCGCAAAATTTAAAAAATTTCAAATTATTGCTAAGAGAAAATAAATTTTAGACAAATCGAAGAAGCTGTCCAGAAAGTACGCCTGGTGTTATTTCATTAACCAAACAACCATTCAATTACTTAAGTACGTATTTTATAACCTTGTATTACAAGTTATTCATTATGAATTTCTTTGACACTTCTTTTCATTCGATAAATGCATTTATAAATTTATTTATTCATTTATTTATTTATTTAATTTGTTTTATCAAAAAAAAACTATATTTTCTAGCGCTGCTTTCTGCGCAAGTTTTAGGTAGCTTTTCAACTGAAAATCTACTCATTAATCTTGGTGTCATGGAACGACCTTGGGATGGGGGTAGGTACTTTCTAGTTTCATAACCCAAGGAAAATTTTGGCACTAATAACAGTAATAACTCAAATTCATATACATATATATATATACATACAAAATCCACTTGTCTGTAACGCTCATCACATGACCAATTTCACAGATTTAGCTAATTGTATATTTGAGTCTAATTTAAGATCATTTTTTTCTTCATAATTGGGAAGTGGAGGCTCCACAAGGAGTGCTAAATTCGCCTCATATTACCACAGTCTGAAAACAGGACAATGTATTTTTCCCATGAATTTTTCCATAAGAAAAGAAAGGAGTTTCAATTCATTTTCTGAGAATGGGGAAGACTTTAATATCGATGATCACAAATCGTTACGGAGTATAATCTTAAATTCTACCCAAGTGTAACGATAAAAACTCATTTTTAAAAGAAATTTTTGCATTACAAAATCAATACATTTATCCCTATTTTCATTCATTAACCAGTTTTCAGCTGATTACTATTTTTGCCACCAGAGTGCGTATCTTTAGCCTTCACTTTCCAATATCATATTGATTCACATAGTTAATTGATAATTCCGATATATTTATGTAGATCAGAGTAAATTATTGCCGCGCAGCAGCATGAGTGTTCTTGTTTTGTGTGTGTGTGTGAATTTCTTGTTACCACGGAACAGATCGCAATTTTTATCCCACAGGCACGAAATTTGGAACGAGCATCAGTACTACCAATTTAGTTTTGCCTATAAAATTTTCAATTTTCGACCAATAGGTACGAAATTTAGAGACAAATATTCACTATAATATATTAAAACTTGCTATAAATTTTCGCGCGGATCGGCTCAACAGTACTTCTGGAACTGCTATTTTTTGTTTTTATTTTGACTATACAATTATTAATTTTCGATCAATAGTTACGAAATTTGGAACAAATATTACAACTTGCTAAATTTTGCTGCGGATCGGTCGAACGGTATTTCGATAACGCATTTTCGTTTTTATTTCGCCTATAAAATTCTTATTTTTGGACTAATAGGAACATAATTCAAAACAAATATTTATTACGATCTTTTAGTAACTTTTTAGTGACTACCTAATTTTATTTTTCGAAAACCTACTTTTTCAAACAGAACTACCGCTGCGTTAGTTTTTTCGTTTTTTCCTTATAGCAATCAACTTTCACATCAACAATAAATTTCAACTGAGAAATAATTCTGAAAATGCCAATTTTCCAAGCAGAAAAGCTTTCCCTTCTCCCAATTCTCACATAAAAGAAGCAAGTTTATTTAAACCGCTGGGCAAACGTTAAATCTATAATTGGAGACTATTTAGTTTGCAATTCAACCAATAAATTGATACAAGCTAAGAATTAAATATTTTGACCAAATTAAAACTCAATGAATGCAATCACAATTCTTGACTCCGTTTTCGTAAACTGCATGAATCAAAGTATAAAATTGTAGCAAACTTCAAATATTTAAACATACAACTTGGAATTTTTTTTTCCATTTTTTCGAATGAACCAGTCACACGTCAAAATGCTTGTTTTACTTACAGACACCTGTTTTAGAAAACTACGGACTTTATTTGAATCATTCATCTGATAATTACATTGCTACAAAGGGTCCTCATACCTGAAATATGGAAGCACCGTAAGGCGTTCTCCAAGCATTTAGTAAATTATCTTTCCCCGTGGAAACGAACCACTTGCCGCATGTGGCAAACCTTAATGACAGCACGCACGATTCGTGTAAATGCAATTGATATTTGTCAGTCTTATGAGCGTGCAAGACTTCCACATTCGAATTCTCCATTCCGACGGCTAACCACTCACCAGTGGGACAGTAGCCCAAAGAAAATATCTGCAAATAAAATAAAAATATAAAAATATGCGTTTCATCCCACTAACTCACGGGCATAAGAAGAATGGCGGGAGGAATATAGTGTCCAAAATAAAAATGTCCTTACCTGTGATGAGAAGTCGTGTTGCTGCAATTGTCTACCTTCTCTGAGATCCCATGATCGGACGGTATTATCAAGACCGCCGGTCCATAATTTACTACCATCCGAAGAGATGTCTATACAGGACGCTCCGTCCGTATGGCCTTGGAACTGTCTAACCAAAGTTTGATTATGCAAATCCCACACAGCGATGTTTCCGTCAGAGCAACAACTGAAGCAAACCTACAGGGCAATAAAGACAAAAATGAAAATTATACTTTATAAGAAAATATCTGACGCACAATATAAGTAGCACACAGGATAAATCGCAAAACCCAGTTGAATAAATAGAACTCAAAAAATAAATGTCACACATTATTAGATAGGATGATTTAAAGGAGAATTTCCGGATCAAGATTTTTAGTTGAAAATGTGGAAATTATAACATGCCCTTCTAATGTCATCGGAAAGAAATACGAGACTTTGAAATATACTAAAAATGATACTATATTAATACAAGAACTCTTAAAATGAAGTATTGATAAATACTGTATGATCGAAAATTAGGATCAAAAAACAAACAAGGAAAAGATCACTTTTTTTTTAAACTTCGTTCCTTTTAGAACGAATAACAACTAGTGATTACGATAAATGAACAAAACACCATAAATATGTCCGAAGTTTTAAAACTCATCAACAATTAGCACTAGGTTTCAGGGAAAAGAAAAAAAATTTGAAAAATTAACTGCTTTTCCACGACAAATTTAAATGCACAAAAAAAAAAAAAAAGCCAACAGCTAAAAGTAGAAATTTTTCAATAATCGATTCGCAAAGAACATTTCCAAATAAATAAGTACGCATACTTAATGTTCGAAATATTAATTACAAAATAGAAGCTGGGAAAGTTGAGAGAACAAATCATTCATCTTGCAAAATTATAAAAAACAGAAAATAAAATTTATAAAAAAACGTTTGTAACATTCTTCTAACACAAAATAGACCTCATAAATTCAAGGACTACACAATCAAATGAAAATTGGTAATGAGTAGGTATAATCCTTAAGAATATTATTTTTTGATTTCAGTCAAAAACAAGACGATTCCGCAATCCGCTATATCATTATAGAAATATATTCCCGAATTAGGACAAGTAAATAATACAAATATTATATAGGAAAATAGTAAAATAATTACTCTGTATTATGACGTAATGATTTTATTTTTTATGTTTTATAACGTTTTGATCAGGGCAGTATCAAAAAAAAATTGCTCTATTTTTTAGAACTGTACCAGTTTAGAAAGTTGTGGTATAAGTGCTTTCAGATAATTTATCTATGCACACTGTTTAAATTGAAAGAATGGTATCTCCTATTGTAGTATTTTTTTCATTATAAAACCTTCATTCTCAAGGATTTCCCGAATCATGCAGTACTTAAAAAACGAAATTAATACGCAAATTGAGATTACTGAATACAAATATCATAAACACTTCTCATAATTCATACAACAACCACTCATTTTTAAAAATTAATAAATTTCAAAATACCCGCAAATTGATTCCAAATTTTGGAATAAAAATTACACTCAAAATAATTAAACTAAATCAATTTAAAATAGTGTCGAATATAGAACCTAAATTTATTATTATTATTATTTATTACTTATTATTTATTATTTATTATTATTATTAATATTATTATAATTGTTTTTGACGGGGGGTCAACAGACTTCCTGGCCACTACCTATCAACCTGAAAATTAAATTATTAAAATTTTTAACTCAGCTTTAAAATTGTCTCCAACACATTCTTAAAATTTTATAGGATACTCCAATTCGAAGCAATTTACCACAAATGAATGAAAAATTTCTTTAACTCCATCCAAAATGATATTTGAACAAAATTCGAAGAATAAATAGAAACTGAAATTCCAGTCTTAGCAAATGTCCAAAATAACTGGAAATATAGTTTTAATTATCAAATTAAGCAAAAAAAACTACATGACATCCGTTTTGTTTATCAACAAGATGAAAAAATTTTTTCCTAAGTCTATAGCAGTGTTATGAATTCAAAATAATCATTTATCAAGTCACAAAAAATTTACTCAAATAACGAATAAAGAAAGAAGTATCAAATATTTCTTTATTTGGTTGTTTAATCTTCGTAAAGCTGCACACATTTATCAAGTCAGTAGCTTAATATTTCGACTGCATCCAATCACGTATTCCTTAACCTCAATTTATTCTCATTCGCATCCTTCAGCTTTCAAGTCTCATATACAAGTCAGAAATAGCTTGGTCTGCTATTCATCCCATTCCTCCCCACAGAACAAATTCATTGAAAAACTTGCGGAAAAAAAGTACTTTTGAGTCCGGACTGATAGCTAGGGCGTAGCATGCAGGAGCGCTGGAAGTAAGTTCAGCCTTAATTCGCGGAGTCGGAGATGCCAAATCCCATATACTGAGGTTGCTAGCTTCACCGCCAACAATTAGCGTACGACCATCTGGCAGCAATTTCACCGATCGAATGTAATTGTCTCGTTGCTATAACATATCAAACATAGCGCATACAATTAAAATCGGATAAAAAATGAACGATTGAACGAAATAAATTCAAGAGAATATCACAAAACTTACCAGACAATCGAGTTGTGACACAGGCGTCTTCGAACTATGCTGACTAATGTCCCACACTTTTACGCATCCTTTACCTCCCGTGTACACGTATTTCGTAGGATTACTTATGGTCACGGCGCAAACCACCTCACCGTGGCTGAGGGTATTCAACTGTCTCGCGTGTCGAGGAATACCGGGTCCGTTTAGCGCGTCTGGTGGAAACGGTACTGGTTGCATTTGGCCTTCAGCCATGATGAAGGAGTAAGCTCTGCGAACAAGCCCGAAACATACTGATGAGAATTACACGAAACTATTCAACACACAGGCAAGGTAAAATCTTTTCGAACTTAGAACCACACCAAATAATTCTGTAAACACAGTCATCTTCGGAATGAATTAAACTGTAATGAAGACTTTCCCCCCAGCAGGTAAACTGCATATGTACATTGAGTCATATCTGCTAATATCCTTCTTAGCCTAACTCCTTCAAAACCATTAAAAATCTGTCTGTATCATATACCACGTCTAACCGTAAGTCCCACACATAATTTCAGAGTTACGAACACAGGGCTCAAACACTGTTTTGGGTGCACACTTAATAATAAAGACTTCTTCCCAAGTAACTACTTTAAAAAATTCATTTATCGAACACGTTATATGCTATAATATAATTATTATATCATCTGCTTGGAAAAATTTTAAACTATGAAATGCTCTATTCGCGACCTTCCTACAAAATACAGACTGGAACTTCAGGAAAACATACAAAAATGAAGAAAACAATTTATTTCAAAGCCGATTCACACAAATAGTCATTTTCCAAAATTCGGCAAGAAAGTCCAGTCTTTTTGCCGTTTAAAGCGAAATTTGATCAATTTTGTAAAGATTATTCATCACTTGCATAAAATAATGGCACCACGACTAATTTTTTTAAATTACAAAGCTCATTCAATCTTCTATGACACAATTTCTTTGATTAATGTAGATAACTCTGTTCATTTAGTCAAAAATACAAAACTGGTATATAGGGCAGTGGTAGATTTAACGTTACAAAAAAAAGGAACATACGGCATTGTTGAATCAGATGACGAGCAAAAAGAGCTTGCATATTTGATGAAAAAACTAATTAAGTGTTCCTAAAAGAAAATGAACGATCAATATTGCAATTTAACAACAATGATAGAAGAGAAAGCAATTTTAGATGAAAAACGCGTTCGATCAGGAAGGGTGAGGACTGGAGAACCTTCAGCCAACAGTCCTTTAAAGCACTACTGTCAATATACGGCTTTTAAAGAACACCTATTGGATTCCAGACCAAACGAATGTACAGAAATAATTAATGTGAAACCAATCATACATCTCCGCAATTTAGAATTCCCATTTGAACAATAAGGCTTATTACAACTAACCAACAACTGACAGTGAGTTAAGAAGTAAAGATGCTTCAAAACTTTCCAGAATAGAGTTTTCTGGCAAGTACCAAAATCGAAACACATTTAAACAGGGTAAATTAATTTTATACGAATATTGGGGTAGAAAAAAAGCTTCGAGACCAACCAATTAGAATCATTGATAAATTTTGAGATTGTATGACCGAAAAATGCACTTGTGAAATATAATCAGTAAGTAACATTACTTTGGGAATTATTTGACGAATCATGTTCATATTATTATCGATAGATTACAATGTTTCGATGTTTATCTCGATTTATGAATTTGTACTTGTGTATATCGATGTATATTTTACCGCTCTTAGTTGACTGAGAATCATCTTACGTGTAACATCAAACTGATATGTGTCCGACATTAAAAATACGAATTTATATTACTGTGTTAATTATTCAAGTCTTGTTTCATTGTTACTAATTATTTTTCATCGTCATTAGTCGTCAACGAAGTTTCTAGTTTCACAAAGGTTATGGGCCCAGATATACTGTTTGTGGTCCTGGCGTTCAAAGCTGTGCTGTCGAAGTCTGATCATTGGTAATGTTTTAACCTACTTCTGTTCCTTTGTTGTTGCCTTTGTTTTTTGGTCGCAGTGCCTGGTTCCTTGATATTGCAATTATGGACAAACAGAAAAGATTCAATCTTGAACTATTGAACGGCAAGAATTTTCAAAGTTGGAAATTTTGTATCGAACAAAGAAGCATTAAGGGACATAGTCAAATATCAAATACCAAAACTACCTCAAACTGATGAGTGGCAGAAACAAAATCATCATGCTACATACATCTTGGCTCTCAACATTCAGGATTCATTCCTAGAAATCATTCGTAGACATGATTCAGCATTTAGTATGTATTATACTCTTGTTAATTCATTGGGCCATTCATCTGATTTAAAGCTCTGTGATCTCAATTCTAAAATGTACTCGCTGCGCTATAAAATGGATTTTATTATTCGCTATTGTTCCAAAAGTCAAAGGATCACTGAATTGGGTGATACAACTCCTGTTTGTTAGTATATTCTACAGCTACTGCATTCTTTGCTGGCAGAATTTCATAAGATTTGTGTTTTACTACACGACAACGAACATATTAAATGGGATAGCATTACAAGTTAACTTCTCAACTTTCAATGCGATCTTTCAAAAGAAAAGTATCTTGGTGTCTCTTCTGGTTTGTCGTCCATATCTGCTGGTTAGAAACCAACATCCTAAATTAAATCGGAAGACGAAAAGGCCTTTATGGGTCATGGTAATAATTGTTTTAAAAACAGTAATAATATTTTTTATGGCAATTATCGTGGTAATTGTTCAAATTATCATGTAAGTAATAGTACTGGCAATTACAATCGGTCTCGTAATTATAATAACTACGATCGAAGTAACAAATCTAGTCAGAGTAGTCAGGGAAACAGTAATTCTAGTTAAAATTATGATTGTAGTTATAAATCTTGAAATGTTAAGAGTTACTCATGTAGAAAGTAAAGTCACATAGCAAGAAATTACCATTTTTGTAATCGTGGCGATAGATCTAACAGTAATAATAATCAATATTATATAATATAATAGGATATAAAATCGAAGGATATTATAGGTACCCAACAAATATATTGCTGAAATTCTCCAGCTTGATTTAAGTTAACAAAATTTTATCTATTTTCTACATCTGAGCAATGCTTGGTGAACCAGGTAATATTATTTTAACACAGAAAAAATGTTTAATACTTTGAAATAAATTGTTTAAGTGACAACGAACTTCATACAACAACAAAACTTGACAGGTATATTAAAACACATACTTCTCAAAAAGTCAAAACTTCAATAGCTAGTGACACATCATTTTTTCAAATCGATAAAACCGAGTTCCGTTTGAAAAATAATATGATACAGGCGTTTGAGACTAGTTCTTTCAAAATAAAATATTATTTTATAAAAAACGGATGAAATAAACAAAATATAAATTATTTTAGATCAAATAAAATTTTCTTCACGAAACAAACGGAGTGTGAGGGACGAGATCGTAAAAAATCATCTCTCGTAATTTTTTTTTTTTTATTCAACCTTTCTAGACATGTCCTCTTTCAGTTCTTTCGCAAATTAACTGAATTTTTTATTACTTACGGTTTACCACCGTGGATGCTGCCAAGTGATGGTCCTAACGGAGCTCGCATTTGTGAGTGCGGATCGTAGCCAACCTAAAACATGGGAACAACAATAATTTAGAAATATTACATACAATACTTGTTTCAAGCGAAGTAAAGCAAAACCAGAAGAATGATGACGTGCACTCACCAATGGTGGTCTTGGATACGCGTTCAAAGCGGGTGGTAAATTATTATGAAGAGATCCGTAAGCACCGGCTGCAGCTGCAGCTTGAAGATCATGGGGACCGGCACCAGCCAAATAGTGCGGATACTGAGCGGCTGCAAGAATAACAGACATGATTACAATACGTGTTACATAAAAATACATAAAAAAAACCCTCGAAGAACATAATTTAATGCTTCTGTTTGTTCACATAACTGTTTCTTTTAATCGATGTCGACAGAAAATTACAATAAAATACAGTGTTTTGGAAAACGTTTATTATACAAAATTAATAAAAAACTTCTTCATCTATAAGTAGCCCACACCTAAAATCAAAAACACTGTGTACCGCGAAGTTTTAAAAATCAAAAATTTTAGTAAATATTCTGAACAGGAATTTTTTTCAGCACCATTTTTTGAAGATGGAAGCAATGAACGACTCGTAGACAAAGTTACAAAATTTTATCCATTCACGTGTCATTTACCGCAAAATTATAAAAACAACAAATCTAGAAAATTAGAATCTCAAAATTCGAACAAAATTCTTCAAAGAGCAGACTTCAACAGCCAAGGCAATTTTGAGCTTGAAATAAAAGGGATAGAATAAAATTTTTTTCAACCGGTAAGCAAAGAATACGAGTAATTGATTCACATTCAGGGTCAGTAGCTTCGAACTCGATTGATAAAAAAAAATGAAAACCCTTAGTATTCCCATAGGAGCATATTAAAGAGAAAAATTAATTCGAAAAAAATCGTGGAAGAAATACTAGATCATTATTAATAATATGTTATTGAGCTTTGGCAACGTAGCTATTTTACCCAACGTTTGGTTATTATTTAATATCGCTCTAGGGGTCAGGGGGAAGAGGGTACTCAGGATCCGGTAGCAAATTGTCTCCCACCAAGAATTTTCTTATCGCATGCTAAAGTATCAATTAAACCAAACCGAATACAACCCAATTTTAGAGATCAAGTATATGACAACGACTGCTCGGTGCTCTCAAACAACAAACCCTTCGATTTCATGGTCGAGCAACAAACCATTTAGTCCTACGTAAGTAGATCCCAAACAGATTCAATATCGATGATTTTTATCCTAAATGACTTTAAAGCAATTTCAACTACCAAATACGCACAACCATGTTTTAACAAACACGATTCAATAGTTAGAAAAGAAAAACTCAAGTTTTGATGTGACTAATTTAACCAAATAAATGAAAACTACTAAGAAAATATGACTATATCTGGCGAGATATAAGTTCGAAAGCGAAAACTATCTCCTTCAGAAATAAACTCTTTATCTGTAACCTACCTAAACTGGGTTTAACAAGCGGTTTTAGAGCCGACAGACCACTAACGCTACTACCACTGCCTCCACTCGTCGGTGTAACAGATTTAGAGATCGGTGTTGTTGGCTTTTCTTCCATTTTCTTGGCTGATGGTGTGCTGGCATTGGACGAAGTTCCACTTCTAGGACTGAAAACATACACCATCATCGATTAAAAGAGAAAATTCGTAGGTGACTGGTACAAATATTTACGCCAATAATTACTATCTTTATCGTAGCTATGATTTCCTTCAAACAAAAAATATAAATAATTGCTGCAATTTTTTCTTTAAGTACGAGCCAATATTATCTTCAGCAATAAGAAAATGAAAAAAATCAATTGAGAAGCTACTTTGGACGAACAAAAAACAGCCCGAAATACTCAAAATTAATTTCAGACAACTATCACAGGATAAATGTAACGACAAAAACGATGATAACAATTTCATATGTAAAATATCACTTTCTAACACGAAACGGTAGTTTGAGCCTACATACAATATTTTCGGTTGTGATTTATCGGTAAATAGAAACGTTATCTTTCCTGAAAATTTAGAACCTATTGACTTTGACCATTTTTTCAAATCAGTCCCACAAATACTAAACGTGATAGAAGAAATTCATACCTGTGAGGGCCAAGGTGCTCCTTTTTTGGTACCAACTTATCAATTCCATTTTCACGGGGAGAAGTAGTGCCATTGGGAGGAGATACAGGGTCCTGTAAAAGGAACAACACACACGAAATTAGTGATATCATTATCGTAGCACAAATTTAATTCAGCGGAGCATCATCTCACCTCACTAGCATCATCAACGACGAGATCTTGATCACTTTTTTCGCCATCACTTGCCTAAAACGGATAAAAATTCCACCATTAATAGACGCCTATCTCGTGATTGCGAAGTCCGTAGATACACTTGAGCCCAAAATTACAGGATAACAATCTGGGAAACGAGTTGAGCAAACACTTACGTGACAGTCCTTTTCTTCCTTTTTCACTTTTTTGTGTTCGATTTCTGGCGGACTTCGAGTACGATACTTTTCCCGCTCGGCTGGCGAAATGGAATTTCTCTGTAAATAAATCAAAATATAATGACATTAACACAGTATTCGCAATGCATTTTCCAAAGTGCGTGTCTCTGAAATGTTCAAAACACAAAGCTACTTCGCTACATTGAAATAAGGCGGCGTAACCAGTGACCACAGAGTAAACTTATACTATCTAACAGAAACTTTTCAATTTTATAGTAATATTTTTCGAGGAGTGAGTTAATTTCCACTCGGACAAAGTAGGCACGCAATCTACTCACTCACTCGACTCTACTCTTTCAAACGGTTATCGTCAAAGACGACCTTATATATGTATGTCTTGCTGGAATTAAGTTTCTCCACCGTTATCAAGTGACGTACACAATTTAAAATTATACTATACTGATTTCAAGGGTAAAAGTAATAGAGTTAGTTATAGAGGAAATACTCTTGCACTATCAGACCACCATCAACTAATCTTTCTCCGAATGTTCTTCGTGATGTGACGAACCAGTTTAGAAGCTCCACGCGAGAAGTAATAAGAGAGTGGCTGAAGTGCATGGTTATGCGTTCGATTTAGAAGTGCTATCAACAAAGAGTAAACACATCTTACATATTGTAAAGTGTATGAGCCACAATTCGAAAACTAATGTACCTCATATGGTGTTGGCTACTTAACTATGTGCTTCAAAGTATTGAGCTAGGTATTAGGTTCACTCAACAAATAATAAAATGCAAAGAGAACTTGTGTTTCGTAAATGTACTTCTTGACAACGAAATTAAAATCAAAGGTACCAATTTTCAACGGATGACCGAATTCTGCAGCCCCTAAAAGAATATGGCACTCGAATATCGAATAAAGCTTTTCACCTTTCATAAAAAATAATTAAAATCGCATAATAATGTCCCTTCAATTACCATTCGCAAGAAATTTACTAGATTCAATTATCTGCCAGGTGCAGGCTTCCCACATCGCGGAACGTTGTAAATGCCTTAAGACTGGAAAATTAGAACCGATTAGAAATATGCCTAAAATGCGTAAATGATATGGAAATTAGGTTTGTGTTAAGCATAGAGTGCTTTCACGAAATTACTTTTTCGAAACGAAGTATATCTGAAGTATATTTCTACGCTCCACCACAACGGCTTTCTCGTACTTATCATTCATGCATCAAAAAATTCTATGAAACATTACCTTCGAACTTCTAACGACCTGCATAAAAGTTACCAACGTACATGTCAGTGGGGGCAGAGTAGGCGCTGCCCACCCTAAATTATGTCCGGTATAAAGTTTTTGCTTTTTTCTCAATTTCTCATCATAAAACATTCTAGATATCATACCGCCCTAATTTTTTGTACAGTCTACTCTCTTTTTTGCCCCACAAACCGCCACTGATATATATGGTGTTACCTATACACATAGCAGCGGGGAAAGAAACTTTCAACACTAAACCGGGCTAAAACCGAATCCTCAACTATTTAACACGTTAAAAAAGCACGGTTTTTAACTAACAAACAATTGAACTAAAATGAATCAGAAAAGCCAAATTAAGGTACGCTCGATAAAACCCACACGAGATCATCACAGTTTAAGAAAGAAAGAGAAAAAGGTTCTAGCGGTAAAGTAAGAATGTTGGTTAGGAAATTAAGCTGGTGTTAATATTTCACAAAACTAAAGGATGGATTCGAGGGTTGAGCGAAAGTGTGAGAAATCGAAAATGAAGGGTATGTCGTGAAATCACATTACCTGTGCTTCGTCGTATTTCGACTACGCTGGCAGTGGCAGGTAGGTTTAAGAGAATCAGGTGTGACGGTGAGGTCCCAGAATCGACGGCAGAAACAGGGGAAAAAATGCCAAATAAGCTAGTCGGATCCAATTTTTTAAGGATGGATTTTCACGTGGAAGATTTTTTCCTGTTTTATACATAGCGCGTATTAACAATCTAATCTATCAGCTGTGTGATTTTGGAAGCAGTGTAAACGATATACATGGTATATATCTAAATAGGCTTACCATAATTATGAAATTCCATACCGGGAGAGGAGTACAAGAATGGTATAGGTTTACCAGGTGAAATTTTCAAGTATCTAGCTTTTCTATGAAAATCTACTTATTAAAATTGATCTTAAGAAACAACTTAGAGGTGGGCATGGGTACATTTTGTCATGAACTTTGAGACAAACGTTAATTTTTTTTTATTTTAAAATTCTAATAATGCTACCTTTCCACTGGATTTCCGGTTTATGCTCTAGAATGGCCTACCCATTTAAACATATTTCCAAGTTTTTTTTTTGTTTTTTTTTTTTTTTTAAATTGATAAATTTGAGATAAAACTGGAAACTGAGACATGAAACTAAACTGGCTAAGACACCGGGACCAATACCTCATACCGGGACAATCCCAATTTGTAAGCCTATATATGTATTTTTTTTTTATTTTTGGCGAGCCAGAGGGTTAAAGAGTAAAAGAGAGAAATTTTCGAAGCGGTGTTAATAATTTACCAAATCGTTTTCGTTCCTGTTATGAAAACAACGAATGCGAAAGGACGGGGTGAGTGAGTAGGACGGGGAAGTAAAAAAAGAAACGAATGAACACAACCCTTTCCCGCGGGAAACCGCCGGCGAAATAAAAAAACGAGCAACGCATTGTGGTGGGTGAATGAAGGGATGAAATGGGAGAGGGCAGAAGAAGCGTCGAAAAATGGCTAATGGTGAGGTACGTTTTTCCCTCCAGTGTCAATACAAAAACGAGCAGAATGAAGGGGCAAGGGAGGAAGAATTATATGCCGGGGAGGAGGAGAAAGGTGGCGGGTGAAGGATGAGAGCTTTAGCCGTTGGATGAGGAAAAACTTGGAAAAACCTCTCGCCGTATAAATTGCTTTTGCGCTGGGTTCTTGTGAAATGATGCGTGTGTTATACGACCACGGCGAGGCAGACGTTACACGCGAGACGAGGAGGACAAGGCGAATGGGAGCAGAAACCGAAAAAAAATGGAGAAAGAGAAAATAAAGAAAAGCTGTGATAGAACGACGAAGAAAGGATTTCAAAGCGGAAAATGTGGAAATCGTCTTCGCATTCGCATCAATATACCTACTCGTATATAACGAGCAAACAGGGCAAGGGCGATGATATTTATAGAAAGAGCTCGCGAGAAGGTGGGATGTGCAGAGCTTTGGCAAAATGTGGCTGTTTGCAGAGAAAGGTCGGGGGTTCCAAGACGACATGTGAGAATTAATCGGCTTTTAAAAACTGGTCCGAAGAGCAGCGGTTAGCGGTCACATCAGTACACTAAATACATGCGAACACGAAATACAGGGTGCAAATGACAGGGCGAAAAAGGTAACCGAGCGGGATTGTTGAGACTTTTGGAGTGGATAATAATAATGATGATGTTGATAAACGCAAAGAGGGGGTGGCAGAGAACAAGAGCGTTACCCAGAAGGGCATAGATGACGAGGAAAGGGTACAGAGGGCGGGAGCATTGGTGGCGAAGTGGAAAGAGAGAAGAAATTAGACGATGTACTCGAAAACAGAGAGTACTCGACTCGTCGGCATCATTTGTCGAGAAAAAAAATCGCGAACTTCAAGAAACGAACAGCTTTCAAAAGACGTAATTAAAATTAGCGGGTTCCGAGAGGTACGCAGAAAAACGAACGTACGGTAGAATGAGAGGTGAGGGGAGTTCGATGAATAATACGCTAACAATAAGACGAAGGGGAGATGAAGCCGTGTGGGTGATGCTTTTGGATCGTTCGTAAAAGTAAGTGGTGCTTGAGCGCTATTTTTCGAGACGAGTTGTCACAAACCACCGAATGTCTGAACATCGAAAATGGGAAATCAAGTGTAACTGACGGGTGTTCAAATGAAGGGTGACCATTATAAATGCTGCACTATAATAATATCACCAAGAACACATCAAAAAAGCTCGCAAACTGCTCAAAGCTCAATTATTACTAAGGAATGTATAATATTAGGGTTATGTCTCTTATCTTAGCAACAATAAAAGACATCTCCGACTCTCGTGGACTCCTGAAGTTAAAACGTATGGTGATACATTGTATAAACCAGGCCATTGTTTTTACGGAAAGATTTAAAAAAGGCAAGTCAATGCTTGCGGGAAGAATGAAAAAATGCTTTAGGTGATTTTCATTTTCGAATCAGGATTATATAAGAACGTAGGTAAGTTCGATATCCGTTAAAAGGTAAAGCAGAGAAATGGTTATCTGTAGTTAAGAACAGTATTAAGAATCAAGGCAAAGAATTTCGGAAGCTCTAAATGAATATTATTACGTTCTTAGAAACAAAGTGATGAGAATTCATTTCTTCAGTTCAAAGCTCAACCACTTTTTTCCTAAAACTTTTTTTTTTTTTTTTTAAATTTATAAAATTCGATTTTTGAAGTCTCTGCAATTATTCTGAAATGATCTGGTTTTTAAAAAATTGGTTAATGTTGAAAAAATTAAGTTCAGAGATAGTCACACACTGAAATTACAACAAACGAAAGCCCGACTTTGTATCACAATTCGGAATTAAAGATAGTTGACCAATAGATATAACGGAAAACTTGGCGAAACAACAAGCTTCTGCTATGACTTTTCACCAACGTACGTTTAAGTATCTCAACATATATATTTAAAAAAAAAAAAAAAAGTAAGTTACAAAAAATGTGTTTAACTTTTTTGAGTCGCTGAAAAGCATTAAAAAAAGACATCAGAACTGCAAACTGCAAAGTAAGGCACAACGTCAATACACTTTTCTCTACAATTCCAATGACTTACTGAATCATTTCTCAAACTGAAGTTGGTAAAACTTTTGGAAATGAGATCAACTTCTTCAGGATGATCATATTCAATGTTTAACCGACGCCGTAGTATATTACTCAAGACACTTTCACAGGGCCATAAATGTAATCAAATTTCGTAATAAAATAAGCAACCCAAAAAACTTTTGTATCCATGAGTTTCAAATTTTTTAAGTTAGTAAGATATAATTTAAAAATTAAATAATTATTATAGACATTTTTCTCATTTACGCTAAATTTGAATAAAACAACGTAGAACCTTCATTTCATCATTATAACAATATCAAATAACAATTTAAATTCAAAACATGAGATCCAAGGTCATTGGAATTTGGAATACAGAAAGGCAAGAACTTCAAAACCGATTACCGCGAGTCTCGAAATTTTCGAAGAAAATTTGAACAATCTTACAGCAACGACAACGGGATAAGAGTGCAACATTAATCTGATGTTATAGGACGAATTTATACAAACTGGCGTGCATTAGTTACGGAACACCATACAGCAAATCTGCCGACTCGTCTCGACAGTAAGGAATTCCGACGGGAAAATTTTCTCGAAACTTTCTCGCCACTCTCTCAGCATTCCTAAAACGGAACTGAAAAGTTCTATACCACAAACGAGAACTGAAAAAAACGCAAGGAACGGAATAAAATCCCTAGTAAAGTAATGAGGAAAAAAAAAGAAAAACGAGAGGAAAAACACAGAAGAAAATACCATTTCCGCGGGCCACGAAATACATTATTAATTCCAAAGAAGGAAGAAAAGAAGAAAAAAACTGGAGTCGAGAAATCCCTGTTGGCGAATTCATCACCGAAGGGTTGGGTGTGTCGAAGCGAAAACGGATGACTGGGATAAACACGCCGTCGTCGACGACAACGACGACGACAAAAGAAAAGGCAAAAAAAATCGAAAAGGATACGATACACGAAGTATCTCGCACAAATATCTACAAGGATTACAGAAAAGGAAAAAAGGCGAAGGAAAAACAAGAACAATGAATGAAAGGGGAGAAGGGAAAGAAGTTGAAATAAAAACGCCTTTAAGCTCTCGTTCGATGAAAAACAACCCAAACGTTGGTAGATGAGGGATGCACCGTCAACCGTCGTATAGGAGAAGGAGGGTTAAATACGAAATTACCACCGAAAAGAGAGACAGCTTTCGAGTATTTAACAAGAGTATAATGTTATAAAAGTACACACGCACACGGACAACCTTTTTTATACACGCATATCCCTCCATCGAGATAGACCCAACCAGGAAAAACCAGTCAACCATCTCCAATCTAATACAAGTCTGCGACTGAATGAATTAAATCTTAAAAACCACATGGGGCTATTGAAATCCGACCCTTTTCGACGCATTTGCGTCTCCGCCCACCATCTCTATAAATAGCTACCTAAGGGCGCAACATTGATCGTCTACATTCGCGTGTATATTCAAGAGGGGGAACAGTGAAAATGAAAACCACCATCAACAGAACTTATAAAGAACCGGGGGGAAAATAAACCACTGAAAAACGAAATAAAAAAGGCTTTTTCTTCACACTCCCCCTTCTTGTTCATAAATTTTTACATGCATGAAATCAATAAGCGACCCGACTATTCGAAACGGTTCGTCTCTCCTCCAGCATTCATTAGTAGTCAACGCTATTGTTGGTAATTTGAGCTGAGGGGCGAGAAACTGAAGATTATTTTTTGAAACCGAGCAGGAAAAGAACAGGTTCTATAAAAACTGTGAAAAATACGCCGTAAAACCTCAGAATGAATATGATGGAATCTGAGGCGAATTCCCATTCCGACGAAAAAGCAGTAAAACAATAAAATTCACACCTTGAAAATTTCGCACTTACAGAAATATTGACGAGTTAGAAAAAGTTATTGCTAGGTCTTACAAAATGTAAATAATAAATGGATCATGAAGATGAGATGAGGAAAAAATTTAAGAAACAGGTAGGAAGTATTCGAAATAAATGAAAAGTAGTCGAATAAAATATAAGTGTCGTTATATTTTGTTCGCATAGTTACACTCTAATCTTAAAAATCATCTCAATAAAAAATTTGATACATCAAAAAAATAAGATGTCATCTGAGCTCTAATTTTCGTTCTGTCATCTTTGAACGAACTTTTTCCCACAAAAAGCAAACTATAACATAAGAGGCCAAATTAGAACAAGGCTACATTACAGACCAAGAATAATACCTTCACCAAATTCATCTCAAATAAGAACATTTTGACAGACTCAACATGCATCTATTATCAACAAAGCACTCAACTAACCAAACATTAAGTTAATTAACAAACACTACCCTTTTCAAACATCTGAAAATGAATTTGAATAGTAACTGTTAACATTCCGTTCAAAATTGATGTACTTAATGGAAAATATACTCGAATAATTATTGCTTTTCATAGCCTATCGAACATGTAAAAAGCTCAGGCTGATTAGACAGACCTTCATTAATTCCTTATCCAATGATTCATATCCATAAAGAAAGTCACACATATACTTCTTCTGACACGAGTTTTGCAGGTTTTTATTTTTCTCTGGAGTTACTATTTACAGTAAAATCTATGCGGAAAATTACATCCCGTACACTAACTTCAACTTCATCCCAAATTCACCACCGTAACCCGAAGCGCATCCAAACCGACAAAACCTCACCAGAGTGGTCAACAACCGACAGTAAATTCACAGTAATCGTATAAAATCGCACCTAGTTACGTAAATCGTAATTGATAACCAACCCTCTGCACGGCAACAAACAAACCTCACACCTCATTCAAATTTCATACTCTCGAAAGAGTTTCCGAGCAACTCCGTTTCAAGTATCGTCACGAACTCAATCGTAACATAAAAATACAATAAAAAGGGGGAAATAACAAATTGATTTAAAACTGAATGTGGACCCGTATACATCAATCGAGAGTTTAAAGGGGAAAAAAATGTCATTAAACTACATTCGTCTTGAAATGAGTATTTACTGATACGTCATAGGGAAAAAAAAAAGAGACCGAGAGTCAGGAACAAGAATGGTGAGAGAGTGGCGGAGACATTAAAAAAAAAGCAGCTTGCCGCTACACCACGATTATATACGGCGTTGAAGGTAGCTCCTAATTTAAAAACTACAGGTAACAGAGGGTGAAATAAAATATGTCAATCTAACAAAAATGGAAAACTCACCACTTTTTTTTTTTTTCACCCTGAAAACAGGGGGACTACTTTCAGACTTAGTACACGTAATCGCTATGTAATGTAAATGATATAATCGACGCTGCTATGTAAACGACAGGGGAGCTCAAAAAAAGTAATGAAAATATTAAAAAAGATACTACTCGAGGTAAAACTACCATAATCTGTTTAAAAATAGACCATTTTCTCCAGCAAAAATTAGAACATAAAAACATTCACGAAATAAATGAATGCAGTAAAAGAATAATGTATATAAAAGAGTTTTATTTCCTCAAAAAAGGCTTATTCGATAGGGTGATACTAAAATAATATTTAACACATTTAGAAAAGGGCTACCAAAAATTATATAAATGAAAACAGTCATCGATTACTAAATATTAGGCTCCTTGCCAGGTGATGATCCTTCATTGTAGATAACAAATAGAATCAAAATCGTAAAACATATTCTAAATCATGCTTGTCCGATTACCAAATACGTTTTGCCCTCTTTAACTGTTGCACTTCATCATGATGTAGTATCCCAACCAGATGATGTATGAGGGGCTGAGACGTAGTATTACCACACATAGTGACAAAGTTAAAATGAGAAAAGCCAACATCTTGAAAATGTTATCACCATTTCGGCGGGGTTTTATTTAAATTGACATGACGAAACTGAAAATAATTTGGGAAAAGAAACAAAACAAGGGGAAAAAATACAAAAACCAATCCCACCCTTCTCCATAAAAAAAATTAAAAATTAACGACGAAGTACAAAATACGTGATTAAAGACGGAACCGCACCTACTTGGTTTGCAAAGGAATTAGAGGGTCGGGTTTGGTAAACGCTTCGCTCACAAAATGCGCCGAAGAAGAAAATCCCACCGCCATTTTCCCTACCCACTTCACCGCAGCAGATAATTAACTTCGACTCAACAACCGTTAAACAACTAACTACCCTTTTGTTGGGGAAATCGCCGTCAGTGTAATTACTTTAATTATACTGCTTATCAAAAACGTGTACTCAGGGAACGCTCTTGGATCAGTTCTCCTCATCATCTTCATCAGCATCATCCACTCTGTTTTCTTTACTTTTTTTTCCCCATTCATTCGATTCACTAGAAACACGGTTTCCCTAAATCTACTATAAAACAAAATAAACGAAAGGACCAAAAAGAACACAATATATAATAATTTAGGTAATCAAAAACTTTCAATTAAAAGAAAAATATTCATAAAAGCGAATTGAGAAAAATAATTATCAGGAAAAATTTTCAAAAAATACGAGGTGACGACAATCAAAAAACTTCGTCAGTGAAATGTTGCGCTTATTGGGTGAAACCTACAGTCTATTTAAATAAGAATACAATTACTTCAAAGACAATAGACAATGCGGTAGTTGTGGAGAAGAGAGTATCAACAGATGAGTAATAAGTTAGGTAAAAATGAATTTTTAAAAACAGCTTTTATAAGATCAGTAAAATTCTTCCCAACAACGTACACTTCCAAAATTTCTAAAAAAACTTATACTAGAAAGTAAAAAAACCTGAAACTAGGGGGATTCGAACAAGATAACCCTCCACTGCAGAGCCACGTTACTACCACAACGCCACATAAATGGACTAAGGTATACCAAGTAACTTGAGTATAAAAAAACGCACCTTTATAAAAAATAACTGATAACAACAATCAACGCCACTAGATGTTAGTATAAGAATTACATAACGTTTCATCGGGTTAGTGTCTGTAATAAAAGCATATGAAAAAACACTCATTCATTTGAGTTATTAGTAACACACAGACAGGTAGCACAGTGTGACTAAGGCATTTTACTAGCAGGTATATGTATGAGGGTGATAAGAGATGATCAGCCATTTTGTGTTTTATACATATATAATAATAAATGTAAGATTCATGAAAAACCGAATAACACAAGATGGCGGCTCACTTCTTATCACTCTCATGCTCATACCTGCTAATAAAGAGCCTTAGTGTGACTGTGATTGTGTATGATGTAATACTGTTGTTCTTAAATAAAAGAGACTACACAGCGCTCTTTGTCTCACTCTCACTCTCTCTCTCTCTCTCCCTCTCTCTCTCTCTCTCTCTCTATCACACATACACATACACACACACATACACACACACACACACACACACACACACACACACACACACACACACATACGTGATTATAGTATCTTAGTTGGACCTTGACACCTAACTGCCTTAGTAAGACCCAAAAAAAAATTTTTACTTTTGAGGTTAGAATGTTGCTTGACAGCAGAATGTCTTAGTTTTTAAAACATTTAAAAAACCGCCCAACCCACAAAGCTATACACTCAATAATAAAAAAATACTGTAACAGTATGTTGGTTAGACTGCGTGTGTGTGTGTTTTTACACACAAAAATGAAATCATATCAGTCTATAGTCAGACCTTTGTGTTATTTGAAAGTGACTCTTCATGAACGTTGGTCAGACATCAAGAGTACACATCACCTGTTCCTGTATGTCCCTAGTAAGACATAAATGCAATGTTGCCACAGTTTTTCATGGAAATATGGGTAGAAAGAATAATTGTTGTAAAAGAAATTAATTATTGTCAATAGATCAGCTTCTTTAGAAAACTAATTTTGTCTTTTTCTAATTAGAATGGGACTATGGAGTTATCAAAAAGCACTAATAGTTTTTTTCATCCAAATAGAATATGACTACTTTCTGTTTGGTCACCTAAAATCAAACCTCCCCAATTTTTTTGGATAAATGCATGTTAAAGAACTATCTATTTGTAATTTTTAAAATTAGGAAATTATTATTCAAGGGAAACACTCTGAATTTGTCAATTTACAAGACTCTGACCAAGATTGCAGAACCTAGATCAATTTTGTTTCTGACTAAATGTGATACCTCCAAAAATAATCAAGGAATGAGTAGTCACCATATTATTTGTTCTCAACATCCTAAGCATCCTAATTGAACCAGACACTGAGGCCAAAAATGTCAACCACTATGATAAGTTAAACACCATATTGATGCACAATTTTTCCTATTCTCAAACTAATCACCAAAAGCTTCATCTTTCAATTTATTTGAGAAAACAAAAAAACAAAAACAAATACCTATATATCCTTCACCAACAGTGTCAACTCAGTGTCCAGCAAAGTTTAAGTGTTTTATCCAATATGGTGGTTTGTTATTTTGACCCAGGTATTAATTTCTGTGAAGTTGGACACAATTTATTTGAGGAGGCTATTTGATTTCTCTATCCAGAACTGGAAATCTCCAAAAAAAAAACTTCTCAAATAATGTCCAGTTTCTTGAAATTTTAACCTAAATTAGGTGAATAAGTTTTGATGAACTATTCTCCTCTAAAGATGTAGTCATATGTGTATTACATGATTTTTATATTTCAACATTTCCTTTCTATCAAACAATTTCTCTCCCACTTCACAGAACTGACACTGAAATAAATCCATGGAGTAGAACTGAGAACTGAGTTTAAACAGAGTTGGTTTAGAGCTAAAACTTCAAGGGTAGATTTTTTGCTTAATCAATCGTAGTTCTTTCAAGTGTAGGAATTTATGTTCAGAGGTTTTATTGCATTATTTTACATTTTATATAAAGTTTGTGGTTCAGGGAAAGCTTGACCCCCAACCTTTATAACAGGTTTTCGACAAAGTTGAAAACTCCTATTAAATTTGGTCTGCCTTTCAAAATAGGGAATGGGACTTACATAGTTATTCGTATCATGATCTCCAGATTCCAAAAATACCCATCTCGCATTTTCATATTTCTTTATTTATTTTATTTAATTTTATTTTATTTTGGGTTATATTTTTTTGGGAAATGAAAACAGACGAACTGGCTGAACCAATAAGACTGAAATTTGCACCAGAGGTCAGTTTCAGTGTGAGAAAGGTCTGATAGAAATTTGGAGCCGATTGGTTTAGCGGTTCCAAGGATATTGGCTAAATGAAAACATTATTTTTACAAAATCCCAAAGTACGAATTTGTAGCAGGTTTTTATGGTTCATTACACCACACCCCTGTGCCACAAATTGAAAACCTGCTTTTTTAGTGGAGCATGCTGCGCTAGAATTGTTTTTTTTTCAATGAAAAGAAATTTTAAAAATATTAGCGTAGCATGCCCCGCTAGAAAAGCAGGTTTTCAATTTGTGGCACAGGGGTGTGGTATAATGAACCTTAAAAACCTGCTCATTTTAGCTATATTTTGGCCAATATCTCCGAAAACGCTAAACCAATTGACTCAAAATTTCTATCAGACCCTTCTTACACTGAAACTGACCTCTGGTGCAAACTTCAGCCTTATTGGTTCAGCCATTTGTCTGTTTTTGTTTCCCAAAAAAATATAGGCCGGAATAAAAAAAAATTAAATAAAATAAATAAAGAAATATGAAAATGCGAGATGGGTATTTTTGGAATCTGGAGATCATGAAACAAATAACTATGTAAGTCCCATTCCCTATTGTGAAAGTCAGACCAAATTTGATAGGAGGTTTTCGACTGCTAAAAACTACAAACTTGAAAAAAAATTATTAGTGTACAAAATTGTTGTTTAAAAAAAATTTTGGGGGTTTAACCCCATACCCCCCCCCATAACTACGCCACTGGCTATCAGTTTTGGTTTGACAATATTTCCGGTAGAGCTTCCTCAAGATCTGATTTTTTCATATCAAGAAATAATTCTAAATTTCACAATGTCTAATATTTCGTCAACAGTTGACAAATTTCATTTAATCATAACATACCATTTACTCATTATAAGCTTTAAAACAATTATTTTAACTATCAAAATTCATAATTTTTTTTCTCAGAAACCTACTTTTTCCAGCGAGGCTTGCTGCTCTAGAGTTTTTTTCATTATTTCCTTAGTTCTTTTTGATAAGCAGTTTTCTTTCCTAGTCACTCCTTTCATTCAAGTTTGAGAAGGATTTTGATCATCATTTCATTAACTTTTAATCCTTTCAAACCTTCGCACCCCCCAATTTACCAACCTTAAAATTTTCCTGACACTCTCTACAACTTCTGTTACTTTTATACATATTCTAATTCGGGGGTTTTCTTAATAACTGATGCATAGGCGTACTACTTTTTTAAACAAACAGAAGAAAAAAGTCCACATTTTCAATTTCTCAATCATTTCCATGTGGGCCTAACAAAGTGTCGTCTAAGTGCCTGACAGATATTTCTAGAACTTTACGTGAAGTTTTTATCTTGGTTTGGATCTTCAGAAAATAAAGATAGCTTGCTAGGTCAAGTAGCTCATTTTGTAAGACCATGTTTTTGAAATAAAATTCCCGGTATATTGACCATACCTTAGATCCACGTTTCTATAACATATGTACCTAGTAAAAAATGCTACACAGTTTATCCAGGATAGGTAGGTAGTTCAAAAAAATTCAATTATTTTAATCAAATGCCATTTACCATTCTCTGTCACTGCCTTTTTACATGTAATCATCTTATAATATAATACCACGTGTAATAAAAAAAAAAAAAAATAGAACACTCACGGGAAGAAACAACAAAAGAATGAACAGAAAAGAAAATAATTCAATAGAACATACATCAATATCAACGGGTGTGTATTTTTTTTTTATTATTAAATTTTACACTAAAATTGGTAAATTTCAAGGTTAACTCTCATCTTACTGTTGACTTGAAAATGTTTTTTTTTTTTAATATCATTTGCATCTATCGTAAGACAGACCACAAGTACTGACTAAAAAAAATCTCTTGTCAACGTCAACTGGAAAATGTTTTTTTTTTTTTTTTTTTCCTTTATTATCCAGTATTATTATTATTTGCAGCTGTCACATCATAACCAAAACTGTGGCAACGTTGATTTTAAAAGGTCTGACTAACATACCAGCAGACTCAAGTCTAACCAACGTCACACACAGAAGTCCGACCAACGTAGTACTATTGTCAATTCCAAAATAAAATTTCACACACGGGGTGTAACATTTGATGAGTGGGCCATAAGTATGCTAGTCGGACTTTTTACAAGACTAACATTTTCCAACTTTTTCAATGCAAATATAACCCCCTGAATCCAAAAAAACAGTTAAAACGTTGGTCGGACCTTGTGTGTGTCCGACCAACGTTTTTAGTCCGACTAAAGCTGGTGAGGAGTCAGGTGTGTGTCCGACCAAGATACTAAAATCAAACACACACACACACACACACACACACACACACACACACACACACACACACACACACACACACACACACACACACACACACACACACACACACACACACACCTCAACAAACGAGGTTATTTGCGATAATAATCTTGAATGAGTATGCCATCCAACTGTCATATAAAGTCTAAATTCTATCTTCATCTAACATCAGTTTTAGTATGCAACTTGTCTTTATATAGCTATGTAAATTTATAAATCTGAAAAATACAATGAATGCAGCAATACCAACTTTGCATAATGTTTTTCCTCTGTCCACTTCATACATACAGAGCTATCAATCCAGCCTTCATCCATTTTAATTTATAAATAAGTTTTCCTGCGTGATAAAGAAATAAAACCAAGCCTAGAACCTTCCTAGGTTCATAAATAATGCCTGTACAAAAATTCATCGAAATCAGTTAGGTACATTCTGGATCAGCCTAGTCATAGACATTTGCAAACTTTAGTATTATTTCATATAATAATATAGATAATAGTATTATAAACTTTGTTCACACCTGGCTAGTTTTCTAGCTATTACCCAGCTATTTGGGGAACTATTCTATAAACATTTACGTCACTATGCTATTTTAGTCATTGAAGTTAACTTTGACTTGAAGAACAGTCCAATAAGAATCTCATTGGAATGTCGCATAGTGATCCTGGAATTTAAGTTCACTTTAAACTGTTAAATGGCAGGGACTTGAATTGTCATCAAAACAGTACCAAAAGTAGCTGGCTAGTAGCATTAAAACTACCCTAGTATGAACAAGGATACAGGCTCATATGCAAGAACAAAACTTAAGTATCAACAGTGACTAAAGAATTACTTATCTCAACAAAGTTACTTCTATATGTTTGTGTATAGATATAACTGATAGTGGAAAAAATGTCAAAATTACCTATTATCGTTCTTGCATTCTGCCCATAGATATAGATAGATGAAAAATAAAAAATGTTTACTGATCTTGAGAAATTAAACATTTTTATTCGAAGTTATCATCCAGAAGTTCAGATTTTTATTATGGTACTTGTGGAATACCCTGTCATAAAAGAATATTCACACAAGAAGGTAATCAAAAGATTATTTGCATGTACCACCACTGCATATGTAAACATATGTGGGTGAGCCAAAACCTGGGTGAACAATGGCCATTTTAGACCCAGTTTGGGCAGTTATATAGAGGCTCATTTACATAGACACATACGTCTGGGTATAAAGGAAGTTTGTCGCTTCTAATTGAGATAAGAAACAACAGGTCACATACCAAACTATGACATCACTTTAATTGTCTAACTGGTCACAATTTAGTTTTTGTACATTACTTGCAAGTAATTGCAAGTAATTATGTCTGAAAATTTAGTGTTAAGTCCCCACAGTACCAACTAATTTTTATTGAAATTTATTATTTAACTCGGTCATTCAGCACTGATTCTTAGACTGCAATGGTTGTTGTTTTTTTTGTTTTTTTCCCTAGAGTAAAGCAGCATTAACATACCTTTATCAAAGTACATTTTAGCAGAAAAAAAGTTGACTCTCAACTAAGATATGCTTTCCCACAATTTCTCCAAATTTATATACATATGGAAGTTCATCGTACCACTTACACTTTAGCCTTGGATTAGAAACAATTTTTAAATTATTAAGTACTCTCAAAAAAAATCTTACAATTTTAAGTTCTCTTAAAATGGGGATTTTCGTTAAGTGCCATCTTTCAGCTTTCAACTACAAGACTGCTGTCCTTCTTTCGACATCATGCTCACAACCATCTTCCGATAACCAATTTAATTTTTTTTCACATGAAACTTGATTGAAGATAAATCTATTTTAGCAAACGGCTCGATGAAACATGGCGTCACAGAAGTGGTTTTAGAAAAGGTCTTTATTCTATGTTACACAACAAAACAACCGAAGTTTAAGAATTTTCTTTACTCTCTACCATACCAACGACTGAAATTTACTACCGCCAACCCGTTTCCTATGCAGCAATGATCTCCGCGGTTAGTTTTCGCTGCCACAACGAAGACCATTATTCCCCCTTTCAAATTCGACGAACTAGACCCACCCTTTCTCCACGACACCACTAATCCGCTAATTTTGCTAGTACGTTTGTTTCGCCCCCAACTTTCTTACGGGCAATCGCTTTCGGCGATGCCAACTTTTCCACGAATGCTACGGATTTACGTATTCCCCAATGCGGGGCTGTACTTTCGTGGCAACAGGATATAAAAGGGTAGGTTTGCAATTTACCTAAGTGGTTTGAAGGGGAAAAGGCTGGGGCTTAGTAAAATCCGTCGGGTATAGTTTCACGAGTACATCGTTCGAAAAATGTTAATGCGGTTACGAAGTAAAGCGTACCGCAGGGAGTCAAGAAAGAGAAGAGCTTAAATAGAGGAAACGTCGAAAAATATATTTGCAGACACGAAAATGCAAAAAAATACACGTGGGAAATGTATTAATAAACGAACAAAAAGTGAATTATGGAAGAGGGATGAATCAATTAATTTGACAATTTTTAGCCAAAGCTCAGGCCTACCCCTACACCATTGTACCCCTTGAAACGAGATTCGATGTTTTTATTTTTTTTAAAAGGCAGTACGGAGACGTAAGATAGGGAGGCGATTCGACGTCAGGACGATTGGGAGTTTGGGACCAATCAAACTGGTCCAAAAAGCCAGGATAATTTCGAGTATTAAAATCAACACTATCGGGCAAGTTTGATTTTTAAAACAAGCATTCTTAAAATAAATTCAAACTGTCGAATGAATCATTCAGAACTGCTTTTAAAATTCAAAGACTTTGGGAAGATTTTCAAATACAATAATACTCTCAGCCTAAAATGTGAAAAATAGTGCAAACACGACCAAATAACGCAAACACTTAACAACATGAGTTAAACCAAAATTTCTTCCAGCCGTTTCAGAAGAAGCGCGTCTGAACCAACCGACTAATAACACTTTTTATAAAATGTATTACTATGGAAGTAGGTAATATAATTCTTACTTTCTGGGTAAGGGTTCAGTTTCGTTAGCCCTCTTTCGAAGGATAAGGATATGCAATAAAAGCAATTTTAATAATAAAAGCTCAAAAACTATATCTAATCATGCACTAAAATGAAAAAATCAGAGGTGAGAGAGTCAGAAAATTTTTTTAAATTATGACGAATAAAAACTTTAGTAAGAGATCGCTATAGTGTCTAGTTTTGAAAAGTAATGCATTGGATTTTGGATTTTTTTTTTTCGAAACAGCTTTTTACACTCTCGCAGCTTTAATAAGAAGCTATTTCTCACTACATTTGCTTTACTTGGGTACACTAAATTACAACGATAACTGATTTCACTTTTTTTCCCTGTGAAAATGTCGAATTTTCATTAAGTTCCAAGCGTCAAAATGAACTAACTGCTGATCAAGTTTGATGATAAATTTCTATCGGAAATATTCAACTTAAAAAAATAAAGGGTAAAAATCTGGTACAGCAGCAAGAATTTTCTCACGAAAACAAGGAAACAATTGAAATTCAGCAACGATGAAAAGATGAAAAGCCCGATGCGGAAAATAAAACCAGGCAGATAGTAATATGATTTTCGAGTATTTTCGTGAACTTTGGAAGGTCAGGATCACAGATGTATACATTATACAACCTACATAAATAACTTGCCTCCTTTTGCTACAATGAGCTGCGACTCATGAAACATGTTGTGATGTTGCGTCGATTCCCACGCGAATGATAAAAAAAACAGTGTACAATGCCTTTCTTACAGATAAAAGGTTATTTTCAAATAAGTCCTGTATGTTTATTAACGCTTATTTTGATGTTATATTTGGTGTGGATATTCTATCAACCTTCAAGATTGAAACCAGAATGCCACATAGCAAAAATATGAATTTTCTTGTTATTTTTAATTAGGTACTTTGTATTCAAAACTTATACACGTTCTTATATCGTCTACCTTCTACCATACTGATAGCAATTTGTTTACTTTAGTACAGTAAGGGGAAGTAAAGGTTGCTGAAAACAGGCAAGTTACCTATTTCGGTTATATAATGTATGCATCTGAGGTCAGGATTTGAATTAGGAACTCAGGCAGAAGTAACCATTTTTATCCAATTTCCTCATTTTAATTAGACTGAGTAATTGAGTAATGAACTACAGATTTTTGCAATGTGATGGAAAAATCCCTCCCCCAAAAAAAGTCAACTTTATTATATAGGTATACAGTCTGAGAATGATATTCCGTAGGTAATTCCTAGCAAGAAATGGTCACACTAGTTTCTTCTTACAGCACCAATAACAAAAAGAACAAATGAAAATGCACGCCATCACCACTACATAACGAAGGGGGAAAAACCCAACTCTCTAAGGGTTGGCGAACCAGCAACAACAAACTCATCCCCTTATAATAAAACGTAACCGCATGTTCGACACGATAATTGTTTATTTCGACGCTTTCGATATAATAAAATTAACTCGGCGACTTTTTTAATGCCTCCGCGCCGTAGTCGTCGTCATCGTCGTCATCGCATTAAGGGGCAACTTCGAAGAAAATCTTATTTTCTCATTACGAGAAAGCACCCCCACCGCCATATTATCGTATACGCAGCAACTCTTACGATGGCGACGACGCCTCGCCAAAAAGGGGCGAAAATCAGAAAACACTTCCGATAAAAAGGGAAACAGATGTAGCATAAAATAGGAAGTTTACACTCCTCGCCTTTCACCAAACATCCCCATACATTATCATTAAGAGGGTTAGAGTGAGGAACGTTGGTATACAACTTCACAAATCTTGTCGTCCTAATCAGTTTAACAATTCGCTTCTTTCTCTCTCCTTATTTTTCGTCCTTCCTTTCAAATTTTCCCTCAGAGTAGGGTGTATGGGGCATATACGAAACCCTTACTCATTTCACGTCGATTTTAGCATTCGATGAAGTTAATTTTCTTCCTTCTCTTGTTTATCCCCTTTTCGCTTTACCCTCGTGATGCGACGATTTTTATGCGCATATTTTTTATCTTTTTACACAAACAATGAATAACGGATGAATGGGTTCGTCTGAAATGAACACACTTCCCTTTTTTTTCTCTTTTTCACGGAGGGTGGCGTTATTTATCGGCTAATTACAAAATACTAAATCGCTCAAAGGGGTTACGCCGACTCTGTTTCAATATGCGAGATAAAAATTATGGGTTTTACTTACGTGTCTTTCTTCGTTGGAATTAAGGCCTGTTCATGAAAATTTTCATGGCGTTCACAAAAAGGATGCAAAATGCAAGGGGGCACCACGGTGCATGAAACAAATAAACAAAATAAAACATAATGAAATTAGATCGAGTTAAATTCTGATTTATAACATATATTTTAGCTCAGCATAGAATGAGCACATGTGATTTGCTGTGGCTTCTCATATTTTCCGAGTTTTCGAAACATTTTTAATTTATTTAATACTTTCAACTTTTGAGAAGGTTGATTCTTATTAAAAAACTTCACTCTTTTCTCTAAGCATGAACATTATAATCGGTTGCACCAACTTTTAAACTGTGACATAAACAGGGTGTAACTTTATTTTATTACGCCTTTTTTTAGTTAAACCCAGCTTTATACAAACGCTTAAAAGTAGGTACAATCGAGACTAAATATTATAGCTCCTGCTGTAGGCTTACTAGACGTAAGTTCGCGAGAGTACTTTAAGCATTAGCCTCACTGTTCTAAATAAAGACAAGAAAGTGTCACTTCTGTAAGTGCGTGCGAGTTAAGGAGCAGGTGGATAATGAAAAAAACTCTTGCACAATAAAATTCGCAAGAAAAAGTAGATTTTCTTTGCTTAAAAATCACCTATATCACCAACATTCTTCAAATAAAGTAATATATAAAATATTTATATTTTTTGCAAAAAATTACAAATATCCCACAAATACGATATATGCGATAAAATATAAAGATTAAGTATCATCATGTTTTCTAAATATTTTATGAATGTGTCAAAAATTATTATTATTTTACGAAATGAAATATTATTGTAAGTTCTGACAAGCACGATTTTAGGAAATTATTCGATGGTTTTCTTTCCTGCAATGACAAGAATTGTAGATTGTATTAAAAAAAAACACTTATATGAGAAAAAAATAACCAACGTTGCAAAACGAAGTATAGTGTAGTTGTCTACATTCTAATTACGAAAATATTAACGGAGATTTTAGTGTCCGTGATTAAATCTACTGTACGGCAGCGGGTGGGTGGTGGGCGAAAATTGACTTTTTTCTGAGATCGTGTTGGTTTTAGGTCAAAATGAGTGATTTTCTCGATGAAAGCTAGAAAATATTTTTCAGGACCATTATCAGAAGGATAAAAGAGGGAAAATCACATGGAATGGCTAATAAGTTGGTAACAAATATTGACAAATCAAAACTACAATTGGTGAGTCTGGTCCTTGTATGGGAGGTACTCTTTGTACCAAATTTCGTGACTGTTGAAAGAGAATTGCAACTTTTATTGAGATAACATGAACAATTTTTGTTTTTTCTGCTAAAAAGGTTCCCAATAGGTTGTTGAAGTTAAGTACACAGCTCATCTGACTCAAAATTTTACGAGAAATCGAATGACGCAAGCTTCAAGTTAATAAGGATGATATTCGCAGAAAGAGAGGTAAATATTGTATGGTAAATAACAATACTTAAGGCCGAAACAAAGTGAAATCAAAAGGGTTTTGCTTCTTTACAAAAATAAAAATAAATTTCATTTCTGGGCCATTACCACTGTTCCGTCCCATTTTTGCAAACGATTCAGTTTGTCTACAAAAATGTGTCGAACAAATTATAGACAACTATTATTCCTAATTCTCGGAATAATAGCTGTCTATATTCTACCTAGCTTCTCACAAACGGACACCACCAGATATGCTGACAGTGAAGTGTCATCATATTTGGCAGATGTTCCATGTCACGCCACCTTTTTGGTCGGCCATCTTTTGATTGAAACAAAGGAAACGAAGGTAATGTCATACCTTCATTTTGAAGACATGGTCAGTCCTGAACTAGCAGTTGAACAGAAATGTTAAGGTCCATACTCGATGTTATGGATATCAGGTCTCACTATTATTAAGTATCAGTATTAAGTTAAAAATTTAAATGTGTTTTGTAATAACTTGAAGTTCAAATTTAATAAAAGATAAATATTCGTATTTTATCTTATTTGTTGAAGTAATTTAAAAGTATTGAATTACTCTCGCAACAACCACTAATTTACAATAAATGTTCAGAAAGTCCCTCTTCTGCAACAACACAAAAACCTACGAGCTGATAAAATTCAGTTCTAACTTAAACCAATTGCTGGGAATTGATATATTCACAACATGTATGGCAGGGATAGTGTCATAATATTATTGTCCCAGGACATTCATACAGACAAATTAATACTAACTAATTTTTCAACATTCTGCATGTTTGAACAGAATTTCCAATAACTTATCGCTTGTTGATTGTACTTTGTTTCTGCCTCAAGTACTGTTGTTTCCCATTAAATATTTACCTCTTTCTCTGAAAATATTGTCTGTATCAGTTTGAAACTTGCAACATTTGATTTTTCGTGAAATGTTGAGTCAGAATTGACTATCTATTTGGAGCTTTCTCATCACTATTTGGAGCTTTCTCATCATCAAAAACAAAAATCGGGTGCATTTCCTTACGGCGCAGTTATAAAATAAACACCCCGTATACAACAATTAGTCTCTCATTTAAGTCTAATAAAATTTTCATTTGAAAAAAATTCAATGAACAAAAATATTTCAATACATTCGGCCTACTATACAGTATTTTTATTTTGTATAATTATTTACTCCATTTAATCTTTCAATAACCATATGACATGGTGACAAAAATTTTGAAAAAATTCGCAAGAAGAAATTATTCCAACACAATATCCTATCCTATGCTACAATACGAGTAATAATTGTACATATTTGTATGTATGTATGTATGTATGTATGTATGTATGTATGTATGTATGTATGTTCGTATGTAAACGCGTTCTGGATAACTAGACCAACAATGTAGCTAAAATTTACAAGAAAGTTTTTTGGTGCAAGAAAACGATCTAGATAGATCTGAGAAAATTCGTTGAACAAAAATATAAGAATCTGAATCTATCCATCTGTAATATGTGATAAACTAGTAAGAAGCCTAGGAGGAAATATTCGCATGGAATGAACTTTCTTTTATATATCTGAAATCTGCCTATCATTAAATTTTGTGATTAACGCTGAACACACAACGGACAGAAAATGTCTTACAATGAATCTTCAAAAAGTTAATAATTTAACACTGGATTCTATTGAATTTTATTACTGAACTTTGAATTTATATTGAATTTAAAGTACAGTTTTTTTTACTATCTAGTGTAGATACAGCTGCTTATCCGAGCAAAGCTTGGTGGACCAGGTTTAGACATTTTCATTCGGTGTAATTTTTTTTCATTTGCATTCTAATTTCGTGAAAGTACTCGACGAGTATGCTATTAGTCTGTTGTCTTAATTGTGATGTTGAAACACCAGAAAACCAATAACCAAATTTCAAAATTAAAAAATAGTTGATACATGGTTTCAGGATGAATCTTACAGGTTCACAGAACTAAAACTCCGATAATTATCGGTCATCAATTACCATTATATCTACTAGAATCCGCTTTCAGTAGGAAATGCTTTATGGAAAGAAAAGAGAATGTTCATAGTAATAAAATTAAGGACTTATTTTTATAGCAATAACACATTCAAACAACATTGCCAACAAGCTAGTCTTACAATTTATGCTTCCCTTTCCATCGATGTTCCTCCTTCTTTTTTTACCCAACACTCTTCATTAATGAATTATAGTTATCGAAGAATAACCGGTAGCGTGATAATTAAATAGCTTTAGAGGCTCATGCCGACATTTTACCTCATTAACCCGTATCATGAAAAAAATTACACACGAACACGTGTACGTACGGCGATATAATTTTTTCTTTCCTCTCTTTACAATATTAATTTTATTCATTTTCTAGTAAATGTAATAATCATAATCATTACAATAATAATTATAATAATAAAAAAAAGTTCAACGCTTGGCAATCGTCCAAAAAAATCCATCATATTTTCGGAATGTAAAATGTTCACGTTATGTCAACAACTATACAAAACGTCTGGCAAAACAAGTCGTAAAAAATTCATTTGGACAAGATTCATTATACGACGATTAATGATTTTCTTACCACGAATAGCGACGATAGCTTCCTGGCAAACGAAGTTTACGAATTAATAATATAAGAATTAAACATCCTTGGCCGACAAGCTAAATAAAATCGTTTAAAAAAGGAAATATTCTTTATACAGAATGCCCCATTCACAATAAACATTTTATAATTTCAAAATTCCATTAAAAATGACGACTGCTTAACGAAAATGTTCAAAGAGTAAATTAATCAGCGATTCCCTCAAAATGTCAACAATCGAACTTGATAAGACGACTCATTTACATTCAAACAAATGGACTATGGTGCTATACATAATGGTACTAAGACCATTTAAGACAAATACCATAATAATAAATTAAACGAGAGAAGCTCAGAGTAAAACTTGGACAGTCACTAAAGCAATGGGCCATTACCTCATAATTTTGAATTGCGTGACTACAAAAAATTTGTATAAGGAAACAACAGTCTCAAAATTAGGTTACAGGAAACATATCAAAGGATAATCTCTCTTCTCTCGAGAAGAGAAAAAAAATTAAAAATTACAACGCATCACCCTGCCAGTAGACGTATTTAGAATCGAATACTTACTCAATCTTCAACTTCGATTGACACGTCCATAACTGAGATTTTAATAGGTAAATAACCAACAAAAATACTCTTCCTTAGCTCGAATTAATTTTTCGTATAGACCTCGGATACCAATCACAGTTAAGAAAACAAAAACAATAAATCGGTCAAAAATGATTTATCCGCACAAAACAGAAAAAAAAATCTAAATGAAAGGGGAAACAGTAAAAATCACATTAAAAAAGTTGACAGCACTAGGTATGAAATATTTCTCCAAACTCCGGAAACAACTTCAATCCAAATATAATTACGGTGAAAACGGAATGAGGCGGAGAGGTTGGATGGGATAAAGAAGCCATTATAGGGTTGACGACAAGTACCACTGTGTAAATTTGCAAAATTAATTCTTACACATCGTCAACCCAACAACTTTTCATCTCCCTCTTACACTCGTGTTATTATATAAACACCGAATCATCAACCTACAAAGGTGAAAAGGACGGAGACCAGTGAATGGGGGCTGAAGCGTAAGAAAAATAATAATAATAACGAGAACGCCGAAGTTTTTCAAGCTAAAAAGATGGAAAGAGCGCACCAAGAGATGAAAGAAAGCGCCAGAAAGAGAGGAACGCGTAAGAAGAAAATAATACAAAACACACAAAAAAAAAAAAAAAAAAAACATCATGAAGCTCGACAGTTGTTTAGGGTTAATGACGAAAGAATGGGGTGGAAACGTGAAAATAATAGCGAGGGCTGCGAAACGACGAAGCTTTTATACGATAGTAATTTAGCCGCGAGATATTATATCGTTTAGAGAGACGATGAAAAACGTTCAAGCAGCAACACCGAGAGGATAAAAAGAGAGGGAGATTGAACAAGGAGTGAAAAAAAGTGGAAAGTGGCGAAGGTATGAAGTGTCGGAAATTTCGCCTTAATATTAACGATGCTACGAGTCGAGCCGACGCTGCGCATCAAGGAAACATATTTTTACACATCTAAAGGTTTTTGAGAAATCCAACGGTGGTAGGCGGGGAAGCAATAAAAAAAAAAGAATCATCCACATGATAGCTCATCAAAATGTTTATGAGATGAACGAAAAAGGAAGTGAATGTCGACAACATTCACGCGTGCAAAATGGACACGTCGTGAAATAGATGATGATTTATGAGAAATGCCAACAACCAACATTTTAGGACACTCCACGTCATTCAACAGGAAAAGGTAAGAATTCATCCAATCACACAACATAATTTCAAAACAAAAAAAAATATATCTGAATTCTTCAAATCTATTAATGGAGAAAATACTTAGAATCCAGAAATAAAATCTTTGTTTTATCAGTTGGATTTCACAAATAAATATCTCTGCCGCGCATCAATCACGGTAAGGGTGTATTTTTTGGATGTGTCAAATTTTAGCGGATCAATTTCTCTCAAATTCAAAACTAAACCAGTCCCTACCGATATCCAGATGCCAAAAAATTTCAAGCTAAAATCTTTTAATTTAGGTAAGTTATCGTGATGACAAGATGGGTTTGCAACACTTTAAGAACCCCTTCCTTCGAAAATAGCGGATGAATTTCAAAAATTTTCACACAAATGTATAGCCCATAAAAGCTTTTAACATGACTCCAAGTTTCATTTCCATAGGTCAAATAGCGGAGGCTCTACAGACTCTCAAAAAGTGGGGGAAAAAAAGTATATTTATTGTGTACAGAAGGATTTGGGTGACCTATATTTTCGTGATCTACGACTCATGATCGGCGCTTTCCCCCAGGTTCCGCCACTGAACTGAATGCAACAGCTGTGTTTTCCCTACAACAAACTTCTGTCAGTCGTCAGACACTGCCCAAAATTCTGAAGTTCTTTTTGACTAACCATTTGACGCCAACTTGAAAAAAATAAAATAAAATAAGCTCATCAATCGAAAACATTAAAAAATACGTAGAATTTTTCTTCAAAAAAAGAACTTCTCGTCGATATTTACATTGAATTTCTCTGGAACTGACATTTCTGAGGAACAAATTGGGTTTTCGGGAAAATATACTGTAGATAAATGACCCCAAAAACTGATTTTCGCGAATCAGTAACCATCAAAATATTGAATTTACAGTGCCGTAAGTAAGTAATTTTTGAAAGAAAGTTTTGGGGGTTTTAGAAATTGGCCCATTTAATTGGTCATGGAGAGTAGTTTTCGAGCGCCTTCCAATACTGGACACATCTAATGATTTGAAAACATAAATAAAAATAATTTCAAGAGTTTCAAGTCGAGAATTTATGATAAGCAACAAAAACAAGTCTCATACTGATGATTATAGTGATAATACTGTCGAAAGAGAAATCTACGATTTTTGTGAGAGCATGTTTCCTGAGTGTTTTCTAATGTCACCCTTTGCACCTGCAACTAATATCAAACTCATCAAAATCGAATCATAAACCACGAGGAGGAGAAAAAAATTGAAAATAAAATTTCAAAAATCAATATCTCAAGAATACGGGTCAATGACGACCTCTTCAGCCTTTGTAAACGAACTAACGAAAAATTATCAACGAAAAAAAAAAAATTTCTGATTCCACACAGAAAAACTGAAGTGGAAATCTAAAAGAATATTATTGTTTTGTTTTGTTTTGTGTTTTGTTTTTTGTTTTTTTTGTTTTTTTTTTTTGGTTTTTTATACTAATTAGCATAAAATTTTGCTTACTTTTAAATTTCAACGCGCTCAGGCAATCAGCAAAGGGAAACCGGGAAATGCGTGAGAAGAAAAAATGAATTCTCTGTTATTAATTAATCATCTTTGTCTTCGGCTCGTGTCTACAGATAAAATTTATCCATCCTCTCAGAATTACAGTTTAAAAAAAAAAGGAAGAAAGAAAGAAAGGAAAAAGTTAAGAATTTAGTCGTTCTTCTTCACTTTCTTTTCTTTCCTTCAACGAAGGCCAAAAATATGGAAGAGCAGGGATGAGAAGGAGAAGAAAATAAGAAAAAACGCAAGAACGACTGCTAATTGAAAAAGCATAAACGGAGGCGCAAGAAGGCTAAAGTAGAAAAAACGGTTTTGAAAAGGTGTGTCGAAGGGATAAGAGCAGAAGATGAAGAGAAAAAAGGGAGGGGAAAAAAATAAATTAAACGGTCCGTAATGAGAATGAAAAAGGGCGAGAAAGTGGCAGGGAACGCGGAAAAGGGGCTGAGAATTTCCGACTATCTAATTAATGTTCGGAGGCTTTTCTTACAAAATGTGCGGCGCATTCCCGCAACACCCCTCTCAGCGCATCTCTCACCTCCCAAAAATTGGAGAAGAGGGTTGCGACAGAATAATTAATGAGGAGTTTTTCTAGCAAAATGAACTCGACTCTGGGCTACGAGAAAGTTGAAAGAATACAAGGGGAAGAAATTAATTGCGAAGTTCGGTTTTAAGATTTTCATTTCTTTTTTCGATTAAAGAAAAAACACGCCTCGCTTCTTTTTCCTTTGTCGATGCCGGCGAAAGGGCAGCACGAAAGGAATATCGTATGGATCAATTTTCGGAGATTTTAAATAGACTGGACAATTAGCTTATTACTAAATCTTTCTCACGCCACGGAAATGTTACGGAACTGTTCTCAAATTTTGATACGAATTGTACCGGAGTCGATAAGAATTTCATAAATGTGATTTGATTACAACCACCAAGTAAGATCGCAGGTAAAACAATCGTCGAACGAACGTCCACTTTTTCAAAATTACAATGGTCAATGAACGTACACATACACCATCACACACAAAACCATGAAAGGATATCAGAAATCAAAAGAAAGGATACTTTAAATGGTTTTTGTTATTGCAAGGGAGGGTTGAATTGAGTCTCATCTCGAATTTTATTCCCCAGAAAAATGCCATTTGAAGCGAGACATGATGTGATATTTCACTCTGTACTGTTGAAATATATTTTTCAACTAAACAATGAAAAATAAATTCTCAGTAAAAATAAAAAAATTAAGGAATAAAAAGGAAGAAGAAAAATGTTAAAATCTCTTTCAACGAATTATCTACAGATTTTCGGGGCGGACAATTTTCATAATTGACTAAAATTATATTTCCAATGCTTCTTTCCCCTAGGCTTAGAATACTGTTTAATAATGAGCCTAAACTGATCAGACATATCTTTGGCGCACCTGAACTTCTTAATTCTTACCCATCCAGGAGCGAAAGTTGAAGAGATATAAATGATTTTTTCAATCCATTGCAGGTAGCCAATAAATTATGATACGTTTCTCTATCGAATGAAACAACTGATTTAATTTATTTCTTCAAAATCACACCGAGGAATGATTGATTATACGTTTTTACAATATACCAACAGTTAATCACTTCATGAATGAAGGTCAAAACAATACAAAGCGTTCATAAAAACTATCGAATAAGTCAACTCAAATCGGGATTTGAGATGATTGTTTATAGATTAGTCGGCCTACTTTCCAACGTTTCACCAGCTAAATGAAGTCTCGATGTTTCAAGAAGGGCGCGTACCCAAAAAATTGTTGGAAACGAGCCAAGATCAGCAACAAACAGATCAGTGCTCCGTTTTTTTAACCCTACCAAATTTTTCGGAATTTAAAAAGTCGAATCAAGCATATCAGTTAATTGGAAATTTTACTCTTCAATCGTAACCTACTACTTTTTTCGCTTCCACGATATTTTTCAAGATGTTGACAATGAAAAACGTATGCAAGGTACACTCGTCACTTTAGGGGAAAAAAGTTTTTAAGCTTCAAAAAGTGGTTTTCCGCAAAATTTAAGATTTCACTACTTTACTTTTGGATGGTCTTTTACATTACAACAGAAGCACTAATGTGAAATAAATTTCATACGGTTTTCAAAAAACAAAATCATGCAAAAAAAAAAAAAAAAAAAAGCAAAATCGATTTAAGTAAAATTGATTTTTATTCACTCATCTTTAAACATTCGTCGGACAAAACCGCATGGAAACTTCTTTTATACACCAGCAACATGGAAAACGTTTACAACTTATCAAAATTTACGATCGAATACATTCAAGGAGAATTTCGTTTTGGTGAGAAAAGGAAGCAGAATCCTCAGTTTACTTTTTCCTTTCGATAGCGACGAAGGGCAAGGAAGAGAGAGAAAGGAAAAAAAAGGTTGATGAAGGATGAAAAGAAAATATGGATGATAAGAAATTGTTACAAACTGGAACTAACGTCGGTTAGTGAGATCGTAACCGTCGATACGCCAGTACTTTGTCAGACAAAAAATAAAAAAAAAGAAGAAAAAAATGGGAAAAGACATACACCAGCGAGAGAGGGAAAAATAACAGAACTAACTGAGATAGAAAATAGTAAAATTTCAAAAGAGCTTCTCTGTTCCTTTCTTTCCATTTCACCCTTTTCCACCAGCTTCTTGAAAACGTGATAAATGTCTTTACTTTGGCGGAAGAGGTTTCTTCGTATATAAAGAACAGAGAAAAAGAAAGCTGCAAACAAGAAGATAGTAAAAAAAAATCAAGGGTTGATTTTCAAAAAAAAAAAAAAAAAAAAAAACCACCACCTAACGTTTTTGCTCCTTTTTTTCTATTTTTTTCCTTTTTAGTTTTTCATTTACCACCTTGTTCGGAATTCGTTTTTTTCCTACGCTTTTTCTGATCCCTCGTTTCTTTAACATTAAGCTCTTCGTTCTCTCTTTTCTTTTTCAGTAATTCAAAGTTTACAAAGCAAATCAGGGGTTCGAAAACAGTGTAAACCCGAACCCGAATTATTTCACGAGTAGCTAATGTTTATTGTATTTTCTTTTCCCCTTTCTTCTTACTTGAATTTTTTTTTTTTTTTGAACTTCGGTTTTGTACTAAAGGAACTTTTAAATAGCTCTTTCCCAACCAAGTTCCACGAAAGTTACACGCGGAAAAACTGTAACTTTCGCGTTTAATATTATTCTCAAGTTTGAAATTGATTTTAGAGCAAATTATTTTCAATACAAACAAAGAATTATAAGCAGAAAGAGTAATATCACTTTGGACTAAGCAGCCAAAAGAACTCCACTAAGGAGAAAATTGAGGTAAACTGAAATTAAAATCATCGGAATAATAATAAAATTTTTGAAAAAAAAATGAAACCGACTGCGTTTTGGAACATAAAACAGAACTAAAATGTTGAAAACAAGTTTTCTAGGTTTTGTAATAATAATTTTTTATAAAATTGATTGTCAACTAACGCAGTCGCTGGCACAAATAGCTTTTGAAATTAATATGAAGTTCAATACTAGATTAAAATCAATAGGCGAGTGGATAGTTTTCAACACATTAGGTATATAAGTAATTTAAACATTCTTAACGATTGGTTCCCCAATGTTGTAAATAGATGTAATGATGCTGTGTACTAGAATATTGTCAAATCTATGTTCAATTTACCACAAATTGCATCAGAGAAATATGTAATAAAATGAAATCTAATTGCTTCATTTAAAAATTTTGCATTTTATATGTATACACACACACATATATATATATGTATGTATGTAACTTGAAAAATATTTGTGCAGGCAACTACGTTAGTTGTAAATCAATTTTATAAAAAATTATTATTACAAAACCTAGAAAACTTGTTTTCAACATTTTAGTTCTGTTTCATGTTCCTAAACGCAGTCGGTTTCATTTTTTTTTCAAAAATTTTATTATTTCTCGATTTTTTTGCTGCAAATATTTTTCAGTGCGAATCTTTAATATCTGCCAATGTTTCTCTCATCACTTCAATCCTCCACAATTCGTCTTTACCTTCATAGTTTCTGATAATGATGAAATACCTAATACAAAAAATTCAAGTGACAGGTGCTTGGTCAAGTTGCAATATTTATGTAACAGCAAATTTCATTTCCAGCCTATTGTTTTTTCTTAATTAATACCTATTTTATTATGGCTCAATAGGGAACTTTGAATTTTTTTTAAATTTTGGAATTGGTCAATCAGTAAATTTCAATCCTTTAATCAAATATTAAGAAAACTAATTAGATCTTTAAAATTGATTTTAACTATAAAATAGAATGTAAAAAAGAGGTATATACATTTTTGATTTCAGTTATTTTCATACCTATCCGATATTCTCTAAATTAATGATTCTTGTTAAAAGCAAAAGTTAGACCTCGCCTCAGTTTTTCTTGTATTTTTGTGTATTTATTCAGCCCTTTTACATCAATTTGGTAAGTATAATACCTCCTCACACAGTCTGTCATAATATAGACCTTGGACACAGAGAAATAAAAAGCTAAATAATACCTATGATGAATATGAAATATAATTATATATAAGTGATCAATTAACAACCATAAGTGAACCAATCACAGTTCATTTTTCAGTACACCTTCCTGATTGGTCAGTTTGACTGAATTCCAGAAACGGGATATTTTTATTTTTCCGTATAAATATTAACTTGAAGGAGATATATCAACGGATTTTAAATGAGCCAATCACAGTTCATTTTTAAGTACACCTTCCAGATTGGTTGGTTTAAGGGAATTCTGGAAATATGGTATTTTCATTTTTCAGTACTCCTTCCTGATTGGTTGGTTTAAGGGAATTCTAGAAACATGGTATTTTCATTTTTTCTTATAATTATTATTTTGAAGGTGATATATCAACGGACTTTAAATGAATCAATCACAGTTTGTTTTCCAACATATACCTTCCTGATATTATTTTTCATTATAACTATTATTAAGCAGATATCAGCAGACTTAAAATGAGCCAATCCTACATAATACATCTACTGGTGCTAATATATTACTGGGAGAAGTGGTGACACTTAAAATATTTATATAACTTTAAAAACTTTTGGGAGACCCAATCAGCATGCGTTATTTTCTTATATGTTGAATCTTGGATTGTGATTGGTTATGTTGCTTTTTGTGTTGAAAAAATCCCCAAATTTTGAATGAAAATTGTGGGTCTGGTATGGGGAATTTTTCAATTTTTTTTTGGCCAGTGTTACTCACCTTGAAAATAGTTGAGACCTATTTCATATTTGTATGATAAATATTAAATGCTGTAGAGTGGCACAAAATTTTGTTAGATTGCCAGGAACAGAGTCAAACACAATACCTCCTTCTGACGCAGTCGGTAAAAAGTAATAATCATGGGACAAATGAATTAAAGGCATTTTGGAATTTACCAGAGGCTTACTTAATGTTTTACGATGAAAATTATAGAAGTAGGTTGATGTTTTTCTTAACATAAATACAAGAAGTCTGGCACAAAAAATAGTAAATTTTAACGCATTCAATGGATTTGCTTCTCTAAAACATATTATTTGGATGAATTTGTGCCTCTTATAAGACGTTACTTCTAGGTGATTCCTTTAAAAAATTTATTGCAGCCAATCACATCTCGCCGCGGATATCAACGATTAGAATTTAGAAAAACTTACCGCTATTCGACTTATCATCTCGATGCAGTTCGGGCTTCGACGTCAGCATGCTCAATGAATGCCCTCCAGGACCTGCTAAACCAGATAAACCTAGAAGACCCGCAGCGGAACCCGGCGGTGGTGCAAGACCAGGATGTGGCATCATCGGAATTGGTGGTGCATGGGCGGCATGTGGTAACTGCTGAGCATGCATCTGTTGCTGTAGATAAGAAAAATAAAAGGATATAATATTACCCGCATACTTAATAAACTAATAATAATTCTTTCTTTATGATCCAATTCAGCGTTACAGAATGAGAACAATTTTAAAAACACACTATAATATAATATCTTTTCAGTGGAATAAAAAAGAAGATCGGTATGGTGCGTCTTGCTAGCAATGAATAGGTGCCTGCCAGCATTTCGCCCATAACGTATAACTAACCAAAAAAAAAAAAGTTTGTATCGATTCCACACTGTTTGAAAGATTTTAACGTGTTTGTCAACCCTACTACACTTTTTCAAACACACCAGAAATATTATTTACGTTCCTTTCTAATTTATGTTAACCATTAAGAAGATAAGAAGCTTTCGAATACTTCGATATCCAAAATTTTTATTTATAACTTTGAATATATTATTTCGACCAAAGTTCAAAATTCCATTCAGATACTCGAACATGCAAAACAATTTGTACCTAGCTGATTTTACACCAATCCCTCGCCCAAAAACATGAAAATGAAAGTTTTCAAAATTTTAAAACGATAGAAGATAGACGAATAAAGCAAAAATTAAAATCTGGAGAAAATATGAAAACAAAAACGAAATGTAAATACGTGACAAACATACTAACCAGTAATCTCGGTAAATCTGGCCGTTGTTGCTGTAATCAAACAAAAGTAAACAAAAAATAAACAATTAATTTGTTGTTGGAAAAGGGAAAATAAAAAATAAATAAAATGAAATACAAAACAAAAGAGAAAAGAGCCAGACAATTATATGGGCGATAAACATTTATTGAACGTGTTCAAGCACATAAAGAAAATTTTTAATTCAATGACGAACAAAAAATTTTTTCTTTATCAAAAGTTTTCAACGCCAACAGTGATTATAGGGTGTTTTAGTTTGATTGTGGTTTAGTTCATTTAGGTTCAATGAATTTCGAAGTATTGAAAAGTGCTGTGCAGTATTTGGATAAGCCATTATTAAGCTTGCACTCGAAGTCATTATAACATATTACACTCTTTGAACAAAGCAAAAGGATGATGATGATGATGATGATGATGATGAATTATGATTGTGTAGTATACTTGATATTTTGGTCCGGACACTCAATGAAAACCTACTACAGTGGGTTTTCACTAAGTTTCATATGTTTTTCAAAGGTTGATGGATTTCTCCACTTTTTTATCTCAGTAAGAAAGGGATGAAATTTATCAACCGGATAATTTCCCCTACATATGATTAAGTTGAAGCTTGCTTCGTCTTATCCAACTGTAGATGAAACTAATCTTCATATAACTACGTTCAGAATATGTTCATATAACTACGTTCAGAATATGTTCATATAACTACGTTCAGAATATGTTCCTATTGTCTATATTTCTATTCAATATCCTGTAATGAAATATGTCTTTTTGTTATTAAATTCAATTCAACAGCGTATCATGGTATATTATTATTATTAGCATTTATTTTTACATATATTAATGTTTATTATACACCTAGTTTTTGATTTCAACATAGTTCTTTTTATTTCTACCATGTCAATGTGTTAGAAGTTATTGAGGACATTGTTCAGGAGAGAAGTATGGTTTAATTGAAAGTGTGTTTCCCATAATGAGGTAAATCATTTTGGTAGATAGCCTTTTTCCAGTCCTAAATTAAAATTTAAAATATGTTTGCACAAATACGGAGGTATTGGTGATACAAATCCGAATCATGGCTGGCTATCCACTTACTGCATTATTGGTATAAAACTATAAAACTAGACTACTGTAAGTTACATCATTAGGACCGTATGTTTTATTACTGATAAGTTTTGGTTGTGATTTTGTGTTTGCTTCATGGTTTTGGTTGTGGTGACACGAGGTCACCCCATCTGGCATACCACAATTGACTGATGATTAGATGATGATGATAACAACGATGTCGATGATTATTATTACAATTATAATTATTATTATAATTATTATTATTATTAATATTATTATTATTATTATTATTATTATTATTATTATTATTATTATTATTATTATTATTATTATTATTATTATTATTATTATTATTATTATTATTATTATTATTATTATTATTATTATAATTATAATTATAATTAATTTTAGGACAAAACTGAATTTGATTTTCAGCCTATTGTTTTTTCCAAATTATGGCAATTCAAATTTATTTAATGGTCAAAAACCAAATTCCTATCAGATGCAAGGAAAACAAATTCAAAGTTTAAAATTAATTTTAAATACTGTTACATCTAATATATTGGACTATATTAATAGTAATAATGATTTAACAAAAAGACATACCAAAAAACATATGTTATAATGTATCACACAATAAAATGTGGAAACTCAAAATTGAGCCCCTTTTAGGGGCCATTGGCAGTTAAAGAATGAATTGAAGGCAAAAATGAACATAAAATTCGGACTCACCACTCAAAAAACATATTTGGTGATGTATCATACATTAAAATGTAAAAACTTAACATTAACACTCTTTTGAGGCCCATTGGGAGATGAAGAATGGGTCAAATTGAAAAATGAACACCAAATTCGGACTCAGAAAGTATATTTGGTGATAACATATTTTCAAATTCTTTAAGAAAAATAAAAAATATCAGTAAAAACCATATTAGAAGTGGTTGGATAGACTGGGAGAAAATGAATGGTAAAGTTGAGTTGTCAAAAAACGTTGTGATATTTTTTGAGCAGTGGGTGTGATATGTCATAGAATTGACACATCAGCAAACTTTTCACCTCTTTCACAGGTTTCTCATTCATTCATTCCTCACTCTCCTGTGTTTGAACATTGGTTTAGTTAAGCTCATCAATTTAGAAAGTTCATGGTGACTCTGAGGGAGGGGATGAAAGGATGTGCACTTGCACCCCCACCCCCTTATTTATAAACAAATTCAAAACATTGAAAAACAATAAAAACTAAGAAAATCAAAAACCAACCATTCCTTATTTGTTTTTATATTAGAGCACAGCCTTGAAAAAAATTTTTGGTGGTGCCTGAGGAGTTATTTACTTTGAGGGCTGAGTTCATATTTGAAACCCATTTTTAGATTTAACCCTTCATTTAGCTCCCTGTAGCCCAAGAAATGGAATTAAGATAATATTCTCGGATGTTATTGAGTGATACATTGATAATATTGTTTTTTGAGACTCTGAGTTTACATTTATAATCCATTTTTAGATTGAACCTTTTCTTGGCCCCCTGTGACCCCTAACAGGGGGTTAAGATAATATTCTTTGATATTATTGAGTGATATATTATTAATAATATTTCTTGAGGTGCTGAGTTTAAATTTGCAATCCATTTTTTAATCAAACCCCTTATTGAGTCCCCTGTGACCCCAAATAGGTAGTTGAGATACTATGCTTAGATATTATTGAGTCATACGTCATTAATAATATTTTTTGAGGGGCTGAGTTTAGGTTTGAAATCTATTTTTAAATCAAACACCTCATTGACCCCCCTGACAACCTAAACAGGGGGTTCAAATGAAATTCATAGATATTATTGAGTGATACACCATAAATAATATTGTTTGAGGCATTGAGATTATATTTACAATCAATTTTTAAATTGAACCACTTTTTTTTTCCTGTGGCCCCAAAAAAGGGATTGCAATTATATCTTATTATTGAGTGATTTATTATGTATTGGATGCCCATGTTTTTTGAGACCAACAAAAAACAAAAAAATTCAGTAAAACCACTTGCCCAGCTTACTTGTAAGAAAAATAAGATTTTTGTATTTATACTCAGAAACTTGTAAAACATTATAAACAATATATCACACAATAAAATGTGAAAATTTAAAATTAGTTAGTTATATCTGAACCACTTTGGATCACATTATAAGGAGTTGAATGAAGATTACATGTCAAAATAAAACTTCAAGTCTAAAAAAATTACCAACAATGTATCACACAATATAATAGAGAAATTCAAAATTATCCCCTTTCAGAGCCCCTGTAGAATCACATAATGGGTAACATTAAGAAATTACGTCAAATTCAAATTTAGCAGCTAAAAAACTATTACCAATGATGAATTACACTACAAAATATGAAAAGTCAAAATTTTTTCTCATTTTGAGCCTTGGAGGTCAAAAATTAGTCAAATGAATAAAATAATGTCAAATTTTAACTTGGTACCTCAAGAAACATTACAAATGATGTATTACATAATAATACAAAAAAAAAAAAATTGGGCCCTTTTATGAGTCCCTTGGGGTCAAAAAATTGATCAAATTAAAAAATTGTAGACAAATTCAAACTCAGCACCTCAAGAAACATTGCAAATGATGTATTACATACTAAAATGTAAAAAAACAAAATTGGGCCCTTTTTTGAGTCCCTTTGGGTCAAAATATTGATCAAATTAAAAAACTTAAGGTCCAATTTGAACTCAGTACCTCAAAAAATATTTTTTTTAAAGCATAAACAAACAATATTATACCACCTTTGTGTTGAGTTGGATAATTTCAGTGTATATATGTTGAAAGTTCCAAGAAAATGAATTTTTAGCCCATATGTGCTGCCCCTTTCTTATTTTTGGGATTTCAAAAAAAAAAATTGGATGGGATGCTCAAGCACCCTCATAGCAATTTTCAACCTTCTACCTCAATGGGAAGTACAAAAAATAAATACAGATAGAAACCCAAACTTATTGAATCTTATTTACTTAGATGATAATTTAGACTTTGAGATTTCTGTGCCAAAAGTTTTCTTTGGTCCTGAAACGAAATGTGCGCCCATCCTTGCTTCAAAGTCATTTTTTAAAGTCAATTTTGTTCAGTAAATTTTCACCAAAAACCTACTTAAAAATGAAGTATTAATGAGATGTATTGAAACCAGCAACCTCAGATAATGAAAAATACAAAAACGTCAATTCTATGACATCACAACAACAGGGTGCGCATCGAGGTACCGTTTTTTGTGCAGCAGAACTTTGACATCTTATATCTTCCTTTCTATTTAATATTTTTCAAAAAAAATTTCAGAACCTTCATTCACAGGCCTTAGACTATCTCTCCCATTAATTTCAAGTAATTCTGAGAAGCATGTCCGGTACCCTATTGAGAAATAAACACCAAAATCGGACTCAGCACCACAAAAAGTATATTTCACAATAAAATTTGAAACTCAAAATTGACCTTCTTTTAGGCCCCCTGGAGGTTGAGGAATGCGTCAAATGGAATAATGAACGCCAAATTCGGACTCAGTACCACAAAAAACATATTTGGTGATGTATCATACATTCAAATGTGAAAACTCAAAATTAACCCCCTTTTGGGGCCCACTGAAGGTTGAAGAATCGGTCAAATAGAGAAATGAACACCAAATTTGAACTCAACCCCTCAAAAATCGTACTTGGTGATGTAACAAACAATAAAATGTCAAAACTCAAAATTTTGCTGGCGGAATGTTTATATGTGAATAACTAAGGAAGGCTAATATAATACTGAGAGAATGGTATTATCTGAAATATTTATATAGTCACAAGAAATACCATATGGTGATCCAATCAGGATGCATTATTCCGTTTTATTTGGAATCGGGGCTTGTAATTGGTCAGCCTACTTTTTTGATGAAAAAAATTCACTAATTTTGAATCTAATTTTTGGGTTATCTATGGATAATTTTCAGATTTCTTTAGCCAGTGTTACATACTGTAAAAATACCAATTTTTGAACCATCATTCGTGATGAATATTGAATGCTACTGAGCGGCACAAAATTTCATTAGACTGCCAGGAAACTGGTCAAACACAATACCTCTTTTTGACACTGTCCGTAAAAAGACACTAAATTGGAAAGTATACTATAAAAAAAAACAGCAGAAAATTGAGTAGAAAAGCATAATTTTTATGCCAGCAAGAATCACAAACAGCACATTCACATATCATCCGAAAGATTATTCACTGACTTTTCATTACTTAATAGGTAAGCACGTAATTTTCAACACTCTCACCCCACATTCAGGAACGTCACTTTAAACTCCCTTTACCTTAACCACACTTTAAAACAACTTCTCGCACAATTTTGTATTCAAGTATGTAGTAGGATAACATTGCATTCTCTCATAAGGTTTCTCATATAAAAATACAATGTTTTCATATTCTTCAATACAAAATTGTGTAGTTAGTCGTTTTAAAGTGATGTTAAAGTGACGTTTGTGAATATGGGTGTTTTTCAGATAATTGCCACAGTCTATGATATAGATCTCATACTGACCGTGATATTAACTTGCACAACAAGCAACATATCCCTAAAGTAAATTAAAAGCGGATAAAAATTTCGAATTTGAGGAGCTGATCGTTTGAATACTATCAGTTTTTCAATCTACGGATTTAAAAATATACGCGTTCAAAAGAAATTCAGTTGCTATGTGATTTACGTTAACCATTACGACCATGTCCGCCACCTCGATACAAAAAAATTCAAACGGATCATGTACACCATAAAAACAAAAAACAAAAAAAAAAAAAAAAAACAGAGAACAAGAAATAATCCACACGAAACGAAATATCATTATTGTCAGGAGATTTAGGTCCGTGGACATCCCTACATTGAATTACGGTTCGCCTTCTGGCGAAACATTTCGTTATTCTCCTTTTTCCCCTTTTTTTTCCCTCACTCACTCAATCTTGTGTGTTTTTCTCTTTCGTTTTCCCACAGCACCGAGAGGCAATAGAGAAAGACCTATTTCCAACCCTACGTTGTCGAACGACATCGTCATGTAAACCCTTTATTGGTAATCTTCCTCGATTCTCCTTACTCCCACAGTTTACAATTTTTACGTGACACTCTCGAACACGACACATTCATATACACCACACATAAAGATCCCTTTCACCTCCAATCACTCACTTAGCGTGCACACATCTCACGGGAGTTCCACAATTTAGATTTTAGTGAATAAATCCAACCTCTATATAGGATCTTTTCACATTCTTTTCTTCCTCATTTCTGTCGTAAGTACGTAGTCTGTATTTTTTTTGTTTTTTGTTTTTGTTTTCTTTCACTGGCATTTGAACTTTTCTCGTTCAATTTAAACTCGAACCACGTTTTTATGCACTGCATGTTTTTTTCTCTTTCATTCCTCCTCTCTCCATGTCTCTTCATCTCTCTCCGAAATTCGGTCCCCAATTTTTTATTTATTCAAATATCATTCAGTGCTCTACTAATTTTAGGCTGCATTTATCCTTCGTTTTCTCGTTTCTCCGATAGCCCTCGATTTCATTCCACTTTTCCCCACCGCCATTGTCACTTTTCCTTATTGCTGACGGAGTTCTTGTTATTCCGTTCGCGTTTATGACGATACGCTCTTTCATTTATTTTCCCCTTTTCGTTCACCCAATGAAGTAACAGGGAAAAACATAATTTTTTCCCTCATGAATTCAAGCCTAAAATTTGATGAGATTATAAATTTACATTCGTACACACTCACTGGATCAAGTCGCACAGTACAAGTAAAATTTTCATATTTTCTAATTTTTCAACCGAACGCATGAGGCAATTCTCTGGAATCACTAATTAAATGCTTACCATTGAGAGAAAAAAAAACAAATTAAAACATTTTAGTCAGTAAGAAGTGCATAAGTAAATTTAGGAGAAATAGAATTAGCTTTGTTTTTATTTCTTGCCACATACATTGGCAGTTCTAAACTGAAACGCAATAGACCACTCTCAACGTTTTTCATCTATATTTAGTTTTGTCATTGGGAAGTGAGAATAAATTGAGAAGAGAGTTAAGACAGGTTCGGTATCATTCGTATATCAGACTACCTATCCAATTTTTTCATTGATACATTTTTCCGATCCCACCCTCTCTTGCTTGTACATGTTCATATAGCAAATAATAACCCTTTCGAAACTCTGTTCTAATACGAACTTACAGTTTTCTCAAAAAATCTAAAATACAAGACAAAACTACCTCTTTCGTTACAAAAAGCAACTTAACATCAGCAGACTATTATTTTTTGTAATTTATAGATTATTTATCAAAATAACAATTCGAGAAACTGCATCTCAATCACAATGTTGCCTTACGTTTCACCGAATCTACGTATCCCATGGGATTTTTGAAAATATTCATCAACTGATTAAAGAAATACGTAATATAAGGCCACCTGCCCTTTAAGACTTTTTTCTTTTTTTTTCCAAATACATAATTCTATTCAATGTTTTATAGTTGCGCACAAACCTCGCTTCAATGTTGAACTATTTGGCCGTACTTTCGAAGCATTTATTGCCTTTTTCATTCAAGAATTTGCCACTAACAAATATCAAATTTCCAATAAAAACGTCTAAACGGAATTCTTATGGGTCACAATTTCACTTAACAAACTTTCAAATACGCCCTCCGAAACTTTTCTAAAACATTCGTATTTTGAAAACGGGTGCATTTTTGAATATTTCAAATAGCTGAAGAAGCAACGTCCACGCACAGGTAGCTAGGTATATCTTATGACTGATGCGCCGATTGGGCACTCATAATTACTGGCTGAACTTGCCCAACTAAAATCTTTCGCGGCTACAAAATTAAACTGTTCTCTGAATGGTTGTCTGGTTCCGTCATTACTGTTTTGATCAAAGATTTCGATAACCGAGCCCCCTTCACATCCCTCATCAGTCTCCACACGACACCCATTGACTTGACCACACGTTACCGACATCCGGACTCCGCACCGGAAGCCAAAATCCCTAACCGCCAGAACGTGAATTACGTAATTAACTGTCGGTTGTAGTAGAATCGACGAAACAAGAAAATAATCTACCTTGTCTCTGTCCCTCCCTCTTCGTCTATCGAGTCTCCAAACTCCATCTCCACCTCCGCAATACCACAGGTACACATTACACACACCACAGATTTCGTACAACTCACTCACCGCCTCCACCGCCGCTACCGCCACCCACCCGAAAAAACCGTGTGCGCTTCACAAGGTAATTAATGTTTCAATCTGCACCCAAGCGTACAAAAACTCCCTTTTCGCCGCACTTGACATTATTATCTCCGGAAAGAGGATGCTATGAAAGTAACGAGGTATTACACGCTTCGCTGCCGTCCGCCCTATAACCCAAAACTACCTGTTTAATGTCGATTTACATGCATAAACATATCAACGGTTGGTAAATCGGCCTGAGAGGTAATGGGGAGGGGGAAGAAAAAATACGGGTAGCGTGTATCAAGCATTCGAATCTTCAACAAATGATACTTAACGTACGGGTGCACCCACAATCGTGCATTATGGCCAACAATGTGATTCCAGGAATTCGAATCCAAAAAATTGTGTCTATTACAATTCCACGATGAACCTACAGCATAATGCAGAAGAACCACAACGTATAGCCAAGCCACGCACAATAATTAACCCCCACCTCTCAAAAAAAATACATTCAATGGATTCGATACTGCGACCAAAAACCAAATTTAAAAAATGATGATTCGTCGAAAAGTAGCTACGAACAGATTAATCTATGAAATAAAACTTGGCATACTTTCATAATTCAAAACCGACATTGTTCCACAAAAGATGGCGATCTATTAAAATTACGTATTCGATACCATAATACCAATGAAAGAGCGAGTAATGGGTTCATCAATTGAGACTACCAAATTACAGAGAAGATATGCGACGTAAAAATGTGAGGAGAACCAGAATGACCCCAAAAAATTTACGATCATTCTCCAATGCATCATTATATTATCCAAATGAAACAAATATTAATAAAGAATAGAAACATTAAATAATCAGCAAAGCTCATTTCGCTTTTTCCTCTTTCATTTCAAATGCTTGGAGGAAAAACAGAGAAACCAATGATTCTCTCGATCAAAATCATGAAGAAGAAAAAAAAAAGGAAGAAAAAACTGTATCAACACCAATCACCGTAAAATAATGCTATACGTTATTACTAGGTAGGTACATCGGAAAGTTTCGATTGAAGAACATATTCTACAGATAAAAAATCAGCATTAAGGATTAGTGAGTCAGTAATGAGTGACGGATGGAAAGCCAGAAATTGAGTGTAAACCGCCTACAACAACAAAGGAAAGAAAAAAAATTTGCCACAATAATTTAGCTTTCTTCTGTAAGTTATATTTCCATTGCTACCGATACTTATTTTCAAAATATAATGTACATATATTTTTTAAACGATTTTCCATAATTTTGAGGAGAGATTTATTGAAAAAAATTCCAACTTCAATTACGAATAGACCTAACATCTTTGAAAATGAAGAGGAAGCATTTGCAGTACGCTACTTTCTTTTACTGAATCAATAATGTATCCACCATAAATTATTGCATGATTAAGAAATTTATCTTGCAGAAAAACAATAAAAGTGGAAAAAATAAAAAAAGAATCTTGTATTTATACTTACACCAATAATCGCGTTCAATTCTGTCATTGTCACTTGTTTGGCTCGTTCAACTGCGGTTAATACTTGTGACTGGTGCTGAAATATGCAGAAAAAATATTAATCAATAATAAAAATACCATTATGATTAACAAAAATCCGTCAATAGCGCGTACAGTTGGTTATGTTCATACTAAAGAAGGTTTTGACACGTCAAGCCATAATTTTGAATGCAAGTCTGATCTGTTGCCTCTAAATAAAAATAACACGAGAATTCATCGAGTTCACTGTAGAAATTCCTTAGAAGAAAACGACGGAATCATGGTCTTGATTGTCGCAGGAGTAATGGAAGTAAAAAGTCTTACTAATCTAATATTTTTGAGGCGTTCAAAATTTTTTCGCGTAATGTACATTGATTTTGATTTTAATTCGACAACTCGCTCTTCGACTTGACGTATCAATGAGGAACCAGCATGAACTGCACCAGATTCAAAATCATTCCATCAATCGTATATTATAAAACATCAGCGAGAATTCATAAATTTTTCAAAAGTTTCGAAAATTGAAGCTTCTCGATCTTTGATGCGTTAAATTTAATTCATCCATTACATCACTATTGCACCAAATTATCTACATTAGACTAAGCCAAATTTGAATACAACCAAAATTTCAATCAAAATTTTAGCCATAATATTAATTCATTCGATTTTCGTTGTTTTTAAAGAAATTTAGGTCATTTTGATAGAATTCTTACGTCTGAAAAAGATTAGAAATACCTGATTAAATTTTTGACTTGGAAGCTTAAGATGAGAAGAATAATTTTCGTTTTTTTTTTCAAATACACTCAATTTTCCAAATTTTCCATGGAAACTGGAAAATTACCTTTTATTTTTCTGCTCTTTACATTGTTGTACGGGGATGGTTCTAGTCTTCTAAAAAAATTGATATCTTACAGAATTAATATTTACTATACTATGTACAAGGAAGTTAGGAACTCGATTCTGTGAACGAAACCGAATAACATTATCAAAAATAACAGCGTATAGGTACTTACATCTTGATTTAGAAATGGTATAATCTGCGAAATAATGGCATTCAGTCTTTTTGCAATCTCAGTCTGCAAAAAATGAAACAAAACAAAAACATCAATTAGAATTTACGACAAAAAAAAACCTAAATAATAAAATATATTGGATAAAATTTGGACGGATACATTCCACAATTCATGCCCACTGAAATTCAATTAACATTTTGTCAGCCAATACCAAAGTCGGATGCGTAAATCAAGAAAAAAAAATTCGTCACCACCGTAAAAAGCGCAATTTTGGCTTCTTTTTTTTTTTTTTCTATTTTCCGATGTGCGTGCGTAGGTACCGACATGTATTTTTAATTTTTTTTTTTTTTTTTTTTTTTTGACGAGAAAAAAAGTCTTTTATTCAGGTTTTTATTGAAGCGTAAAAACGTAGAGGATACATGGAAGGGGAAAAAATCTATACAAAAAGGATCGGGTAGCGTGGCGTGAATTATTCAAAAGCCGAAAACTTTCAGCACAAAAGGGGTGGTTGCAAAATGCTGACGCAGGGTTAAGAGGAGAAGGGTGATTCGTATAACAATATAAATAGGTTGTAATTTACATGTTCGAACGTCGTTTTGGTCGCGGTGGCGGCAGCATTTACTTCTTTCGCTTTTTCATCAATCATCGATAACCCATCGCAAATATTTTTTTTGTATTTATTTTTTTACGAACTTTCTTTTCCCTCCTTTGGATTTTCTATCAAAATCTGAGTACGTTGTACAGTGCATTCAAGGCAAACTGACGTCATTATAATATTTCGATGTACAGTAAACTTGTAAAATTTGTAGAACAAGTAAACAGAGGCAAGTGGAAGTTCTAACCAAATAACAATGGGAAAACTTTCCTAAAGCACGCATTGCGTCGACAAAGGTGAAAATTATTCGATTGTCACAGTCACTATGAAAAGGCATGCGAAAAATTGTATATTACACAGGTATGAGCTTCAAAAAAAAACACCTCACCAAACGACTTACACAAGTATATGAGCTTCCACAAATACCAATTTACTACATGACCTTAATAAAGTTTGCCATTCTTCCGCAAAACAAAGATTTGAAAGAACAGGTTACATGAGTCCCTTTTTTTTGTTATTTTTCCCATTTAAAGTATTGAAAAAAACCTTTCTCAGTGATTTAATTTGGAGAAATATCTTTGTCCTTTTCACATTTATCTGAACAGATCGCCGTGAAGAGAAAGATTTATTGTGTTCTGACATCCAGAAAAAAATGTCACAGATTTGGAAATGTCGGTAATGTGAATAAAGTCGAGATCCAATGGTCAACTATTTCTCAGCATGAATTTGGCGCCAAATGGACCAAAACGAACACATCACCGTGTTAAGTCGGAAATTTGACGATCGCTGGTTTTAAAAAGTTGTGCGGTATACTCACTAAAAATGAGATGAAAGAATGAGTTAAATCGAACGAAAAAGGAAAGTAACTTCTTAACTAACTTCTCCATGATTTCAAAGTTCTTGTAGGTACACGAAATTAAAAATTTTATTAGGGAATGAATTAAACAGTACACGTTCGGATATGTCAAGTGTTGTACCCACCCTGAAAAGTTTTCAGTCGATGAATAAATGGCTGAAAGATAGACACAGGTTTTATGGTTCATTTTAGGCCGAGGAAGCATTAAACAAGGGATCATACGACCAGGAGCACGCAGCGATATAGAGAATGCATAAAGAGAAAATAGACTATTTCATCGATTCACAGGTTTGCTAAAAAAAAATACTGATGAAATTCTATTTGCGCTCTTAATAGCCTAAGCTACTAACTAGGTCGAATTTTCTCAAGGCTAACTCTGTAAAATTATTATCAACGCAATGAGGAAGAACGCAGAGACATTACGACAAAAAGGAAAAGGAGAGACAACAGACAGCGGATTTGGCGAAATTTACTACCGAAAGACGGTCAAATTTTACAATCTATTTCGTGTTCTGCTTGCCGCAAAATCATAGACACGAAAAGAAACAAAAAATTTTGTATATTGTATATATATATATATAAATATATAAAAAAGGGAGAAGGGAGTATAAAATAAAACGGGAAAAGACGAACAAGCTCGCTGATATTTACGACATTCGCGCACAAAATGAAGCTATGATGCGGTTTATGTCATAAAATGGCCATTTTCAAGACTGCGAAAAGTAATAAAAATTAATGATGCGAGGGGAGGGAGGGCCTGGATGAAGTGACGAGAAAGAAATGAAGGGGGAAAATGTAGCGAAGCGGAGAGGTCAAATGGACCAAATAGCGAGCGGCGGATGCGAGTGTAGAAGTCGTAATTTTGAATTCGAAAAAAATAAAAGGAAGTCAAAAAAAAGGACAGATGAGATAAGGCGGGAGGAAAAAAAGAAAAGGAAATTCGAAAGAAAAGGGAAAAAGTAGATTGAAATATGGAAGAAGACAATCCATAAAAATGTGTCACTTTTAAAAACGGTACCCTTTCACTCACTCCACGTGCCCCATTGTTGAGCGTCACAATCGGCACGACGTCTGCGGATGACACGAACGACGAGGAGAAAACATCGAAGGAGAGAGGGGTGTGTGTGAGGGGGACAATGACGGTGATACTCTGACAGCTACTAAAATAATCCTCTTCCTCTACTTCAACAACTGTAATAAAGTCGAACGTAATCGGGCAATAAACTTGCACCATCGGTTGAGACAACGTTTTCCTGGAAAATTCTGATCGTAAGCGTATGTTACGGCGTGACTATTGCCCTTTGCATCATCGAAACTGGTCGTCGAGTCGAATTATTGTCTTTTCCTTTCACGGCGAAACCCCCCCAAACTCCTAAATCCCTCATCGATGAAAGGAGTATACGACGGGTACACGACTATAATTTGTAAATTATAGCTTTCAAAACGAGCCATTACATTGTCCGGTCACTCCCATTTAACAACGGTCCAGCTTTTCAACGCCGCGTGGTCATTTTATTAAACATATTTGAAGCAGCACTATCTCGATTCCCGTCGCGTCGTTTCCAACGATTTCTAGACCAACAAACACTTATTTTGGTGTTTCAATTACTACACAATACTTGCGCGTGAAATTTTTTTTTCCATTAATGTTCGAATAATTGTAGTTCCAATAAAGATTACAACAATGGGTAAATGTTCGAAAAGTCAGCTCTTTAAAATAAAGATAAAAACGAAAGACATTGTTAAAATTTTTAGAGAAAATTTCTTAGTTAATGCTTTTTTTGTTTAATCAACATTCTTTAGCATAATTTTTGCTTTGAAACAAACTGTATTCTCAAGATGACTCATAACTATCGAATCGATTCTAGAAAAATGATACGGGACAACCATAGGACCACCCTCTATCATTTCAAAAAACGATCATCAAAATCAGTGAAAATTGTGTTAAAACAAACATTACAAAAAAACACACGCATACGAATCAAATGGATAGAGATGAAGAATTTTTTTTTTTTTTTTAAATTCCTTTAAAAAAGAAATTACCAACAAAATATCGGAATCAACCAACTCGCTATATAAAATTTCATTCAATTTAAATGAGAAGACCTCAGACGGACGTGCAACGGCACTTTGAACTGCCAATGTCCGCCAATCGTTAGCCGCAAAATACACACAATTTTCATTTAACAAATAATTTCTACCAAATGTCGACGAATCCCAGGTGATTCTTGAGTCATTCACACAAAACGTGAGAAATAAAACGGAATACGCTATTACTTTTTTCAATTACATTTTACGGGCCATCATCGTAGAGCGGTAACTGGTAAGTAACTAAAGATAAACTTAAAATAAAAATATCTCTGCCGCGCATCGACCGCGTTAAATGTTATTTTCTAAAAATATCAAATTTTGTAATGGCTGCCATTCGAAAAACATTGACCGATTTCGCTCAAATTCAAAACCAAACCAGTCCATAATAGTCTTCAACTGCCGTACAAATTTCAAGTCAAAATCTTTTAATTTGGAGTTATCGTGATAACAAAAATTGAGAGTTTGCAACACTTTGAGAACTCCTTCCTCCGAAACTATCCAGATAAATCTCAAAAATTTCAACAATTATGTGTAGCCCATGAAAGCTTCTAACAATATTCCAAGTTTTATTGCCATAGGTCAAACAGCAGAGGCTCCACAGACTTCCAAAAAGTGCCAAAATGAGCAAAAAGTAAAAATATATATATGTAAAAGACGAAATCATCTTTCCTCGAATAACACCGAATCTCGCTCATACTTGCGAGATTTTGACCTTTTTTCATGTTTATTTATGTATGACCTAGGCTAAGATGTTGCGAGGTAATAATTTACTGAATGAGAACTGTTTATCAACTATTACGTAATTTCATTCATTCACCTCATTCATTCCATTATCCGATGACAACATTTTCGACTAATCTTGACTTGAACGTTTTTCCTTGTTATCGTCATCGACTTCGTATCTTATTCGCGATAATGTTTTATTGATAGTTTACTTCATTCATTCGTGCGATCATTCAACGTTGACCTAGATATACAGATTTATTTTCCGTTCGTTCGTTTCGTGTATATAAACTTGAATTTTCTAATTTCACTTTGATCAATTAATTACGTGTCAATAAATATTATTGAATCTAAACGATCTCACACTTTATTCCTATTTGAGTGCAAATTAGAATCGGTCGCGAACGAACTTACATATATATATTGAGTACAGAATAATTTGAATGACCTATATATTTGTGATCTACGACTTAGGATCAGCGCTTTTCCACAGGTCCCACCCCCAGGAGCCGTCACGGCACGGAATGCAATAATTGTATTTTCCAAATACAAAATTATTTACTGACCTCTTTTTCTTTCCATTCTTTTTGCCCTTCTATCAAAACCAAATATTTCCATGGAATCTATTTCAGTTTATTGGTTTTTCGATACAATGATACGTAGATAAGTCCCAAGTTAGAGACAATTTATTGAACAGAAATATGAATGACAATCTATCCATCAGCAGTAACTGATAACAGCTGAAGATGAAAAACTTGCCTGGAACCAACGTTCTTTTATATCTTCAATCTGCCAATCGCCAAATTTTGTGATTAACTACAAACACAATGGGTATAAAATGTTTCATATTGAATCTTGAATCATAGAATAGTTAATAATTCTACATCGGGATCTTTAATCGAGTTTTATGATTGAATTTCGAATTTAAGTATTGCATTTAAAATATGGTCTTTTACTTTTTAGTGTACAGGTATTCATTCGGTGAATCAGGTACTATTAATAAAACTCAAAGAAACAAAGTTTGTTTGCCCATAACTTCAAAACCGCTAAAGAAATCGAGAGGAAATTTTCCGGATTAATTTTTGTTGTTCCCAGGAATGTTTGACGTCATCGTGGAAATCTCTAGTCCCTTTATGGATAAAACTGTTCATTTTTACAAAAATTCTACAATTACATTTACTCATGGCGGTAAAAAAATGAACAAAAACGAATCAAAACAAATAAAAGAAAATAATAAGTTAGGTTGAAAATGAGTTTTTTAAAAAAAAGCTTTCATAATTTGAAGAAGAAAATAACGGCGAAAGAGAAAATAAAATTTCTCACTTTTTTTCCGAAACAGAAACAAAAACTGAAAAAATAACTGATAAAAACGGACATAAGTGTATGTGTGCGTGTGTCGCAACACATTAAAGCAGCGCTGAAGTTGGTCATCCGGTGTACTTCAACAAACTGAGTGAGTAGAATAAAAGCATATAAAAAAAACTAATTTCTCATTCCCCTCTCTATATATTCTTACATACGCCTCACTCTTCTTTTTTTTACACTGTGGCAATTTCTATTAAGGCCGCTACACACGATTCGCCGTTTTTGCTATTTGCCACCTTCTGCGATTTTAAGGGAGAGGAGAGGGAAATTCGAAACTCTAGATGAAATGGTAAGACAAAAAATGTGAATCGCAGGTGCAGGCAAAGCTGCGAGTAACATCTAGTATTTCAATAAATTTTGACGAAAATATTGCACAGTTCGCACGAAGACTGGAAACATTAATTCATAAGAATTTCGCGAAACACTCCCCAAGTGAAATAGGTTTTGGTATTTAAACATTCTCTTTCATAGTAGGCTAATCAAATTCAAGTCAGCTAACTCAACAAATTGAAACGAGCCTATTCGCTCTCCAGAAGCGCTGCGCTGTTCGCTGCATCTGTATCATTATGAAGAGGAGGAAGGAAACTTAAATCACACCAAATGCACGTTACATTCATTCACCAATGCAATGACACCGAAGAAAAAAAAGAAAAACACGTACACTCACACGCTCCAAGGAACTTAATGAAATAGTTTTGTTGTTGGCGATATTGTATTTGTAGTTATCACATTGAGCATGCTTCTCTTTTTTTTACCAATAATAAACAAAATGGACCTAGCTCGTTACGGCCTGATATTTTTACGCAGATTCACACGAAAAACGAATCCATCAGCCCGTGTCATCCAACTATCCATACGGCGAAAGAACGCACAAATCTATAACTTTTCAAACTCTGACCTTTTCTGTTGTTCACATATCGACTGTAAAGAGAAAAAAAGTAGGGTACGATTTGGGAGGGGAGGAGGATCTCGAAGAACGCGTAATTTAATTCGATGGAAACGTTTAAACGCTTCTTGGTCGTTTTTCCACCATATCGGCACGGTCACGATTTTCTCGAATTCGTTCTACCATGAATTTACAACATCCCACACTCACCCTCAACCAAAAAAATAAAAAAATAAAAACCCACGACGGAATGGTTTTCGCTACTAAATTTACCGAACCGACGATTTTAAGCGCACGACGCGACCGTCCAACCGCGGAGCGAAGCGTATTTTTCGTTTCTGAATTTTTTCTCTCTCCTTTTGTACTACAGAAGTTAATGGAGCGTTTCAACGATGTTTTTTCAACGCCGTCCTTTTTATTTACCCCTCCAGCTCCGCCCAATTCCTTTCAACTCTCCTGGACATGCTTGAGATATTCCTCTTTGAGGTCGTTATCTCTTAGATTCCGTTTCACCCGTTTCGTTTTTTCGTCAATAAGCATCCCTAAAAAAATCGCTGAATTCGAGGATTGTGAATACTTGGATAACGACGCGACATTCGTTAAATAAATGTGACGAAAAGGATGCGGCACTCGGAAGTAACGATGAAACTAAACTATTGCCATATAAGAACAAACCAATAATTGTTTTAGCTGCCTTCCTAGCTCAAAATTTTTCAACAAACAAAAAATAATATTCCATTTTTAACTCAGGACGCGAATTTCCTTGCAAAAATTTTTTTGCACCTATCCCTATTAACCGATGTCCCAATAAACATATCAAAGTCTAACACATTCTCCCGCAAGGCAGTTGATATACTACAAAAAATAAAATTTTTGCAAATATTTTAATAAATATCAATTCTACGAGAAAAGGTATTAAAAACAAATTATCGGCTTCAAAATTTTGTAAAAATAAAGTTATAAGTAAATTTCTCTCAAAATAAAATGCAAGGCGGTTACTAAGAGTTAAAGTTGAGCTCTTTTTTGTATCTTCGAGTGCCACCTACTTTATGGTTAATGTTCACTAGGGTCACAGTAATTATCCGAGTAGGGGCAAAGAAAAGTACGAAATCGTTACGAGCCTAAACTACAATAAGGGGGTTACATAATAACAGGAAATGGAAATACAAGAAGCGTACAGAACAGTAACAGGATATTTCACCTTTAAACGTATATATTCGACTGAAAACTGAATAAGCTTATATACAGTGAGATATTTAGAGTTCGACATAAAATCAACTAACTAAACTGTCGAGCTAATGGGGATTAAGTAGATAACTAAATAAAAAAAAAAATGAAGAAGTGGCTCTGCTACCATGTTAGAAACTCACGAAATTACTCAATTTATATCAAAAAATAATTATATTATCGTATAACTCAATTTAACAAACGCCATGTTCAAGTATACTCTAAATACTGAGAATCACTAAAAACGGGAAGAAGGTTCTCATAAAAACTGTAAATGAGTAACAGTAAATACGTGGTATTTACTGCTAATAGTTAATACCCGTTACAATTGGTGGTATTGTTTATATTCATCGTACAAACCCCAAAAACTCAACAGTTTTTGTAATAAATTTTATTAACAAAAAAAAAACAGACTGCGTTAATCTGAATAAGTAGCTCTTATTGGTGGATATGCCCAAATTTATGACGGTAATTTTTTCAATCTTTAAATTCTTATTTTCTTCAATTATTACACTCTTCTAATTTTTTAATTTTCAAATATGAACAGCCTAGGACATTCTCCGAATGGTCAGGAACATTTTGAGCCGACTTTCATTAAAATTTATAAAGTAAGACACTTGTTCAGAGCGGATGAAATTCCGTTAGTTCCGGAGAGAGAACATACCAAACATATAACCTCCTCCATACGCAGTCTGTAAAAAATTCACTTTCACCGCGAATTTCTGAACGAAACGTCCTAACTTAGAAAATGTTTTTAAAAATCTATTTCTAATTTTTCAAGAACAAAAGCGTGAGCGTAACCATCAATTAGTGATTAATCAATCTACGATTCGAAATGTTCTATGAGTTGGGGAGAAGGAATAAAATTAATCCAATAGCAGCGCTTATGGTTCCCAAGTATTACTTCCTAAACAATACTGTCGAGACCAGAGTCACAAACAACCTAACATATATTTTTTCTGTCACCATATTCACTTGGGTATCTCGAGGTCCCAACGCAAAATTCACACACAAAACCAAACCACATCCCTGACAACGCATTTACACTCTCCAATCGATGACAGACGCCACCTATACGGCGCGTCCTTTCGAAACAGGAATAAAAAAAATTTAAAAAAAATTAGCTAATACGATAATGGGTTAACAAATATTTGCGAAGATTACCGTTGTTGTACACCCTTGTTCGCTCATTTTAATTTAACGTTTTCGACTGGCTCAACCCCCATTCGCAACTCACCCGCGTCACCACATGGGGTACAGAACCGAAAACAGCGACAACGCAGGGTGATTCTCTTTCCGTTCCACCACACACACAGTTTAACGTATATTTTTCTCCCTTCGTTTTATTAACCCTCAATTTCCCCTTGTTTTCGTACTTAAACGTGCTCATTTCAAAATAATGATATTCGACGTCGTAAAATAGGGTGGCGTATAATAATATGATTCGAGTAATACTTTTTTTTCCTTCCACATTTCTCCCCTATCCCATATTAATCCCCATTTCACTTCTTTTAAAGACTCGCGGCATGTTCGCATTTCCAATTCACGCGTTCGCATTTCTTTCATTTCTCAAGTTTTTGCTTTTAAAACTTCGAAAACATGATAACGCACGCGCATGATAACGGATTTACTGGAGTTTGAAAGGGAGAAAATATCAATAAATCGGTCTGCGGACGATGAGAATATTAGCTACATCCCTAAATGATGCCGTCAAATGCATTTGAACCAGAAAAATGGACAGTGAGTAAGGTAGTACAGAGTGATTAAACCACAGAAGATATTCGCAAAAACGTCTTTCATAAGAAAAAGTTAGGTATGGTACAAAAGTACTATTTAACCAATAAAATTGATTTCTTCTCAATATTAATCTGCAACCTTCTTTGAAACATACAGAAACTGTCAAATTCTCATCATGAAATCACTCACTGTTCATTTACCAAATGCTGGAAAGATTTTCAACGTTAGTCTATGGAGTTTTTCATTATTAACTGAAAACAGTGCGCGTGGAAAATCCTGGTACAAAAATGAGAAATGAGCTTCACTGTATGAAAAAGAACAATTCTTCAGTTTTAGACATCGGTATTTCATGATTCGTGACATTAACTTGATGTCTGAAGCCAAAAATAATTTCTTACACCATTACATAAAATATAACTTCCCTCGATTAAGTTCCCCAAATTATGGGTCGCAAGTCTATTTTTTTATCATCGTCAAAATATTAAAACAAGTCATTGATTATCCTTCATCTCTTAACGATTCTCATTTTACTTCAAATGGATCCAGAATATTCGCAATTATCTAAGCATAGGTACCGGCAACTGAGTTTGGGGACCACTGCCCTGGATCATGAAAAATTAAAATTATGCTTTATGAACCGAAAGAGAAATTCAACAAAATTTTGTACAAATTTTCGGAACATTCATCAGCTTACCAACCCACGCACGGAATTTATTTTACACTTCTTGCAAGGAAAATAATTTATAAAAAAATGTCAATTCTTGCGGAAAAGAAAAGAAACAAAATCCAAATTCAAATGTTCAGAATTTTCCTTGAAATATAGGTGTATTTTTGGTACAATTCGAATCACCAACTCACGGAAAAACAAATTTTAACAGCTGGTTTCCTGCGCGACGACTTTACTGAAATAAAATGAAACATTTCAATGTAACTCGCGCTTGTACATCTGCGAGGATGTACCCGAATGAGGAAAGGCCGCGGCAGAACTCATGCCTCCTTCGGGTTTTCTACAAAATTCGCCGAGGCACCGAATGAGTCATGGGATCCACCCATTAAAAAACGAATAGCATTTGATGGACAGACTCCTCTCAGATAGCATTTGTGCGGCCTCGGACCGCGCATCGAACAACCCGAGGCATTCGTGTGGACCTACACATCTGTATGCTCACTCTGCCTCGGCCTGCCCCATGCGCATACTTGCTCAAAATGTAAACGCGGCTTAAAATTTCAACATTCTGGAGAAATTCTCTTCCGAAGCCAGACCATTTTTCATTTTTAATCAATTTCTAAAAAAATAAACAAAGATTAACCAAAACCCGACCAGAACCGATTTTTCGAGAACGAAACGACCTCACAACCTCAAAAATTTCATTTAAATTTTCGTGCGAAGCCGACTCACTCGATCTTCAACGAGTATAAAAAAACGAACCAGATTATACCAGGCCAACAGTCGCGGCCAGACCCACAACAAAAGCCATTCGATAACAGCTCTACAGGTCTACAATCCCCCTTTTTTTTTCTCCTGGTTACGAAAGACTAAATTAATTGCGCTGTTTATTCTATTCATCACCTCTAATGACCTTTTATTTTTATTTTCAACAGTCACATCAATGCTGCTGAGCATTGACCCACTTTCTTCATTTCGATAATCCTCCCTAAAAACGTGAAAAACCATTTTAGAAGGATCACGAGCACGTTTTTTTTCCCCTTTCACACTTCGACAAGATTTTATCGATTCTCCAAAAACAAGGTTGATTTTCATTTCGTTCCTTTTTTTGTTATTCTCTCTCCACCGATTTGTACAGATTCCACTTACCAATTGTAGCAGTTACAATAAACGAGAAAATTTCCTTCCAGATAAAAACCTCCCAAGCTGTACGTACACTGTATATACGCGAGATAATTACAGATAACAAAATTCCTCGCACTTTATAACCCAAATTAAAACCTAATTAAAATTCGTTTTCGTTTTACAACGCTACCCTCTTTTCTTTTTCTTCGTTTCGGAATTTTTCCATCAGTACCCCATTCTCGCCAACATTGTTTCTCATAAATTGTAATCGTAGAAAATCAACCACTCGATCTGAACAACAAATAAAAATGTTAACGCAATTTCAACAAGGAACATAAAAAGAAAGGGTTTTCTCCTCACACGAAAACGAACGTGAACGAATTATGGCACCCAAACTACCCTTTCACAAAACGGTAGAACGAGAGAAAAAAAAGTCAGAGAAGAGGATACGGACACACGCAATTTCGAGGGTGGTAGATTAAGTGAAACTTACGTTCAGATTTGTCGCGATCGGATTATACTACGTACCCTTCGTGTCCGTCATCATACATCTCCCTACTAAACGTAGCCGTAGGTTTTTACATGGCACGTTTTACGACAAACTCGTCGCGAAACACAAGGGGGAAAAAAAAGAAAGAAAAAGTATCGAAAAGGGAGTCGCGGAAAAAAATGAGAACAACTCACAACGGTCTTGTAGGGAGCGCGTGTTTTATATTCCTAGTTCGCACTGATGACACTTTATACAGGGGCCTTAGGTTAAGTAATGAAGATGAAAACTGAACAAAATGAAATGACACGTCTGCATGCTAAGATAGATATTCACAATTTCAGATAGTTACCTTTTTACCCAGTTTGCTTGCAAACGGCGTATTAAAATTGACCTCGGAAAAGGGATAGGGATCATGAAAATTATCAATTTAATGAGAAAAGAAAACAAATGGTACCATTTTTTTCGTTTTGACCTAATTTTTAATATGTAAACATTCTTGCTCTTTAGTCCGCTTCCTCCCAGGTGTAAAAAATAGATACAAAAAAGTTGAGATTGCATAAAAAAACTGCACGACGCACTGTCCAGTTTCAAATTCTGTTTGTTACATAACAAACACACACACACACAAGCAGACATCTGTGGCAAACTGACGGCGCAATACACGCACGTACACATACACTAGATACATCTTTATCATGTTTCAGCTGAATGTTTACACATTAAATATGTGATGGGGGACCATCGCACGCCTTCCTTTTAGTGCGTGTGTGAGGACGTGTGTGTCTATGTGAGTGTGTGTGTTGCCCAAAATGTTGTGTTCACAGAGTTCTGAGAAAACTGCCGGATGGATAGGGCTGAAAATTTTACAAGAGGCAGTTCTCATACTGGACCAAGTCTGAAAGAAGCTTTTTGCTTATTGGTTAGTTAATTAATAAGAAAACTGGAAAACAAAAAAAAATTGCTGAAGAAATCATTTTCCCAGGATTCTGAGAAAATGACAAAATGGATTGGGCTGAAACTTTCACGATAGGCTTTCCCTATGTTAGGGCAAGTTTTTCAGAAGTTTGGTGCTTATTATTAATTCAGTAGTTTCTGAGAAAACTGGAGAAGAAAAATTATTGAAAAAATTTTGTGTTCACAATTTTGAGAAAACTATTGAACATAGGGCTGAAATTTTTACAAAAGATGGCTACTGTAAGGGACAAGGCCTGAAAGAAGTTTGGTGCTCGTTGTTTTGGTATTTCTTGAAAAAACTGGAAACAAAAAATCTCTGGAAAAGCAGTTTTTAGCGATAAAACATAGATAGATCGATATTTTTCTTAAAGATATGGATAATTGTCGACAGTTTTTGGTAATTTCTTAATATGAAACTAGCAATGAAATATCGATATAAATATCCAATTATATTTGTGGCAATGGGTGATCAAAGACAAACGAGTGCATCACACACTCGTCAATCTCCTAGTGGGACAGTGGAATAATAGTCCCCAAACTACCTTTTTGGACTCATGGATTTACATTTTGTCTGTATTGCCAAATTTAATACTGAGCTAGGCTCACACACATACACATACACGTACACAAAGAACACACTTTACCTTCTATTGTTGTGTGGTGTGCTTTATTTGTCCACATACACACCCACAATATTGATATTATTCTGAAATTTTTTCAAGTAAGCTCTCTCTCTCTCTCTCTCTATCACTCTCTCTCTCTATCTCTCTCTCTCTCTCTCTCTATCACTCTCTCTCCCCCTATCACTCTCTCTCCCCCTATCACTCTCTCTCCCCTTATCACTCTCTCTCACTCTGTCACTCTCTCTCTCTATCTCCATCTCCATCATCATCATCTCTATCTATTTCTCTATCTCTATCTCTATCTCTATCTCTATCTCCGTCTCTATCTCTTTCTCTTTCTCTATCTCCTTCTCTATCTCTATCTCCATCCTAATCTTCATCTGCAAACTGGGTTTTCTAGCAAGCCTTGCTAAACTAGTTTTTTTTTGTTTTTTTTTGTTTTTTTTGTTTTTTTTGTTTGTTTTCATACAAGCTTGAATGATCCTTTTTCTCCATCTCACATTACATCCGTACCTTTTAGAGTTATTTACACTTCCGCACGCCAATTCTGCGTCAACTTAGTTTTCCTATTCTAATCGCAATCGCGGATAGTGGAGAAAAAAGTATAGAGAAATCAAGTTAAATTGGAAAAATTCGGGAAATTTCGAGGACACGGAATTTCTTAATTGAGACAAAGTAAAGTGAAAATGGTATTTGAAAAAGAACGAAAAAACTGAACAGAATATACAGTCATATTTTACTTTGAATACGACTAGCCACTAACGATAAAGCCGAAAAAATAACAATTTAAATTGGACGGTCAATTGAAACTTTCAACACAAAAATCGTTCCAATTTATATCTCGATATAAATGAAAATGAATTTTAGATTTCTAGGATGATCAACAGCAATTAGATCTGCGTAAACAATCTTCCATAAATGGTAGTTTTCATAGACGTATACGACGAGAACTCGAATAAATGGGATTCCTGTTATACTTCAGCCAGCAAAACATCAAAGACTAAAAACAATTGTTTTCAGCGCTCAAATTTTTAATTTTCAGTGCTGACACCTATATCCATTTGCGCGGAAGGACATAACCAAATTCCACATCGAAATTTGGGTATCAAGATTGAAAACAAAAAGTCTGATTTGCAAGAACGGATAAACCTCAATCGAGAGTTTCCCAGAAAAAGTGAAAGAAACAAAACGGCTGATCCACGAGGGAGAAGGTCAGCCCTTTCTCAGTACCAATTTACAACACGGCCATACGCAGAATTCACCTTTAGAGCGGTTTTTACGAATTTTATTTATAGAACAATTAAGCCAGCGGAGTGAACAAAAAAGTTTTTAGGCGAGTTTTTTATTCTACAACATTCATATATTTATACGGTATTTTTCCGGTTTTTTAGGGTGGTCCAAGCGCGCGAATGCGACTCCTGCAGCGTACGGCCTTGATTTACGCTAAATTAAATAAAATAAATTTTCCATCCCTGATATAAGGCTTGAAATTGTAAATTTTGAAAGCGATGTTTAAAAAGAAAATAATTCTGATTTCTGTGTAGTAGAAATAAATTGTGAAAAGAATATTTTCGTGGGAATGTTTCTGAACTCCCATGTAGTGCACATAGTACATACTCTAACACTAGTCGATCTCCTCTACTGAATGACTTGAAATTATTTTACACAACGGCTGTTTCAGTTGCCCAATCATAATAACAAAAATGGAAAATGAGAGCATTAACAGAAGCAAGAAAGTAAATTAGACCGGAAATAAGCATAATAGAAAAATATTATGTAACAACAAAAATAGAGAAAGCAGCAGACTACGACATATAATAAAGAAATCTTTTCCCAAATACATCGATGTGATGGTTCAAATTTCAAACTCACAGAAATTAAACGTATGGCTTCAGCCGCAGAAAGCAATAATAATTCTTCAACACTTCTAAATAAAGATGAGAAGTTTAGCAAATCATTTGAGGTAGGCAGAAAAGATATAAGAAGAATACGGCATTTTGGATGATTATACAGAAATGTTTTCCAATACCGTAAACCTCAATTTTTACCGTTTTCATGTAGGTACATACATAGATATAGAACTGAAGACTAAAAGAGAGGATTCAGAGCACGGCAACACCATCCCATGAATAAGGAAGCATCATCCGGAAAAATCAACCCGGCAGATAAGCATAGATAATCGCACTGAATTGAGAAACATGAAATGTAATATTAAAGTCGATTCAAATCATCATCGATAAACGATTTTACGGCGAGAAAATTAGGGAAACTTTGCGAGATACGGACAATTAATCACAGGTAAGTTTTAGTCTCAACGTCTAAACGGTTTCAATTTCAAGTTTTTCTTTCGATAAGTAACACGTACTGAAAGCAAGAGGACGAGAATTATATTCCTTCTCGCTCTCCCTCCACAAGACTGTTCAAAAAGATTTTTCAAACTTGGATATTATAGCGCGGATGAAAGACAAGTCTAAAAGTATAAGAAAAACGGTTTCCCCTCTCGTTTCTTAATTACCTTAGTCTACCCGTGCTTAAGCTTACAATATACCTATCCCAAAAACATAGGTGCAGCGGATTTACCTCAACCATCCCATTAAGCGGCAGCGAGTGCACCCGCTCTAATCGGCGAATAGCCTTTTGTAAAAGGGTTGCTTTTACATTTTCACGAAAACGCGACGAGAGCCAAAGAGAGGAAAACTAGACAAGGTGGGAAAAAGGAAGGAACGAGCTGGTATGGATGAGGAGAAGTCGAGGACGTGTGGAGGAAGAGAATCATCGGCGGCGGCAGCGGTTTTGAGAAGTTTTCTCGAGCGTAATCCGAAGCAACCGCTGTTTCGGCAAGTTTAATTCGAAAAACCAACAACTGCGGACAGACCTCCCCCCTCTTCATCTACAACCGTTTGCCGTCGTCAAAATATACATTATTCCTTTCGGGGGAAGGGTTCGTAGTCGCAGTCATTAATCCTACGAAAGGAAAAGTGACACGAATGCCATCAAAACATTCAAAACCCCTTTTTTGGTGTAGAAAATGCTAACCGCTTCTCACCAAAAGGCATACACAAACTGAGTAAGAGGGCGTGAAGACTTGGCAGAAGACGTAGGGGAGACGAAGAAAGGTGACGAGCGAGATCATTTTAATTTAAAACGGAGCAACGTATGCTGTATGCGAGACGAATACATTATTCCGGTTGACCGAAAAGAAAAAAAAAAAACTGCCCTCACATTCATGCAAACTGCGGTGGGTTCACGCCCTTGTTCGTACGCCATCGGCTGACGGCTGAGTAAACGTCAAAAAGATATTCAAAAAAAGAAAATAGGGGAAACAAATGGAAAACAAGTTATTAAGACACAATTACAATACTTCAGAATACGACGATTTGAAGTCAACGTACCTGTTTATGCATTTCTACGTTGAGACCATAGGACATTTCATAGTACTGAAACAAAATTAATGGAAAAATCACATTTATATGCAAGTACAATACAATATAATATTTAAAAAAATAAAGTCATTAAAGCATAAATGGAGAAAATTCCCGACTGAACAACTGAACATCCTATATATAAGCAGATTTACTGCAATGAAGTCCGCAGACTGAACTAACAAGACGTAAATAACGATGATACAATCAAGGACTGATGGTCTGATGGTATATTATTAGGCCAAATAAATTAAGCAATTAATTAAAAAAAAAAAAAACTGGTAAGTTAAAAATTTAAAAAAAAGTTAGTTTGATCAGAACTCAGACGGAAATTTTCGCTAGTTTCCAGACCAAAACAGATGAAAATTAACGTTTCCAGAATTTTCGTAATATCCATGATGATAAGGATCAGATTTGCCAATATCAAACCAAATTGTTTTACACCTTTTGATGCAAACTGTAAGTTATTGTTTCCAACAAATATTTTTCAAAACTCTGGGTGTACACATAAAAGTACTTACAGGTATAAGGAATAATATAATCATCTCAACAATTCTTAAAAAGTTAATGCTGAAAATACAACGGGACTACTCATACTTCTATAGAAATTATTAGATCTGTTTTTAGATAGAAAGTTAAACTGAAATTAATTCAATTGCACCTACCTCTACTAATGACAGAAACATTTTAAAATTGATACATCTAGTTTCGAGACTTGAAAAACTCTACAAATAATTCTGAAAGAATATAAAAACTACAAATTTTTTTTTATACATCATAATATCTGATTTAATACAGAACAAGAATAATTGGAATTTTACCTATAAATTAGCGCCGAGAAATCGAGTCATTATCACCTCATTTGTCCCGACAAAATAAATAATCATTTCTTAGGCGGCGTTAAGTTGCCAATTTCAATCACAACTTCAGACTCAGTTTTTCAATAATATTCAAAATATATGCTAACCACGAAAGAATGATTTTTTTCCGAAGCTTTCAATTTAAATTTCAAGTCAAAATCACCGGCTCTTTCTCCACACCAACGCAGATCTAAATTAAGATACTCACTTCATTTTCGTAGAGCTTTAAGCCATAGTTCTATCGAATCTCACTACTAGAATATGTTTGACCTATTCATTGTGATCAGCAACGGGACTAACAGGGGCCAACAACATAATTGGCCAGCAATCTTTCATAGAAACCTTTCACAAAAGAAAGAAGAACTCATTTTAAAAACAAAATGATTAATTAACGACTGATGGACACGTGCGCTAATACACTTGCGACTGTGAGACTTAATCTAATTTTAAGATTTTACGAAGTCCTCGTGACGATTTCACACGGTTTTCATTTCGTGTTTTGTTTGTTTAAAAACCTGCCAAAATCAATTCAAAGTAAAATCGACGTTGAAACTGGCGACTATATACTCAGTTAAGAGAAGAACTTAACAATTTCCCCTCCCCTCGGTATAGTAACCAAACACGTTCTTTAACTTGTTTTCTCCATGAGTAACCTCAGGATGTTCCTCAAAATTCAATCTAACAATAGAAATTAATCTGTAGCGTGAAACGTACTAAAGCGATTTCTACACGCCAACTTCATCTTACATGGCAAATTTTAGAAGACGTATTTTACTTTCTACGTGAGCTTGCTCGAATACGTGAATGCGCATTTTCTAGTGATGCTAAAACTGTCGATAGTTATCGGTAACAATCGATAAGTGTAATTGTTAACGATAACTATCGATAGTTTTTTTTGCGTGTAATAATTTTCAATTTTGAAGTGAAGAATATTCATTAATAGTACACCTTTCGATCATTTAGTACTAGGTAGCCAGGTAAATACAAAAATCTGTGCCAACAATATTCACCTAAAGCCGTAAAATGGACATGAGTTTCACTAGATTTCACTGGATTCACAGCAACATATTTATATAGTTTTAAATTTATAGACAAAAAGACTGAAAACAGACGAAAAAAGACCTACTGCACACGCGCAGAAAACTGTGTCCACTGTTCGGTTTTAGAATGATGACACATTTCGTTAACATTGGTGAGATAGGGCTGTTAGGTATCCTGATTGTAGAGTATACCCTCGAAGAGCGTTTATTCGACAGCTGGCAACACAGTAACGCAAAAGAGGTCACGTTAGATCCTTTAATAGTTGATACAATTATGTATCTTCAAGTAACACTCGTTTTTGGTAACAATAAAATCAATATAAAGTTGGGAACTTTCCATTACACTTTATAATTTTTTTGATATTTTGTTTCCTACTTCAAGAACAATCTGGAATGGAACATTATTGTACTTCGAGAATGGAAAAAAATTATCCGTAAGTGAGCCAAAACTATCGGTAGTTATTGATAAGGAAAGATTCCTATACTCTGCATCACTAGAGCATTCTCAAGTCTATAATGCGACTCTACGTTTGTGTTAGTATTGAAACTTTTAAAATGGTATTATCATATCATATCGATATTTTTGATATTTTCTAAACTTTGTTTAATTTAATCATTTTTCAGTTATTTTGAGAGAATGAGACTATTTTTACCCCACATTTACACCATCGTTCAATAACTGATTCACTGCGATGATTCAGTGAGAGCTTTAATCTTTTCAAAAATCTTTATCACAAATAACGTAGGTACAATAGAATTATTTTAATTCGCGAATAAACATCAGAAGGAGAGTATTTTAGTGTTACTAAAACATTTTTAGTCCTGTCAGGTTCTAGCGGGTGATAAGGGCTTGTAAATAATGTATTGACGAATAATGAAAACATCGAAAAATATCGTGTCATATCAATATTTAAAAATGAAATATCATATCATATCGATATTCAAAAATTCAATATTGTTTCATTGGAGTTTGCATACATCACGTTTTCATTTTCCTCTCACGCCCTCTCATGTCGACCCATCTTCGACACAATATACCAATACACCAACGCGCATGCAAAAAAAAAAGGTTTTACATGTCTCGCTTTCTCTCTTCCTCACCGCCGGTCGACCTCTCCCGGCTGTCAATTTATTCTAAAGGTGAAAAGTGGTCAGTCTATAATGACGATGACGAAGCAAGGGGAACGTCCGGCATGCACACCGCAGCGAACGTACATAAACTTCGGACATGCGGACTACCGGACACCACCACCAACAGTTTAAAATATTTATGGTTATTTTCCTCCTCCCTTTCTCCCCGCCGATCGATTCATGTTTCATTCTCGCACCTTTTTTTTCGCTTTGTCACTATAAGGTCAGTACTCCACGTATCTCGATAACTCTATGCCCGCCTCGCACTGCCCCTTACTGTCTATACCGTTCCATAGTTTAAAATAAGCCTCTTTCTCTGCGCTTCACGTCTCACCGATACAGTGGCGGTGCGATCTCGCGCATAATAAAATACAAACCGAGCGGCCGCGCACAAATAAATTATTAACTGGTAGGCTCGACTTCACCTCCGCCTCTTCATCCTCTTTACATACATAATACCTTTAATAACCGTCATGTCTCCCTCGTCTAGATAATTCCCACGATAGCGTTACGCCCGTATGGCCTACGGTGTGTACGAGTGTGCGTATGCGAGCACATACTCGATCCATATTACACTGTTTACAATATAAGAAGTGGAGAATGTATGGGCCCATTACGAGTGGGAGACGGGGCGGCATTATTTTTCTCGCACCATCGACTACCGCGCGCTGTCGAACAATTTGCGACTCGCCGACAGTTTGTAATGTATGGGGGGGGGTTGGGGCAAAAAGATGAGAAGGGATGGATGTAAAGAAGAAACGCTTCGATAAATACCGCCGCCAAAGCCCAAAGGGGACAATGATGGACGCACGATATGTGAGTGGGAAAGGGGAAATTACTTTTTGTCGTACGTCTAGGGCAAAAATCAATGTCATACCATCAATGTCATTCCAATATCGAAGACGGCAGAAAATAAAGCCGGGACTTGCTTCACAGCCAAACAAATTTTAGGACAAAGGTTAACTTGGCTTGCATTTAGGTCATCATGGGGAAAACCAAAATGAGCCAAAAATAGCATTTTAAAATCGAAATTGTCAAAATATCCGCGAACACATTGACCAACACAGGTTTTAAACTAATGGACGTTTTTTTTCAAATTACTGGACTGTGTCGTAAACATTATCAATAAAGTTATTATTCTGAATATGGAGTTTTCTCGAAATACTTATCAAGCGACAAATTTTCATGTCATTATGAAAAATTCTTGATCAATGAATTAACTTTTGGTCTGATACAGCAGATTTAGGCATGGATTTATCGATTTTTCACACCTGTAGGCCAATAAGCAGTTGACTGCCCCAGTGTTGGATAGGCTATTTTTTTCCTACAGGGGCGCCAAAATTTTCTCCTTGCAAGGGGGCCGTTTTGTTTTATTACAATGGCGACCCTAATGATCCCCTTTACCAAAACAATGTCTATACTGGTATAAGAGAAAAATATTCATAGTCCTTAATGACGAGTTTTTTTTTTTTTTTTTAATTGTACTCGAAGTATTGAAATTTTTTTTGTTTTAAAGGCAAAGGGCGCCAAAAACTTCTCGAGGAAAAGGCGCACCGGGAAACGCCCGGTGGGCCTATCCAACACTGGACTCCCTCAAGATTAAATAAAGCGGGAGCAGTTTGATATCGAATCTTCGAAGGCTCAACACAACACATAAACAATGTTACAAGCGGAGCGGACGAAAAAATTTTTTAGACTTTTTTGTGTTTTACAACATTTATATCTAGCTTTTTTTTCATTTCTTTTTTGTTTTCTGGGCGTCTTGGTGGTTTTTTCTCTTTTAACTGAAAAAATTTTCCTCCTCTTCAAGGTTGCGTCGTACTTTGCTGACGCCTAGATCCAGCCCTGAACAGATTATCGGTAGGCTTAGAAAATGGGCAAAATCGAACCAGACAAAGGAATGGGAACATTTCAACTAAGCATACAATTTGAAAAAACTGAAGAGAATCCTGCAAGGATCTCATCTTAAGATAAAATCACTACAGTTAGTTTTAAAGCTCTCTACACTGAAAAAAGGCACAGATTTTGCAGAATTTATGTATTTTTTTCTAATACTTTCGACTGGTTTTAACGAATTTCAATTCATGAAATCACAGACAAAAATATCACAAAATATAATTTGTAAACAAAAAATTACCTAAAAAACGTGAATTTAGACAAACGTTTTACACAGAATCCATAAAAAAAAAGCTGATCGCCCAAGATTGGAATAAAATTATAACAAAATGCGTGTCCTCTCCTCTCAGCGTAATTTAATTTTGTAAAATGTAAATTGAAATTTTCTATGACACAAAGCAGCAATTTTTTTTACATCGTGGTAGAACATGATAAAATCTTTACTACAAAAGTTTCTGAAGTCTTGAATTTTTACACGACTTCAACACAATTTAAATTCTCATTATAGCTGAACGTCCCAATTTCATACGCTTCACTAGTCATATCAACAAGCGTCGGACTGCTTCATGGGGCGCCAACTACAACTGCCACGACAGCATATCCCGCGATGAACAAGGCGTGCGAACTTTTAATAAGAACCAGCCGACAACATCTGCTTGCCAAATTGTGAATTCAGCTTATATGCGTGCCCTCCCATTTGAACTTGTAGCTTATAATATCATCGAAAAAATTAACGTGAGATAGGACACTTAATCGTTGATAAAATTCTTAAGATATGGTTCGACAGAAACAGCGACGATACAATTGCAAATTCTAAAATCAAAAGATATTTTGGCTACCAGCCCGCTAACGAGCAACGAACATGTCATAAACCAGAAAGCGCACAAAGCAAATGATATCACTGTGTCATGCCAGAAGAGCGAATAGGTAGTACAGTGAAAATCGAATATAGAGCGCCCTACTTTGACTCTCGTTTCGAAAGTTGTGATGAAAAATGAGCAGATGAAAGACATCAGTGAATTCTGTGCTTTTATTCTTATTTCCCTACAGACAGATGCGGTGGTGAAATTAAGAAATTGGAAAAACATAATATTAATCACTTCTCAACGACATGTCGGAAAAAGCAAATCGTGTTTAATTCTTTTAAACTAAAGCATTCGCATTCTAATGATGAAAACAATATTTTCCAAATGACAGAATTGAATTTCGAACTATCGAAAAATTTCTTTGAAAATTTTTTCATTCTTTATCGTTGAGCGATGTTCCTATTTTGTGGACACACGAATTGACGAAATAAAATGGGCAGAAATGATCATTCAAAGTAGTGGAACAATGAAACGAAACAGCAAACAAAAGCATTTCGCTCCTTTAAATTTGTTCACATCTTTGAAGAAAGATGTTCAGTTAGCTAACACTCGTACAGATGCCCATCAAGAACAAGCGAATTATACTATCTTCATAAGGACATGATATTTCCTCGGCATAGACTACCGGTAGACAACCTTACTGACAGATAAAGATGGAAAACTGAACTAAAATTTAGGGAATTCTTTCCAGAAAATAAATATTTTAATTTAAACTGAAAATTCTCAGGAATACTTGAGCTTAAGTCAAGATCAAGAATAAGCAAAATGTCATTTCATGAAACCATGTTAAATAGGTAGCAATAAGTTTATGTGTGTAAAGTCTGATTCCTAGGAATTTGATTTAATAGTTTCATTTGTTGATTAGCAATACCATATTAACGCACGAGGTGAGACGGATCCAGCACAGGGCGGCAAATTTTGGGGAAAAAATCGAAATTTTGTGATTTTTCTGAACTATTTAAAATTGAAAACATTTGCCGCCCTCTGAAATTTACTTCAAAAAACAGGGGTGCTGTGTGGCGACTTTGTACAGGACGCTTCCTCACTTTTTTTTAGGGGAGAGCTGTTTTTTTTTTCTTTCGTTTTCCTGTACATAAATGTTGTATCCTGTCACCCTCAGAACAAAACTCTAATATATAAATATTCTAAAAAAAAAAAATTCTAAAAAATTTTTTTCGATCGCTGCGCTTGCAAAATTGTTTAACATTTTCCCTTTGGGTGAGTTGATTCTCTTCATCTTGGAGAAGCCCGTCCTCACTGGTCTTAGGGGTTCAGAGCAACCTGGCTACGAGATAAGTTCATTTTTGTTCATTGTTTGCTTCATTGTGGAAACAGAAAAGTAAAATCACCTACTTGATTTGATTTTATATTCACCCCCTCCACCAGAGAAAGTTATTTTACAAATATAGGTAGGGCACAATAAGTCCAAGGGTGAAAAAAAACTTAATGTAGCCCTGTTGATTAGTTAAGAGTGACGCAAAAGGTTGTTGATATTTCTGTGGACAATTCAAATGAAAAAAATTAAAATATCTCTTCCGCGCATCAACCGCAGTAAGTGTATTTTTCAGAACTGTCAAATTCAATATCAAACCATTCCTTAATTGTCCTTAACTACAATAGCAATTTCAGACCAATCGGTACGACAACATGAAGACTTTACAAAACTCTGAGAACCCCTCCCGCCGAAACTAATGAACAGACTTAAAAAAATTCAACACGATTGAGTAGCTTATGAAATCTTTTAACACCATCTTATGTTTCATTACCACATGTCAAAAAGTGGAGAGACTCCACAAACTCCTAAAAAATGTCAAAATGATATTCTGTGCAGAAGAATTTGAGTGACCTAAATATATATATTCCTGATCTACGATTCAGAATCGGTCTTTTTCACAGGTCTCAAATAAACCAGGCACCATTAAAGAAGAAAAAAATATTCAATTCATCTCACTGACATCAAAAATTCTCTCATCGGTTAAGAAAAAAATTATTCAAATTAATTTAACCGATTTACTAATCATATTTTATCGACATGATCAGTAAAGTTAAAAATTGTAGTCTTAAATGGCCCCTTTTTGTTTGCTATTTCACCAAACGTAATTCAAACCCAGACTAGGCTACTGAGAAGGCACATACATAATCTTGCCCGTTTTCAGCAACGAAATCAAAAGACAGGTGAGGGTTGAAAGGTGTTTTTCAAGACCACCAAGATGTATGATATACTAAACTGACTATTTCGATGCATATTTAATTAAGTTTTACAACTTAATTTATATCGGACTTAATTTATATGTACACGGCATGATTTACCATGACGTATATTTAGCTGTCAAGAAATTATGCAGTCTGCCGCAGCTCCATGTCCCCAGATACTCACCTAACGAAAATTTAAAATTCAATAAATGTATTCGTTTGTGCTATGTTTATGCTGGTTTGTGCTGAAATTTTCATCGTTTGTGCTATTTTCCTAAAAGAGTTATTCAAGAAAAACGTTTTCAAGGTCAGTGAGGAGCTAGAGACATGTTCCCCCACACCAAGAAGCAATTGAAAATTTCAATATGGCATTTGTTTGTGCTACGTTTGTGCCGCTATTTTTTTTGTTTGTGCTACAACCCCCTCCCCCCTAGGGCAAATGAAAATTTTATATATAGTGAAATTTCAAAACTGCTGAAATTAATTGAAAGTGGGGTGAATCGTTTGTGCTACGTTTGTGCTGACAGAATATACCAACCTCAATCCTCTGACCCCTACCCAAGAACTATTATTTGGAAAAAACGTTTATGGGGGGCAAAAAAAAATTGTTTCGGAGGGAAACTGAAGTGGCGTCATTTGTTTGTGCTACGTTTATGCTGACAGAATATACCTATAATACCCAACTTCCCCTCTATAAGGGGCCTGTAATTATAAAATAAAGAAAAACAGTTAGGATCAATGACCTGGTGAACTCTAGACATCAAATTGCAAATAGAATAAATTCAAAAATTTAATGATGGCATTTGTTTGTGCTACGTTTGTGCTGGTTTGTGCTGCTATTTTTTTTGTTTGTGCTACAACCCCCTCCCCCCTAGGGCAAATGAAAATTATATATGGTGGAATTTCAAAATTGCTGAAATGAATTGAAAGTGGGGTGAATCGTTTTGTGCTACATTTGTGCTGACAGAATATACCAACCTCAACCCTCTGTCCCCTACCCAAGAGCTATTATATGGAAATAACGTTTATGGGGACAAGAGAAAAATTGTTTCACATGACAACTAAACAGGCGTCATTAGTTTGTGCTATGTTATTTTTGGTTTGTGCTAAAATTTTCATTGTTTGTGCTATTTTCTTAAAAAAGTTATTGAAGAAAAACATTTTCTAGGTCAGTGAGGAACTAATGACATGTTCTCCCACATCAAGAAGCAATCAAAAATTTCAATATGGCATTTGTTTGAGCTAGTTTTTTCCATTTTACTACCTCTCCTTCAACACTACAGCAAATCAAAATTTTATATATGATGGAATTTCAAAACTGACATAATAAATATAAAGTAGTATAAATCATTTGTGCTATGTTTGTGCTGGCTTGTGCCGCTATTTGTTTTGTTTTTGCTACAACCTTCTCCCCCTTAGGACAAATGAAAATTTTATATATGGTTGAATTTCAAAACTGAAAAAATAAATTGAAAATTTTATAAATCATCTGTGCTACGTTTGTGCTGATGAAAAAAACCACACTCAAAACCCTTACCCCTGCCCAAATGACATTATTGAAAAACAAATTTCATAGGGGGAAAAAACAAAATTACATCCGAAAGCAACTAAAATGGCGTAAAAGCAGTTAGGTTTAATAACCTTGTGACCTTGGGTTATCAAACTGTAACCAGAAAATATTGAAAAATTTGATGTTGCCATTTAATTATGCTGGTTCATGCAGCTATTTTCTAGTTTGTGCTATTTTCCTAAAAACATTTGTTCAATATAACTTTTTGAAAGATAGTTAGGACAGTCTTTTGTTTTCAAGGTTTTACTTCAGAGCTCAGGTGGCAGATGTAATTCAGTAACCATAATAACGCATATTTTATTTAATTTTTTATCTGAAAAAATTCCTCAAGTATAATTTATTTGAGTACTAGAAAGATAACATATGAAAACATTATTATATATTATGTATGATAATAAAGTTTAATTTATTTGTCTTTATTTCATAAACTGCTAGGTATCTAAATTTAATGAAAAATTATTGGCAAAAGTAAAGAAAAAAAACAAATAGAACAACAATAATATGAAAGCAAAAAGTTGAAGGTGGAATTTTCTTTATTTGGCTTTTTGCTCCAAGCGATAATGTTGATTGTAGCATGTCATCTTACTTTTGAATAAAGTTAACTGCTTTTTAAAAGCAGGTTTATGACTCTTAGTTCTATAGACTAGTTATGTCTGTCTCCTTTTTAGATAAACTTTGGGAATTCAAAGAAACATTCCATAAAAAATATATTCCTTATTATTTTTATAAATTTCAAATAACAAAAAATTCAGTACCTAGATTATAATATCTTTTTATAAAAAAATTAATTTACCACCAACCTATCATAATTTAAAAAGTTTTTCAATTGAAGCTTAAAAACAATTACAATATTGTCTTAAATAAATTTCATAATTAATGAAAATATTATTATAATATTTCACACAAGTATAATAAAATCATATTTTAATCCTATTTTATGACAGCTTCATAACCCCAAGAAAATTTTAGCGCTGAGAGCCCAAATTGATGGGTGTATCTAGTCAGGGATGGGCATGAACCAAATCATCAGTGATCCGGGTCAAAAATGAATGATCCGTGATCAGTGATTCAAATAAAAATATTAGTAATTTTTCCCATCCTTGCATCTAGATATACATTCATTTTTCTTGTTACCAAGGTACAGGTCACAGTTTTGGTCAATAGTCATGAAATTTGGCATGAATATTAATATTGAGTCATTGTCTAGAACAATTGATTTTGGTACCAATGGGAGGGGCTGCATGTTATTTATATAAAATCAGTTTTTGTTTCGATTTATTGTGTATTTTTAGGTATAGTTTAACTGCTATAAAATTTAATTTAGTCATGAATTATAATCTACAATAACATTAGTGTATTTTCTAAAGGAAAATACAACTACTGCGTTCAGTGAAATGGCGGAACCTGTGGAAAAACTCCGATCCTGAGTTGTAGATCACAAATATCTAGGTCACTCAAATTCTTCTGTACACAATATATATATATATATATATATATATATATATATATATACATGCCATCATTAAATGTACGAAAACATTTTGTTTATAGTTTGTTGATCAAAGGTCAGTCACAAGGTCATTGAACCTAACTGGTATTTGTTTTTTTTTAAATATAGGGGCTCAAATTGAAGATCGGAAGGGCATTGAAGGTATTATCTGTCAGCACAAACATATCACAAACAAATGCCATCATTAAATTTTTGAATTTATTCTATTTGCAATTTGATGTCTAGAGTTCACCAGGTCATTGATCCTAACTGTTTATTTTATAAATATAGCCTCCCCATGGAAGGGAGGTAGGGTATTATAGGCATATTCTGTCAGCACAAATGTTAGCACAAACAAATGACGCCACTTTCAATTCTTTTCAGCAGTTTTAAAATTCCACCATAAATAAAATTTTCATTTGCCGTAGGGAGGAGGTGGTTGTAGCACAAATGAAAAAAATAACAGCACAAACCAGCACAAACAAATGCCATATTCAAATTTGTGATTGCTTCTTGGTGTGGGAGAACATGTCTATAGCTCCTCACTGACCTAGAAAACCTTTTTCTTGAATAACTCTTTTAGGAAAATAGCACAAACAATGAAAATTTCAGCACAAACCAGCACAAACGTAGCACAAACAAATGCCATCATTAAATTTTTGAATTTATTCTATTTGCAATTTGATGTCTAGAGTTCACCAGGTCATTGATCCTAACTGTTTTTCTTTATTTTATAATTACAGGTCCCCTATAGAGGGGAAGTTGGATATTATAGGTATATTCTGTCAGCACAAACGTAGCACAAACAAATGACGCCACTTCAGTTTCCCTCCGAAACAATTTTTTTTTGCCCCCCCATAAACGTTTTTTCCAAATAATAGCTCTTGGGTAGGGGTCAGAGGGTTGAGGTTGGTATATTCTGTCAGCAAAAACATAGCACAAACGATTCACCCCACTTTCAATTAATTTCAGCAGTTTTGAAATTCCACCATATACGAGTATAAAATTTTCATTTGCCCTAGGGGGGAGGGGGTTGTAGCACAAATGAAAAAAATAGCAGCACAAACCAGCACAAACAAATGCCTTATTGAAATTTTCAATTGCTTCTTGGTGTGGGGGTGTAACGTATATTTTTGTCTATTTTTAGAAATGACGAACATATTCGTCCACACATTTTCAAATACTAAAAACGTAGATATTTATCAACAATAATCATCCTATAACTCTTTATAAACAACCACTAAATTACCCGTATTTGATTTTATGAATATAGATATACTTTCTGTATATTCATGACCTAATTGTGCCTGCCCCTCGAGTACTCGACAAGTCAGCACATCCCTATAATAACAACACCCTACCTCACTTTACCTACCCAACACGTACGTTTTCATACCCTGAACGAGTATATAATCCCTCGATTCAGTGGAATAAGAGACAGTACCTCGACAGCTACTTCTAAGTACCTGGAACCTCTCTAGTAGAAGTCTCTAGTGAACAGATAGTCTTGCTTGTTGAATTGTGATTGTATATGTATAAATATTAACGTATGTTTATGTACTGTGATGTACAAATTCTTATTTTATTAAATGTGTAAATTCACTCGCGTGTTTTAAATATTATTGAGTCTCTAACCAATGTTAAGGTCCACAATAGTCTGTGGATGATAAACTTGAATTTATTTTAGAAGTATTACTGCTTTTCAAGTACGTGATATTTCGTGTATGGTGTAACACTGAAAGTGGTTCTAATTAGATACATTACCACCTCTTTTGGCCGTTACAGGGGGAACATGTCTCTAGCTCCTCACTGACCTTGAAAACGTTTTTCTTGAATAACTCTTTTAGGAAAATAGCACAAACGATGAAAATTTCAGCATAAACCAGCACAAACGTAGCACAAACGAATACATTTATTGAATTTTAAATTTTCGTTAGGTGAGGATCTGGGGACATGGAGCTGTCTGACGCGTTTCAACGAAAGTAAATTGTTAAAGACCCTCTGTGCAAGAAGTATTATACTCATGTCAACATAGGTGGTTCATCTATTGCACATTTATAGTCACGCATACGAATGGTTGTATAGTCAATTTTAGACATAAATGCAGAACAGAAATATCGGCTTGGATTCGAATGATTTTCGTCGTATTTAGAGAAATTGTAAGGATTCTTGAAGACCGTATCTCGAATTTCACAAAAACAAATCAATCTGACCTATTTTATAACTGATACATTTCTTTCCACTAACCTCCAACCCTTCGAGAGAAAAAAATTACACAAACTAATGATCGGTTTAGAAAAAATTTACTCGAAATGTAGTCTTAATTTTTAGACGAAATATTAAAAGATAAGGCTCACTATTCGTCTATTGATCACTTCTCATCAGGGATGTTCCCGTCTTTTTGTTTTTTTGTTTTTGTTTTTTGAGGGTGTACTAAAGGGTCGAGTGCCTGACCACAGGCTGGGTATTTTACATTTTTCCTTGATTGGAGAGGAGGGCTGAAAATAATGAGAAATAAAATTGTAATTATTTTTTTTTTTAAATAATATTTTTTTGACGAAATAAACAAAAATCGATTAAAAAAATGAGAGAATATGCTCAATATACCTACGATTTTTCAACAAAATCATGGAGTAAACCTACGGAGTAATGGAGTATATCCTATAAGAACACAACTATTTCAAAAAAAATTTTTCAATTTAAGTCCGAAATACATACTTCAACTTTACTAGGAAAGAAACCTAAAATCACAAATCGAATAAATGAGTAGGTCCATGGTAACCAAGTCGTTTTTGGAGCATGAAGAAAATTTCTTCAATTAAAATACGTATTAGTTTTTACATCATACCTACTCGAACATCAAGAATTTGATTTTTCACTCCGTTAAAAAACCGTAATTTTCTCAAGACACATTCAGTGTTCAGAAAGATATAGGACTACATTTCTGGCGAAAAATTTATCTCGTTCAGTGTTGTCTTCTCTTTCTCCAAGTTTTCTGTACGAAAGAATGTTCATACAAACACAGCCCTCAATACAGAAAACGATCTCGTTTCTTCTTTGAGAATCATCAATGACGAAAATTTCATCTTACAGAAGTGGAAGTTTCGGCGACTTGATTGAATAATAGATGGGTTACTATTGGTTTCTGCCATAAGCCAACTGCAACATTCGAATTTACTCCACAATAGACATTTGGAAAGTCTAAATCGATTAAACAGAGCATGGAGACGGACCCCCCAGGATTGAGTCAATTAAATATCCGTATCCAGACCGTCGAACTTGACGCTGAAATCCGACCATAAAAAATAATAATGAAGTAGATTAAACCCCACTTTACTCTCACTCGAGGCATTCCAACTGTAAAACTTTAACATCAATAATTTCACAAAAAATTCGGCAGGTGCCCGGAACCCACTCGTGCCGCGTATTACTCAGTCGTGAATCAGACGTATTTTTTACGCACAGTTACCCACCCGAACGCCCCGAATATCGATTACAGTAATTGATGGGTACGAATTTCTGGAAACGTTTAATCATCGCATATATTATAAATAATTTCCTAAAAGAAAAAAAGTAAAACAGTAAAAAAATTCACCTTACTTACCCGTCTGACAATAGCGGTTATTACCATCGCTATGGTACAATTGATTAATTAAAAAGAAGCAACTGATATTTTGCGAACAGCATTTTAAAGCTCATAAGCGAATGCGTTTATGCAAACTGGGTAAGTAATTTCGCAACAGGCTGGCCAAATACCGCAATTAACCGCAACGGTCCAGGTGTAATTTACGAGGTACATCGTTTTACGACCAACACTCTACCTTTCTTCTGCCTCATTCACCTTCTTCAAAGAGAACGAACGGTGAAAGGTGGGGAACTGGTGGAAAGAGCGCCGACTCCCGTTAGATAACTTTCGTAATATATTAATTGCGACCCACCCAGTCAAACGCGGGTATTAATTAGAACGGGACATAAAGTACGTACAAAAAAAAAAAAAAAAAAAAACTTTCCACAAACGATTAGGCATATTAAGAATACACTAAAGCGTCTCACACCCACCGTTTCCCATCATACGTAAATAATATTTTAATTAAATTCGGAAGTATAATAAATACATACACTTCCAACCTCGAACAAAATAGCGACCGGAAAGTTCTTTCTGTGTCCCAATTTTTTCGTCCTGTCTTTCTACTTCACCAAACTTTAATCAAACTACACCTGGACATGAAACGATTGAAAGAGTGAGAGGGGGCGTACACGCATGCAACCTGTGATACCAATGAATTTAGTAGCACGCTATTTGAATGAATGAGATGCAGATGGATTTTTTTTTGGGGGGGAAAGCGAAGCTACGTACGTTTATTAGAAATAATAAAAACTTACCATAACGTAATGCCTCTGCATTTCAGTTTTTTCTTGTAACACTTTTTCGACTTCCATTTTAGCGCTGTATATTTTTTTTTTCGCGTGCGTTTTTTTGATTTAAGTAAACGACACAAAGGGCACGAACGAAAAAAAAAGAAAAAAAAGAAACAAAAACAAAAACAAATACGTGTTAGTGAAACATGCTATAGCTCGGCGTAAAAACATGAAATTTACAAACATTTTAAGGAAGGGATAAATGAAATAAAAAAAAATAAAAACAAAAGGCGAGAGTACGAGAAAAAATGAATGAAAATAAATTCCTTAGAGTAGTGGAAAAAGTAATGGATACAGAGGAGAAATACTGATACAGACGGAGATAAAGAGAGGAAGGAAGAAAAATAAAAGACATAGAAAATAGGAAAAAACAAAGCGACGGCGCGTATACATTATGTAAAAGCGTTATGTATTTTGTAAAAAATATGAGATGAAACAGTTGACAAAAAAAAAATCTGCGTGCGAATACGTAGATTTGCATTGTGCACGATCAGCTAGACATAGACATTTTAATATCGTTCTTACAACATTGGTTGAGCATTATTTTCTTTTCTTCCTTTTTTTCCCCATCAATTTTTTCGTTTCTAACGCCAGAAGATGAACATTAAATGAACATGTACATATACATATATTATCGACGATTATCAGGTTTAATAGCCTAAGTCACGATTTCCAACACGATTTTTACCTTCCCCCCTTTTTACCCTGCAAGACAAATAATTAACAGTGATTTTATTTTCGATCATGATAGTCATTTTCAATGAAAAAATTTGACATCAACTGACAGCGGCTGAAACTATTGGCTATGAAGTTTGAAATTAAGAAGAAGGGAACGAACACAAGTGTGAATATGAAGATAATTTGAACAACTGACCAAATTTAATGCGTCATACTTGTTCACAATGAGCAAGAATAATGAACATAATAATTATAAAACATAATCGAAATTTAGTCGAACGTAAAACTTATATTCAAGTAGTGTTGCGCAAAATTGTTAATTTGCGAAACTTAGTTCACGTGCTCCTGGTTTTTCAATCTGCTCCCTGCTCCAAAACTGCTCCGATCATACTTAAAATGAAACTACTAAAACATGAATGAGTGTAACCCTAAAAATGTTGAATTGAGCAGTATCTGTCATCAATATTCATGATATGAAGAAGTAGTATCCCTTATTCCCTTCAATACAATCAAAATTATCAAGAGAATTTGGATGAAAATAGAGACATCGAGATATGTAATATATTGGCTAACGAATCCATGAAAATTTGGCTGAATTCATATTTTGTTTTCAAAATATTGCTGAAATTCTATATTTTCCCATTCCATGCAATGAAAGTTATTGAGATGAATTATGAGAAAACTGTTAACTGCAGAGAGCTGAAATTTTTATGAGATATTGTAATATGTTAGCTGCAGATTCTCTGAAAATTTCAGCTCTCAACAACTAACAGTTTTCTCATAATTCCTCTCAATAACTTTCATTATATGGAATATGCTAATAATATGACCTAATTCTGTTCAGATTGAGTGATTGAAATGATAAGAATTCTATCAAGTGCGAGTGAGCTGAAATTCTCACAGAATACTACAAATCATAAAAATTTCAGCTTTCCACAACAATCATTTCTCTCGTGATTCTTCTCGTTATCTTTGATTGTATGAGATGTCAATGGATGAACTGAACTAGATTTAGCTGTTGATAACAAAAACTAGTATTAGAAAAAACTGAAAAAAATTCTTCTTCTTCTTTGGAACATCGAAGCAGAAATAGCAGGGAGCAAACTTTATCACAACGGAGCAGTTTCAGGAACAAGCTCTTTTAAAAAAAAAAAAAACTTGGTTCTTCCAACCAGACAGCTCCCCCTATATCAAAGACGCAAATGCAAAGTCTCTTCACTGGTAAAGACGTGGAAATGAAAAAGCGATTCAAAAAATTTACAAGTATCATAACTGTTTTGGCATCATGCAACATGATACAACGTGACATAGTCGAAGTCTCAAATTGGACTTTTTAGACTGAAAATAATTTTGGTACACAACCACTAAGATGATGAAAATGGAAAAAGTAAAACAACAGAAAAATGTTTTATACTAACAATCAACATACGATAAGTTCAACGTTAAATACATACAAAACATTATTGGACCAATCACATTAGATTTTAAAAGTGTTTTGTTCAATTTTTTTTTAGAATCCAGGAATTTCAAGACAAATTTAAAATCTCTAAGAATCTGACCGTGACTCCCTTCGATCATATATGACTGTAGATACCCAGGTAAACACGAAAATCAGTTGCAACATTATAATACCCTGAAATAGACGTAAGGCTTTTTGTACATGGTTGGTATTTTTGAATCTGTTTTTGAAACCGTTTTCAGAATTTACTAGAATCAACAAGATTCTCAGCAAAGTCTTTAGATAGATTTATATTCACAGGACCAACCAACTGAAACCAGACGAAAAAAGACCAACTGCGCATTTGCATGAAGTCTAGTCTGCTATGTCCATTTTAAAGTTTTCTAATCACGACACGCTCGATAAAAATTTGCAAGATAAGGCTGCTGGGCATCCATACATCTACATAATCGAGGCTTTACCTCTGAAAATCTAAAAATGTCAAGACTCTTTATATATAAAATTTTATTTTACAATATTGTTTATTTGAACAATTTTTTGTAGCGTTATTAGGAAAAGAGAAAATAACTAAAAACCTACTGGGCCAATTGGGAGGAACAAAAATATAATTTTAGAGGCGAGGCCGCGGTCCGATTTTAGCAGATTTTTAATATTTTGAAAATAGTACTTTAGACTACCAGATTCCGAAGAAAATCCTTTTCCCTAATTTTATTGAGGTAAAACATCTCATTTGATTGGCCTATATTCAAAAATAATAAGAAAAAAGGCTGAAAAAGTAAATGATAAACAAGAACGAAAAAATAATAACAAAAAGGACAAATATAGTAGAAAATCAATCACGAAGAATTAAGCTGTTCAAAAAAAATTAAATGTATTCTTTTAGCCCATCGTATTCATCAATTTTTATACAAGTAGTCAAAACAAGCTCGATAAAACGTCAGAATTACCTATGCAAAAGAAAAATAATAATTACATAGAAATACTATCAAGGGCAACAATAAAAAATTTTAAAAATTTGAACTTAAAATGATTTAAAAAATTGGTACGAAATTGATAAAACATGAAATCATACTTGAAGGAAAACTACAACAGCTTTGATTCTACATTTTTCACACTCGTTCTAACTGTTTCAAGCTGATCAAGAAAACATTTCGGATATTACGATCAACCTCATCCAAAAAAGGGTTTTTTGAATCCATATACCACATAAGTATTATGTTTTTTTTTTCTTTCAATAAATTTTATATTTTCCTTTTATTACTATCCTAGCCTCAATTAAACATATATAAACGACCCATTAAAGATATTTTCATTATTAAGGTCGATTTGATCGGCATAAATAATAAGGAAACGATCGTAAATTACAAATTTTACACAACTTCAATACACATAGCCAATAGTACAACTACAAACGTTATTTTATGATTTTGCACGTTGTAAGAACGACTTAATAAACATTGTTCAGCGAAGAATAAAAAACAAATACTCATGTTAATGCGCGGCGTAGAACTGTAATGTACGTAGCAAAGCTTCAAATTTTTTTATTCCTAACAAATGAAACACAGCAAACATAAAATTAGACACGTAAAATCAGAATAGATGCGTGAGTAACGTAAAAACCACAAAATTACAATGAAACAAAACGAATAATCCGAGTGTAAAATGTGTATATGGGTGTGTATGAACTATGAATACGTTCAGTAGGTATGTATTGGTTAGAATGAGAAACTATGTAACGATAAACCAATGAAAACAAAACTAAATAAAAATTTTAGCCAACCAATAAACCACATTTTATCAAATTCTAATTTTGCCATAAGAAACATTTTTGCCTCCCCGAGAGTCAACACTCACCATTACGTAGTGCCTCTGTATTTCTATCTTTTCGCTGGCCAATTTTTCGCATTCCAGCTTCAAACTGTAAAATCAAAATTGACGGGTGAAAAAAAAACGAACAGATAAAAAGATAAACCTATAAAAAAATGAGGTATATCGATGTTTCGATTGCTATTTCAATCCATTCAAAACTATATTCCGATGGGGAAACTAACCTTCGTGCACAATAAAATCTTTTATTCACAAATAATAACGATAATAATAATGATGACTAAATTGAGTCAATTAAAATAGAAAAATTGAAATTTGTGAAAGGAAAAATGCTGTCGCCTTGGTGCTACGCTGAAAAATAAGAAAGGTGAATGGTGATTCAAGGAATGAGGAAGAGATTTGAGTACAAGATCATGAAATTTACAATATACAACGTAATTAAATACCAGATCAAAAAAACAGCCTTGGACTTTTTTTTTTTTTCCACAAATTATCAGGAAGCGAAAAAATTAATTTTCTCAGATAAATCTATATTTGAAAATTAATTTAAATGGAATTTTCAAGAAAATTAAAGGTGCGAACAACCAACTGAATAGGTCTGTCCTCACATTCGCATCAAAATTTAATCGTCAATGATAAATCAATGAAGTAACATTTTAGGGCTAAGGTTGTTTTCATGATCAAATCGCTAAACTAATAATAAAAAATACGTAAAAATATATTGATAAGTGATAAGGGAGGAGGAAAATCTCACACCACAACTCTAGGCTTCAAAAATTCTCAAACATTCAGATTAAATTCACTTTAACGGAGTATATCATAGGTATAAAAGAGCAGTTAATTTTAATATCAACAGATATCTGCATAATTCTACGAAAATGATTTTCCTCGTACGAATTCGTTCAACTTTTAACTGCTTAATCAAAGAAGTTTGGCTTAGAACCACGGGCGCATACACGGAAGACAGGAACGGGTAGTAACGTTCCAAAATTTCAAAAATTATCTTCCTTCATTAATACCGCTCAAAATGAGTTCTATAAGTCGGTATGTATAAAAACATAGGTAGAGTAGGTACTGGCGTAAAGAAACAAAAAAAAAAAACAACGTATTAGAAATTCAAGAGCTGAAGTCATCTGCGTGTACACTCGAGAGGATAAAAACCCCATAAATTTCAGTCATATCAAAATAAATGAAACCAAAATAGACAACCTTGCCGAAAAAAATTTCAATTTCGAAACCTATCAACTTTTTTCTGTCGACAGTTAAATGATTCTCACCCAATAACAGCACTGTACCTCGCTAAAATGATAACCAGCATTCGTTAAAAACACAGTTTTCTAGACAACTACACTCGACAATTAAAAGTCATACTGCAGTTAAAGTAATTCATACCATCGCTACACAGCCGAGGTTACTGTAAGAAGAACTACACAGTAACACCGAAGAAGCTGAATGCTGAAATACAAACAAAATTGCGAGCAAACATACGATGAAAAATTGCACTTCGAACGTTACAGCATCTTTCGCGGAGGCCCTTCACTTGTCCATCCTCTGCTCATAAATAATGAAACTATTTCACATCTTCCTTTTCTCGATGGATGAGATGTGTACAACAGAGAATTTTTGCACGAAGCAAAAAAAAGACAGGACAAAAAGAAACCAGGAAAGCACTAAAAACCACCATGGCCTAACATACAATTGATAAAATACGACTATCATTTAGAAATCTAGACTTCTTTTCCTTGTTCTCCTCTAATGTAAACAAATACTACGAACAGTATGGAACAACTTTTCTGGACAGAACAACAGCAAAACCGACATCCAGAATGTATTAGGCGGTTTCGGGCCAAGTGTGGAATCGAGCCAAATAATTAGTGCGCTAGAAATTGATTTAACCGGCGTCCAATATAAACAGTATAAAAAATCGTAATTAGAACACCGAGAAAATTTTATTTGTAATTGTACAACCGTCAGAATAACACGTTTCTATTTTTCCTTACCACCACCAAGAAACTTCTTTTCGTAAAAGCCATGCAGTACACGTATAACACAAATTCTCCTCTTCCCGCCATTATTGAGATTTTAAGACAAGAACCCAGTGATTTACACAGAATGTAAATGTCACTTATAATTTTAAAATCGTGATAAGCAAGGTTAAAACAGGCTATTAATAAATGCTAATTACTAAAAACTGTTTTGGCAGACGATACGCTTACTCTCAATACTGCAATATGTTTCCAAATAACTCAAAAAATTTGCAACATTAAGATGAATTTTGTTTTGGAAATGAAAAAATTTATACAGCGTCGACAATTTTCTGAAATAATTGTTTTCTCAACTGTGTGGGGCAGGAACATGATTTTTGGGGTTTCAACAGAGACAGGTGGATTCCGTAGATTCAGTGAAACGGAAGGTACAGATATAAGGTAGGTAATGAAATGAAAATGAAAAAATGATTTCAGATCTTTTCGAAGTTTGTATTTTTTAAATGCATTTCCATAGTATAAGCCACACAACCCTGCTATTCTATTTTAGAAACCGCAGCATGATACTACTTCTACAGATAGGTCTGTTTTTTCACTTTTCGGAAATATGATGACTGAAGACAGTTTAGGATAAAATCGATGAGGTGGGAGAGTTAATGCGAAACTAAAGGACCATTTTTATCGAGAAAAAGTGTTTTAAAAACTACCAACAGGCAATTTAAAGCAAGATACATCGATAATTATAATTGAGAAATCCACAACTTTTATAAATAATTAAAAAATTCAAAACTATGGGGATTGCGAATCATTAATCGCACAGGAAACTCATCATAGAAACTGAAAAAGCAACCTTACAGCACACGTTTTGATAGAGCGAACATGAATAGGTGAGGGCAGTTTGACATTCCACTGAACAAGTGTAAAATTTTAATCCGCAACAAATTTCGGAACTGGAGACATTAACAATGCCAATTTCATTGAGTCCCACTGATTTGTTTTTTTCTCCAGTCAAGTGCCCGAAGAATTCAATTTCCATTAGTGCATATTGCAAAGTTGTGCATTACATTCATTACCTTTAACTGACTTTCTAATTACAAGTAATACAAATTCCTTATCACAGCAACAACAACACAACCGGAAATAGAGCGGAAAAGTACCAAGCTTTGCAAAAAGCCTATAGTTAGCATTGATCCTAGTTTTTGAACTACGTGAAAACCTATTTATAGGGCAGGATTGTGCGGTATGAAACCCGCTAAGACGTTGACCACAATTTCCAAACCAAGCTCGGTATGAACTATTGGTAACTGCTATTAGTGCGTTAATTTACAATCAGTTAAGTAAACGGTGCAAAGATAGAAGTAAAATTGATAAACCTTGGAATGTATTATACACTAGCCCTCTTAAAATTTCCACGTGATACAGACTGGCTTGCTACTCCTACAAACATTATCAGAGGTTGTTTGCGTCAATGAATTTTTTTTTTTCTTCTTTGTTCATCCAATTTTTTCATCCAATAAAGAGTAACAAATAAATGATGATAAAAATTAAAGTAAATAAATAAATAAATAATAATAATAATAATTACCAATTCACATTTTTTTCCTCGCACGGTGAATATTTAGCCCTTTTTTTTATATACTTCAACATCAATAAAACAGCAAACAACCATACCAAGGCACACAGACACCATTTCCCCGACAACACCACCGCCTTCACAAATAACTCTTCTGAGCGACTTTTTCCACGAGATTTAAAGCTCACCGTGTAATTCCAACACGACCAAACACTCCGACACTCAACTCTCAACGTTTTACACGCTTTAATCGCCTTCCGCACTGCGATAATTACATTAACGCGATATTATTCGTGAATTTCGTACCAGCAACCACCGCACCCTCTTTTCCGCACCCTTCGACAACACTTTCCGCAGCAATTTGCGAAGAAACTCCGCCGTCGTGTTTATTTTCCGAAACACTTCTCCCGAGCGCGACACTAATTCTCCACCAACACGAATATTTCTATGTCGCTCTCATCCGTCCCTCTGCGAAACAGAGACATGAAGCAAAAGAGAAATTGAGAGAGGGGGAGAGAAACAGCAAAGTTTTCTCGGCATAACTAAAATTTAAGTACCGCCAACACGAAATGAAGCGTACAACCGGCGGTAGGGCCTACTAACTGAAGAAAAGCCAGCTGATTACCAAATACCCCTCCCTAAATTTTCACATGTCTCCAACACTACCACTACCGCCAGCCTCACACTTCCGCTACGCCAACGCCACCGCCACCACACACCGACATCTCCTGCCACCATCTTCGGCTACGGTCGAGACAAAACACCGTTCCAAATAATGATCCGTCCACTTTGCCATCCCACCTTCTCGTTTTCGGTGCCCGACTCCAAAAATCCCATTTCCAACTTGTTTATTCATTTATCAAATTAACCGAAACATGCCGAAGTCGCTCCACATAGTTAAAACCGTACCGTTGGCGTTCCAACGAACCTTTTCCTCTTTTTTTTTTCTTTTTGTGGATTAGACAGGAACTGACGTTTTTTTTGTTTTTTTTTATGCCTTCTCATTTTCTCGCTCACGTCACCAACCCCCACACCCTTTATCCGTACATCAAGGGTCGATCCTCGTTGTCGACGCAACGTACCGAAATAGCAGCACAGCAGAAGATTTTCCACGGGAGCACTTAAATTGTTTTTCCCTCTCACTCCGCGGATTCCAACCCTCATTTCTTTCTCACTCTTGCTCTCGTTTTGCCATCTATCCCATATAACAGCTCACTCTTCCGGTCCTCACCTCTTTCTTTTTTCATCTTCACATTAAACGAGGAACTTTTCCCATCGGAATAGCGCTGCACAACTAACACTTTTCCGGCCTCATTTTCCTCGTTCCATTTTTATTTTCTCCTTTATTTGTACACTTATAAACGCGTCAAGATAAACAAAGAATCCTTATTAGCGATTTCCATTCACAAAAAAAAAAAAAAAAAGTATAACCGCAGCAGCACACCAGCGACACCATATACCACTTTATTTTTTTCTATCATTTTTCTGACGAATAATTTTTCCTCTTCTTCGTGGCGGTGTTTTCTTTCACTAATTCCTTTTTTACCTCCCTCACACACTTTGCCTGCAGCAGCAGCAGTAACACACGTCCGTAATTAATGTCACGTCTTTCCCCCAAGAAACAGTCCATACAGCGTGCGCGCGATTAATTAAATAAAATTTAACGCTCAACGAGCTACGAAAATTGGCTGGACTTCGCAGAAAGTAAGCAATCGTGAACCGAAATGGGTCCCATTTTCGATGTCAATGTTCAGGGCAAGGCCTCGCGCATAGGAAGTGAGAAGATTTATAGATAGGCTTTGTATAGACTTTGAAAAGCCCGCTTTTCTCCACTGCTGCACAACGCCACAGAAATTAACCATAAAAACATGACATGAGGTCAAAACAGCTAAAGATAGCCCACAAATGCGTCCCATCATGAGATACAGGCAGAAAAAGGAAGCTTCCGAAATCGTAAAAACCAATGACTAACAAGCAGCAGGCTCTTGAAACTCATTGCAGTAACTTCAACATAATCATAACATGTTCGCACAAATCGCGCATGAGAGTTTCTCTTCGATCATCATCTAGATCATATATTAGAAAAACGTTATGAAAATGATATTAGCTCATAACTGTACACATCAAGTACACGTACAACAGGTGTAGGTATAGCCTATTTATGAATTCAGAAAAACATAAAATTCACATTCAATTTACAATTCAAGCAATTTAAACTGCAGGAATTTTTTTCTTTCTTTACAGTCTTTTTCCGATATTAAATTCCAAGTTTAATTATTTTCATATGTACTAAAATCGTAATTATTTTCTGCTGTTCAAGATCAGTTACATCACTTTTCCGCGCCAATCAAAACAATTTTTCACCGTTTAATCGCCTAAATTTGGTAAAGGCATGCAGCAACACTTCGTCTTTTTTATTTTCAATCAAATTTTTCAATATTTCTCCCCTTAAACGAATTACTTACTACGATAAATCATTAAAAACTCAATAAAAATCAAAATAAATTAATTCCTTCAAAAAAAAAAAACAAAAAAAAAACACTAAGAATTATAATCCAAAATGTTTCTACAAATATCTCCGAAACTAATGAAAAGATCGATGTTAAAAAATATTAATAATCCTTGCGCACAGGTATACGAGTAATTAGTGATTTGTGCGAACAACTTGATTAATAGCATTCTTTATCAGTTAAAGCCATTAATCTACAAACGAATAACTTTTTTTATAGCAATTAAAAAATTGCACCAACATTAACAAAAATTTGACTGTTTGCACACAAAGGAGATCGAAAAAAAGCACCTACGATGAATAATAAAATTGAATTGAAACAATTGTCCACGGAACGCTAATAAATGACTCTCGAATGTTGAAACAACAAAGGCCTTTTATATAACAGTATTCTGAATAAATTTCGATCAATAAAACTAACGCATAGACTACATTTCGAAAATGATGAAAACATTTCAAATAATTTTTGAAAACTTTCCTCAACTAATATCATTTTTCCGAAAATTACGAAAATCATAGAATCATGATTATCGCAGTATCGAATTTCCGGGTCAGGAAAAATATTATGTTCAACGAATACGAATGAAATATCCCTGAAATTTTTTGCGAAACATAAAATAGCAAAGACGCATTACAAGGCTGAAATTAAGAACACATAAAAAATCGAATATATTTTTACAAAAGGATTTTGTCTTCATAGCAGCTATTATTTAAAATCAAAATAGAAATCGTGAACAATGGATTCACCTCAGTTCCAATCCTTTACTTATTCATTTTTCAAAATTTCGCATACAACATCTATACGCGGCTGCTTCCTATAGGTATATCTATGATAACGAAATATTAGATTACCTACTTTCTCTTCTGATAATAAATCCAACAACCTTTTTTTCAAAACACGAATATCACGTACATGAGAAACACACGCTCCTATCATCACGATTTTTTCATACTAAGGAATATAATACCACAGACCAATTTCACTGCCATTACTACAGCAATAGGAGAAAAATAAAACTAGATGCATAATACAAAAATATATTTCAAAAGAATCATCCTCTAGAACTACCAGTACTGAAACCAACATCAGATAAACCTCCTTTGCCCATTTAGACATTTCATTCTCCCTGCGACGATATCAGCAGAAAACTATCGAATTCCTGGAACGCGGTCTATCTACGAATAGATGAAAATCATGAATGGAGGCTGACACCACGAAGCATATATTAAAAACAAACGCAAGCCAAACACACATCATCTGTGACGGCTGCAATGGGATATCGAATTTCGAACACAACCCAAAAGCAGATTAATTGAGTTCGACGAACCGAATTTCACTTACCCACGAAATTTCATCCCTAAAGAAATTTATCGTACGAACGATTAATATAAAAACACGTGCACACAAACATTCCACCACTGCAGTCCTACCCATCCAGACCCTCACCCTGGAAGCGCAAATCCTTTTTCTCTCTTTTCTTCCACCGGATAACCGCAATCACTATTCGTCACTTTCATCCCTAGTTTTCCTTGTTTTTTTTTCATCTCACGTTTTTTCTCTCATGAATAATTTATACACGCGAACATAAACCGCATTTCGCTGTACGACAACTCACCCTTTCCTCTTCATTTCTCTCGGTACCAATACGTACATCTAAAATCGATCGCTATCGAAGATTATTGTGCACAGACAAAGCAAAAGTTCACTGGCGACGCCAAAGTAAAAGGTGGAGGGAAAAATGGAAAATTCACAATGTAAAATATTAAAATGCACGAGTAATTTCGAGAATAAATGATCCGTACACGAAGAAAAACTTATATACAAGCGGTCGAAGTCCACCAAAATTACGAAACCTGAAATAAAAAGCTGGTACTTAAGGGTGAATTTTTTTGTGGGGTAATAAATGAACCCTGTTAATTAAATGAGAATCGAAAAGGAAAAAGAGGAAAAAAATAAAACCCATTAACGAAGTTTAATGGCCCCGTTACCGATTAAAAACGACAATTTACTAAATGGTTTCGTTGGCGGTAATTTTCGACAGAAAAATAAACATGTCACCCATAATTAACACGCCAACGATAATTTCTCTCTCTTCCCATATTCAAGGAAATTTTCATCGGTCATGGGGTCAACGAAAATATTTCAAAAATTGGAAGGAGACTTATTACCCACATCAAGAGTTAACGCAGACCAATTCAAGCGGGAAAAAAAAGAAAATTGAAAGGTAAAAAGTTGAAATTTCACAGACAAAAAAAATCCGTCAACAGAAATCAAATATACAAGATTTTCGAGCCTTTAGATTAATTAATGGTACATAGTCGAGTTAATGGGGTACCAAAAAAGAATCAAGTATTTAGCTAAATCCTTGGCAAATAAATTTCTATAACGATTATATCATCAAGCATCGTAGAGAATACGAAAGTAAAAAATGATACAAATATAAATGCTATAATTCACTAATTTTTATTAACGAAATGAAATACGGAATTATACGATTGAAAAAATGACCATGAAAAATTATAAAAATAATGCTTTTCATTAATTCGTATCGCATACCTATACTTATTCGAAAGGATTTGGGACAATATTTTGAAAATTTTCAATAAAAAAAGGGATTTCTCTTTTCTCTGTACCAAAATCTCATGTGCGCCAGTGAAGGGGGACAATCTTTACAATAAACATTTCAAATTTCTTCAACGGAGACACAAAACAGGATAAAAACTAGTGCTTTTGGAGCACCGATATATCAAGTTTATTAAAGACTTGCAGAATAATCACAGAACCCATTGATTTTTAAGGTTTTCACACAAAGTGCAAAAAACTTCATTAAAATCGCCATTTTTTCCTTCTTCTTGTTATTTTTTTTTGTTTTTTCTTCCTTGTTTTTCTTCAGTCAGTTCTATGATTTGTCAAAAAACCCTATAAAAATCACCATTATTTTCTTTCTTCTAGTTTTTCTTTTTTATTTCTTCTTCCTTCTTTTCCTTCAGCCAGTTCTATGTTTTGTTTTTCATCTGCAAAGCTAATAACGCGCACAAATCGATTTGTTTGACAAATCGATTCTTTGCTACTAGATTGATTTTTTCAAAATCAATCGATTAATCTAACATCATTCAGGCTTGAGCAATAATCACAAAATTTTTATAAAAGAAAGTAGAAAAATAAACGAAATATACTAGGAAAATCCTACTTGTTGGATGTTGCAGAAGAAATGTTCTATTCTACCTCAAAATTAATGCGTGTAGAAAAATTAAGTTTGTAAATTGATGTAAAAAACGGTCAAATCAATTACTTGAAATAATCGATAATCGAACGGTTTTCGAATAATCGCGCATCACTATGTGAAGCAAAAACCTCGTAACAACATCGTTTATCGATGTAGCTTGTTTCAAATTAACATGATCGAGCTATGATCAACTTAAGCTAAACGATAAAACAATTACTGCTGACATAAGATAATTCAGAAAATGCACCAGGAATCTACACTTACCCAAATCTAAAAGGTACCTCTGAGAATTTTATCGTTAAAAATAACCAACAAGATTATATCTGAAATTTATTGTACCCCTACACAAATCCATTACCAACTACCTACCAGCACAATGATCTGACCAACAAGCATTTCCTACCATCCTTCTCCTACATAATACAAGATTTCGACTCAAACTCCGTACCTACTTTACTTTCAAAACCGTTCATACATCCACAATATTTTACAAAATATGTAGAAAAACTCTCATACGTCACTCGCTCCCATCACGATACAGGTTTCACACAATGAGCACACACTGCATTCAACATTTCATCACATCGGCTCTCACAGGGTATGAAAAATAGCAGATGTACGCCTGCCTGTACGCTCAGGTTTATGGAAGCATAATTGAAAATTATAGTACGATTACTTACTTGTGATATTGCTGTTGAAGAAAAGTGAACTCTTCTTTGACTCTGTCACAAGCCTCGACGATCGTAAATTTAAATGGTTGGCCGGGTTGAGGCGGACCCTGAAACGTAATTACGATGCAAATTAATTCGTTTTGGCCGTAAAATTCATTCACAGTTCCAGAAGAACAAAAATTAAGAAATATGTATAAAATAATATATATATATACGTGAAAATACACTTTTCTCTTTCTCTCTTTCATTCCCGTAATTACCACATAAATTTTTCAGACAATTAAAAATGGAAAATCAACGATCATAAATTTTATACGCCATAACGTTATAACGCAACGCGATATATACTGAATATAATAAATGAATAAAGAAAAGATTAACACATTGTTAAAAGAAAATATCTTTATTTGAAAAAGAGAGAAAGGGAAACAGTCGTTGAAAAGAAGATAGAGAAGAAAAAAAACGATCAATAAAAATTGCTGAATGACATTAAATTTCTCTTGGCTCATTTGAATAGAGATAAAATTGAAAGACTTACGTAGGAATCAGATGCAAGAGCAGAGGGAGAATAATCCGAGAAAATAATTCCAAATACGAACAATTTTCATTTCCATCACTCCGAACATGAGTTAAATCATGTAATCTACAGTTCTAACATTCGTATGAGTAATCACGAAGAGTTCTAGATAATCATAATTCACATACGGGCATTACTCAAATCTTATTCGGCGGAAGCTAAGAAGTAAGTTATAATTCCTTAATTTTGAAAATCAGAATATTTCTAACAACGACTAATGATACCCATATTTTCTAATATAGACCTTAGTAAGCGATAATCTACACATCAAATTAAAAAATGAAAAAACGTAAGGGTTAACATGGAAGATTCTTCACACCCGAGGTTTCTCACAAGTTCCAAATCATACAAAATTGAATCATTCACCAAACACGTGGAGAAATATTCTATAGGAATCTGGTTTTGATGCAAGACGGTTATTATACCAATCGTTTTAATAAAAAAAATTTCAAACATTGTATATATTCACACGATAACATAAATTATCTGGTCTCAGACTACGTCAAACAAATAAAATGTACAATTTTATTTTTAGCCAGAAGAAAAATTATGTCGATCATATTGAAATACCATTTTTAAATATGAAAATAATAGCATAATTTTCCTACTGTACGGATTCAAAGTCGCATTTTCTCACAGTTTTTAATTTGTGATAAAGTTAATTTTTCCCAACAAGTCACGGTATGTCCAAGAACACCTGAATAGGTATTCCTTGTGATTCAGTCATTATTAACGTCCTACTGGTCATCGCACGTGAGACCAAAGGTGTTAGGAAAAAACACGTATTTTGGGGCAAACGGATTTACACTTATTTCGAACAAACGAAAAAATAAAAATCAAAAAGATAAGAAATTTAGGAATAATACGACCGAAACAAGATGTATAAAACATAAATTTGAAAATTTCAAAAAGTAATCAAAATCACACTAAACAAATACCCAAAAATTTTTTTCCTCCTCATGTGTAACCAGATTTGTTGATTGTTAAAAGCAGCGAGGAGGATTCCACACTATTAATAAGTCAACTGATGAACATCTCAAAAATCATAAATAAATAGAGCGCTTAAACGTCTAAATTTCCTTCATTCACAAACGTTTCAATTTTTACAGAAATTCTTGCATGAAAGGCATTTCCTTTCGAACATGCTTTAGACAGTTAAAATTTTTTTAATAGCTCTTTCGCGCATCGACCGAGATAAATTTATATTTTCTAAAAGTGTAAAATTTTATAATGGCTGCCATTCCAAAATCAGTGGACCAATTTTGCTAAAATTCAATACCAAACCAGTCCTTAATAATCTCCAACTACAATCAAAATTTCAGTCCAAAACCTTCTAATTTACGAGAATTATTGGAATGACATGGTGAATTTGCAAAACTTTGAGAACAACCCCTCTGAAGTTACTGAGTGAATTTTCAAATATTCAAAACGAATGATAGCCTTCAACACTACCCCAAGTTTCATTGCCTTATGTCAAACAGCGAAGCTTCACGGACTTCTAAAAAATGCAAAAATGAGCAAAAAGTGGAAATATACATATCGTGTAAAGAAGAATTTAAGTGACATATATTTCAGGATCGGTGTTTCTGCATAAGTCCCGCCCCCATATTTCATATTGCACTGAATGCCGTAGTTATATTTTCCAAGGAAAATACATAATGCTTCTAAATTTCATATTGTCCTAATATTTTGTCGGCAGCTAAAAAATTTCATACAATCGTAACATACCATTTACGCATATGAACTTACAAACAATTAATGTGACCATCAAAATTCATAATTCTTTTTTCTCGAAACCTACTTTTTCTAGCGAAGCTTGCTACGCCAGTTATTTTTTTCTGAAGTACTCAAAATTTATATCGTTTTCCTTAAAGTAGACACCACATAAATTCCATTAATTTCATCAAACTACCGTTGAGAGAAGCAAACATGGTAAAACGAAAGTCGACTGATCATTATTTTCTGACCACTCACTCACTACACACATTCAAAATTTATAGGACCGTACACACGAAAAATTAAGCCAACCCAGTCGTTCATTGCGGTTAAATTATTTCACGATATCTACAACAAACAAGTTGTTCTATTATCTGTATATAAGGATTTCAATTGGAGAAATAGAGGTCTTTTTTTTTCCCGCCAAGCATGTCATCTTTCTGTTACTTTGTGCTCTTAAAAGTTATAGTATGTTGGTTGAAAGGAGGTTTAACATCAATATAACATCACATCATCACCGTCGAATATAAATGCACAATTACCCCTTCCACTAACATCATCGCCACCAACACCACCATCAAAATCACGTAGCTTTTCGACGCACAGCTTGAGCCACTAACTTGTTTTTACGAGGAAAAAAGTGTATTATCGTCTCAACGATTTTTTCTAGCACCGAATTTTCAATTATCAATCGCCAACTTCGTTAATTTTTAATTCCGACCGTATGACAACAAACTTGAAAGAAAGCCTTTTTTCTTCTTCTGTTGCAACCGCAACACAAAAAAGGTATCGAGTGGGATGTTCACCGCGACCATATGTCGTACCAACAAAATAACAAGAATAGAAGAAACGACATTTGTATTACTTGACTGAAAGACAGTTCTTGCTACAGACACTCAATACATCCAACAGCGTGTGCACAAAAAAGTCACACATCTTCCTTCCTGAGCGATGACTTTTTCACTTGATCATTAATCTATAATATTACCTGATAATCGACGTATTACATCCGAACATCAATGGCCACATTAAATTAATGAGAAAATGATAACCAGAGCACCCGGAGTCGTATAGTAAGGTTTTCGCTTCTTTTTCTATTTACTTTCAAATTTTAAAAAATCGAGGGAAAATCAATTGTAAAGTATTATTCCGAAGAACTCTAACTTTCATTCGATTTTTTTTTTCAAATCGCAGGTTCCCCTCTAATCTCATTCTAGAACCAGGCTGCAAAATACCCAGCTAAAAGGTAAAACATTCATAGTCCTATGAAGATAAAATGTATGTCATGGTTTGAGTTTTGATAAATTTTTCGCCCTAATTAACTTGAGACAAAAATACAAAATGCAAAAACGACTAACATTAAGAAAACGAAGAAAAAAGTAAATTAAACTTATGAAGTTGGATGAACAGTTTCTACTATACGATAAATTCGTTTAGCCGCCTCAAAGCATCGTCGAGCCCACTGCCTCCAATTAACGAACCAAATTATTTATTTAACAACCTTTTTTTTCACTTTTAAAAGGCCAGAAGTTACTGAGAAAGAAATCTTTGGTTCATTTCATTTCAACTGTTACTAAAGACTTTCTTCAAAGTTCAAGTATACCTACACGCACATTGAATACTAATTCTTTGAAATAATTGTAATCTAAGAAACATTTTAAATGCTATTTCTTTTCGATATCATCGGCCTCTACAAGACCTATACGATCCAACAGACCGACCCATAAATCCGCACAAACAGCATTTTAACGATAACAAAATCCGTTCGATCCATAATACGGAAATTACAATAATTGAGGCGTATTTCGTAACGAGATACGTTCATACAACAATTTATATTAAATAGTATTGATTGTCGAAACGACTATAAACTAAAATTTTGTTCTGAAGAGACGTCAAGTTCACTATGAGAAACAAAGGCACATTGATCGGATACTTTCTGGAAGTTTCTAATAAAATTCAGCAGTATCAATAACCAGAGCAGTGCCGAAGTGCGTGCCGAAACCGGAATGGAAACCTCAACTGAAAACTAAATTTTATTATTATTATTATTATTATTATTATTATTATTATTATTATTATTATTATATTATTATTATTTATTATTTATTATTTATTATTTATTATTTATTTATTATTTATTTATTATTTATTATTTATTATTTATTATTTATTATTTATTATTTATTATTTATTATTTATTATTTATTTATTATTATTATTATTATTATTATTATTATTACAATTACTATTATATTATTATTATTAAAGAATATATTCACTGTAATTAGCATCAATCTAATCAAAATTTGGATAGTTTCACTTTCAAAGACAATGAAAATTTACTTAAGGCCCAGGCAAAGCAATCCAGTCGATGTTTTTAAGTTACGGAGGCCAAATGTATGAAAATGTAACTTATATATTCATATATTCCGTTTAACAGAGGCTATTAGAAATAAAACTTTTATGTAAAAGAACATTCACATTAAATTTAATGAACGTTTTTCAGAGAAAATATAAAAACAAACGAAGTTATTTCTCACAAATATTTTATTTCATTTTACCTTGAAAAAACGTGAGTGATAGCGGGAGAAAAATTATAATAAATATATCGTACAATACTGGTGCAAATTAAGTGATCTAACTTATTTCTATAGACACCACGAATAAACGATAATTAAAGACAATAAAACAAATTATTACTTGATATTAATTAATTTCATAGAATTTTTTGGAAGGAGACAAGACGGAAACATTTTCAACCAATAATTAGAATAAAATATTTAAACCAGTATATGTGATATCTCTGTGCCAGTTAAAGTTTTCTCCAATGCTCATACTTACAAACAACATTTCTGAAATGTTAGCATGTTTCCTAAAAAACAACTCAAAATCTGAGGTCATTTACTACACTCAGTCATTGATCTCAAAATAAACATTACAAAAGAATCGTCAATAGTCATCCCACAACATTGCTTCCGCGACACGACAAATACCACGTATTCAAAAAAAAAAAATCACTATTTAAACAACCTATATTCGGTTAGTAGTTCTCGAAATTCGTTTTTGTAAATGATTTTATTGACTTTTCTTTCTCCCTGTCACCAGCTCTCTTTCGATTCCCTCCTTCGCTTTTTTTTCCGATATATATTTATCTAAAGCGTGCTAATAAACTTATTTGTCGAGTGTTCCACTATTGACGTACAAACCTCGACAAGTTCTAGAAAGAAAAAAAAAACACATTAAAAAAACACTGTGTATTCAAATTGTAATCACGTAGCTTTTGAAATAAAAATCGTTCTAACAGACAGAGAAAGATAGTAGTGTAATATGTACACAATAAACATATTTTTATGGCACCCGGGAACGAGGGAGACCATATGGTAGGTAAACAGGAGGCGAGTTCTTTTCACTCGAAAAATACACAACAATACGTATCATTGCATAACTATGCCTTTCTTGCTCGTTATGCATACAAATGAAGAAAGAAACGAAAAGAAAAAAGGAAAAAAGATCTTTGTATTTTTACAAAATAGTTTATATTTACTCAACGAAGTAGCATCGGAACGGTGGATTGAAACTTTACATTTATCGCCGTTTTTTTTTTGTTTTTTTTTTCCCCATTTTGTTGACTTTTCATCAACTGTACAGCGGAGGACTTCAAATTGAGCAGAACAATAAGTAATTATTTAATTTTTTTTAGGCGCTACGCAACCGTCATTTGAAAATATTTGACAGCCAGACGACATGACACAACGACCGTTCGTAATGGAGAATACTTAACCTATTTTGGCTTACTCGTCAACTTTTCGTTTTACGACGCCACCATTATTGTTTTAACCACTTCGCTCGATAATACCGCAACTAAAAATAGACAGGCTATTAATTTCTAGGTGAACGTCGTTCAACCATTTCAGTGGCGTCAACTCTACCATGCACCGATTCATTATACATTAACATTACGTTACGCTGAAAAAATTTTTTGGCAGAAGCATTCAAGTATTGAGATGAGTAGAATACAACAGTATGTCCAGTACAGGGCATACCCATCTCGTGGACAGGCTTTAAAATGTTAATAATTTCTCGATGACTAACATGCAACGTCACTAAACGATACAAATACCAAAAAATAACGAGCTCTTAATATTCATAGGTACACGATTGACCATTTTTCCCAAAAGAAAAACTACAGTGATACCAATACCATCGATTTAAAAATTCTATACAATAAATTTCTGTTAATACACAAAATATTAAAAACCAAATATTTTTTACGTCCCGTATTTCGATTTCTCTTTTCCACATCATCGATGCCGACCATAAGTACAACCGTGTGAAGACTTGGGGGATGCGGCAAAATACCACTCTCAAATTTTCAAGATATTAATCAATAACATAATGGATGCACTCGTAGCGTTGACATCAATGAATTATTATAAATATGCTTTCCTAAAGACCCAAATCGGTAAGAAAAAATACCAATAAAAGATAAGGAAAATTCAAAGAATATTTCTTTTCTTTACACTGCTTTGAACACATACTTTCTCGGTCCATTCAACTACCAATGCGCCGATATTTACTAAATTTTTTTCCTCGACAGTCGATAGAAAATAAAGTTGAAGCACGAAGACAATACTTTTAGTTCACTAGGTTACATATTTCTTTGTTTTAATAATTTAACATTCACCTTCAATTAACAACATTTTTCCTGCTACTTTTATTTGATATTTTCGAACAGAATATGGGATATACTCGAACAATAGAAACTAGTGAAACTGAATTTTGGTAAATGATAACTGGTACGATGAAGAAACTTCGTCTTAATCGAATAGCATATTCAAGACGAGGCAGAGAAATAGAGTCGTATAGACATCCTATAGGTACTTGAATTAAGAAACATTATCATGAAACATACGAATTAATGGGTTTTCTCTAATAGTGTTCTCTTGTATTACCACTCCATCATTTCAAACTATTTAATTTCGTAGTAGAGTAATTACAACGCATCGCCTCCTAAACCTAAACTTCAATGTCATTCTTTCGTGAAACAACAAAGACCTCGTAAAATGTCTATTAATCCGATTTTAAAGTTCCTCATCACAATCAAAACAATAACTTTCATCGAGCTGCAACAATTACCTTATGGCTTCTAGCATGTCACAAAAATAACATCCTTGAAGTCTCCAAACATAAAATAATGCTCCTAATTAACACACATCCTGTACACTCGAAGCAGCCATAAGAACATTCAATTATTTCGCAAATAACCAAGCAAGAAAAAATTTGAAACACTATATGTATAACGCAGAAAAAACAAAGACAGAACTATCGCGGAAAACTTCTCCACATTCATAAAATGAAAATACAACTTAATCGTGAAGCGCAGTTTATTCGTAACTAATTCACCATTTTATTCAACGTGTCTATTAATAAACCAATGCAAAAAAGATTCTTGAAGGTATCCCAGCAATAGCGCATCTAAAATCAAAATTCGACACACGTTATACGGATACGCGCTAAAGGAATTTATCGCACATATCCCATAAAATAAAATTCGCGGCATAATTGAAAACAAGTCGATTTCTAAACGTTTGTACACAACATACTGTAATTTTAATCAGTTCGATGAAAAAAATACCGTCAATTAACGATACAATCAAGTAAATCGAATTATGTACTCAGTCCGTGCTTAATCGAGTATCTATTCGACTGTAGCATTATAAACGCACGTCCCAGTCAATAAAAATATTTTAAACGTACTTATTTATGGAGCACATAGACTTGCCAAAGGTTCACTGCACCGTCCATCAGAAATTTCGTTCACGTCTTGATACGCGTATTGCATGAAAAAGGTTTCGGAGGGAAAAAGTGCTGAGAAAAACCAAATCGATACCGCAGGAAATCAACACAGATGGAACACACGGTCAAAAGTAAAAGAGACTTCTAGAGGAGTACGTACACCAAATCTTCCCGGATAAGTCACGTTCAGTTCAAAATATGAATCTTCAGTGATATTTAAAACACAGAAAAAGTCACATCGGATACACATAATCCGATAATCCACAAACAAATCAAACAAACCAGGGTTAAACAGAAACAAAAAATATCTCGTTTCAGCAAAGGTCAGATACAGAGGTACGCACACGGACACAATTTTACCTAGGAACTTTTCATCACGAAAAGGATTAAGTTTAAATTGCTAAATCAATCACAAAAAAAAAAAAAAAAAAAAAAAAAAAAAAAAACAAAAAACAAAAAACAAAAAAAAACTGCTTAAAAGATATAATATCAACTCCAAGATAGAGCATGCTTCAACATTTCATAAGAGATCGTTTAAATCAACTCGGATTTAAAACTCTGTATTGTAATACAACTGCCGCATGCGAATACAATAAAATTTCCACAACAGCCTGAATCAACTTTAGAAAAATTTTACAACCATTCAACAACCTACACAAACTGGTACCCACATCGATCACCTCACTGCCCAATCAAGGAGGCTGAAATCAGGATCAACTGAATAACCATCGATTGTAAACGAACAAAAACATACACCAATAAAACAGTAGCCCACACATATTTCATTCGCATGCTACTTTATTTACAACTGTAACTTACGTTCTATTCAATTAAGTAATGACAGACATTATCAAAACCGATTTCTAAAGGAAACAAGTAGTTATGATTCGGTGCAGCCATACCTAAATGAAAAAGAAATCTGCCAAAATACCGCAACCTACGTGAAATCTAAACAAAAATTTATTCCAGAATAGACCCTAAGAGGGAAAGAAAATACATAAATTGTTTAAAAAAAAAAAAAACATATTATACACTCAACTCATTATATAACCTACTTGATTTACACATCAATTAAATTTTATTTAAATTATCATAAGTAACAGTCATTAGATAACTCGCTTTACTTGTTTCTTTTTAACAAATTTTAATTAACAGTCAGTTAAAGCAGCTAATTCTTAAAATTTTAAACAATGATTTAAAAATACTTAAATGAAAAAATAAACTGTACAGAAGGTCAATTTCTCAAAAATCCATTAAAAGCGCACTAAGAAATTCCATCAATTTTGTGGTTAATGAAATAAAGTTCACAGTAATTTGAAGCTGTATCAAGCTCTTGAAGAAAAAAAACAACAACAACACATACATACATCTCATTTGGTGCAATAAACAGTTACTTATCAACTAAATTGTAGTCGAACGGTGGAGTGGCGTACCAAGGGGGGATGTGGGTGATCAACCCAATTTCTAAATCAAAACAAAAAAAAACAAAAAAAAACAAAAAAAAAAAAACAAAAAAAAACCGTAACATTTTTCCTCAGTATTGGCTAGAGCTAGACTAACGAGCATTCGCCGGTTTAATGACTGAAAACCCTCCCCTGAGTCTTGATTTTGCTATGCCTCTGGCGCCGAATACCGCTACAAAACATCATACTCATCATCAACGTACCTACAGCGAAATAAACCTCAACTGGATATGCCATCAGCTTCCAAAATTCATTAGCGATGTCAAAACGTCAAGACTTCGAAGTGATACAGCAAAATGTATACGATATAACGCAAATCGAGCACAATCTACTCGGGTTTCAATAAATAGGGATTAAAGAAATAAATAATTCCCTGATACCTTCCAATGAAAGTAACAGTTGCGTGCTAAAGCTATTAAAGCCCGAACAGTGCCTTTATATTTATGTGTGCGGTCGAGATAATTATAATTATTAATAAGAAGAGACCGCGCGGTTTTGTGGTTTCCCGCAAAGCTGCACAATAAAATAACAGGTTATATTGCGCTATTCATCAATCTGTAATTATTACTATGTAGGAGGCTACTACATATATATATATATATAAATGAATAAAAAAAGAATAGCCTTTGGGAACTGAAGAGAAAATAAAATAAAACTTGGGTAACAAAGAAGAAAAAAAAAACTGGTTTTTTCTTCAGTAAGTTATGAAGGAAAAAAAAAAATCATTGGCAATCTATTTGAACATATTCTAACAACAGGCGTGTAACTGGAATCTATTTGTTACACGTCGGTCGGCTTTCGGGCAATTTGACAGACAAAGCGATATTATTCTTTATTATAATGAGCGAGCCTCTATGATTAACGATTAAAATAACACAAGGGAAAAAATGAATTAAAAAGTAGGTTGGTTTTTTTCATGTTTTTTTTTCTTTTTTTCTTTACAGCTACTAAACACTCAATTAAGGTTTACACGTGTTTAGTGAATCTCTTCTCTCCTTGAATAAATCGCACATAACGAAGACACCTTGTTGAAGTATTAAAATTAAAAAATGAATAGCAGCTTTCTATAAAATGGAGAAACTAGAGTAAATTCCTTCTATGGAAAAAAAATACATTCCTGATTACAGATAGAAATAAGCCAAAAAAAGGCTGAATTCTACCAGGCTATACACATAAAGGATTGATGAGTAAACATAAATATATCTGAATGTAATTTTCGTTGTTTAGGTGCAAAACACACAAATGAAAGTTACAATTTATTGTAAGACCACTTTAAGACTTGAGCTACGTTTGTAATTCTAATTTAGCCCCTACTGTAGTATAAAATTATACAAATTACAAGGTTGGGGAACCATTCAAAATCAAGTTAAGTTAGATGCTTCAGCAAACAATATAACAAAATTTCAAGAAACTACATCCAAAATCTAAGAAAGAAAAAAAACTAAGAATCTAATTAAAATCACAACTATTCAAAATAAGAACATCTGAAAATTTCAATAACACCACTCCACTAAACTTTCAAAAACATCAGATTCTTAACAGGATTTTTCCAATTATCGGATAATACAAGATATTTATCGACATTTTCACTGGAAAAACAATATTACTTTGATATTGTGGAGACATTACTCGTATGAGGCAAAGAGGCTCAGACCGCCAATGACAGTTGCTGCCAAAAAGCAGGCAAATATTTATCTCCAAGATGTTGAACCAAATGCACAAATTACATTTGATCATAACTACTTGCACGTACTTGCAAGAAATGTACAAGAACCAAACCATGACTAATCAAACAATTACAGTGGTGTCACAATTTGGTAAACAAACTGGTGCACCATTTCTTATCTCTACAAGAAATGACAAACCACCCTCATATATGGATGTACGTATTTACTACATATGTGGGTATGTGTCCGCGCAAATAATCCCCTATACAAATCATCTGAACCAGCTCTAAAATTGCCAGTGTTTGCCCAGGTTTTGGCTTACCTGTATGTTCACATATGAAGTGGCAGAACATGCAAATAATCTGTTGATTACCTTCCGAGGTGAATATTCTTTCATGACGAGGTATTCCACAGATATTTTATTGGTTTGTTTTATTTTTCATTGTTTGTTTTCAAAACTCAATTAATCTATAAGAAAAAATTACATTTTTTGTTTTTTCTTATTTCATGAATTTTGCCAGCCTCATAATAGTGATTTTTCTTTTGTTGGTATCTTGGTGCATAGTACCTTGGAACCAATGCACTGAATGCAATACAAAAGAGAATATCCTTACAATAATACACTGCATTGGTGCCTGGGACTTTGGCATCGATGCATTGCAAGAGGGACCATTGAGGCACAGATGTAATGCATTGATAGTTGAATATATAAAAAGAAGATAGGCAGATAATTTTATCTTAACATTGTTCGAATATAGTAAATACACATTAAGAGTCCATAATAACATAATTCCTTGTGAGAATGTGCTAGGGATAGTTGTGGATTGATGTGATTATCTTTTTTTTTTAACTTAATTGAATTTTTTCCATCACTTTTTATTTTAGATTAAACGAATGTCAATAATTTTTTATAAAACTGAAATGAAAACCTAAAAATTATGCGAAAGAAATGAATAACCTGTGGATTATTACAAATTTGTGACTGGTTCTATTAAAATAAAATCTACTGAGAAAAAAATTAAAATATCGATATTATTTATCGATATTTGAAAGTGTAGTATCGGTATTATTATATCTGTATTGATTACCCCAATATCTTTCATCACTAATCACTGCACAAAACGAACAACTTTTTTCGAAGTTCAAAAAACAACATAGTATATTACATCAACACGTGAAAGAATAATATTTCTAGAATTTTAGTTTCATTGAAGTTGAAGGAAAAGAACTAAATACTTCCATAAATTCATAAATTTCCCACATTTAATCCACATGTAATCCACGAAAATAGTCGACTAATGAATCAACATATATAACACAATATCGATTAATTTACACCGATACATCGATCACATATTGAAACTTATTTCCCAACTCTACAAAAATAGCAGGAAAAATCCAAAATTTAAATACTGACCAAAAAAAAAAATTTTAATATTGCTCAACATTTTGGGTACGATAATATGATTCGTAGAAATACATTCTACGTTACAGCAACATTTACATAGTTATCGAGGAGTAAAAACAATCCTTTCCCTCGTTAATGATTTCGAATCGAGACTCTAATCGATGGAATCTCGGAAGAATTTATCAATTTCCAACCATTCAAAAATCAAAGTAACTATCAAGTTTCGAAGAAGGTACATTTTTTGTAAATTGTAATAGAAAATGAAAATAACATCCGTGCCACAGCTTCTAGGCGATAAATTAAATTAACTTTTCATGTAATCAATGCATTTAGAAACTGGGGAGATACTCTACTAACACTTTACGTCATTCAGCCACTTATGGCGTTCAAGTTAACTTTAACTTGGTGGAAGTTTTCAGGAATTCTAATGGGACTTTACGCCACGTAAAAAGGAGACGTGAATGGCGTAAGGTGCTGAAAAGACGTAAAATGTTAGTGGAATAGCTTTCCTGGTGATTCATAGGCGCCGACTTCAGTTTTTTTTCAGTATTGCCAAATTTTGTAGTTGTAATTTGTAAATGAGTGAAAACTGTTAATTAAAGTGGAAAAAATTATTTTATGGTTGGGAGAATGAATTTTCAGTGTTGCAGTTGTATCTCATGTGTCCGTAGTAAGTCGGCGTATACGTGGTGACTACTACAAACTGATCAATCCGCAAATGAGCGCACCGTTTTCTCAGAATTCATTTATAACCAAAAATTCAATACATCAACATGGACTCTATTTTACTACATAAAACGTCGACGAAATTTAGTTTGCTCGAGAACAATTATTATCTTCGTACAACAGAAGAGTATTACGCAACACTACGTTTTTAAAGAAAATTTTATCATCCTACGCACGTGATTGGTTCATGGTTGGCTGTAACATATCCCACGGAGTTGAGCGATCCCATGATTCTACATTTTTTCAAGAACCGTGTGCAAAGGGAACTTAAAAAAGTCTTCAAATTCTACTGTTTTCCACCCACTGCATCAAATCAGGCGCCTAATATTTAATTACGCACTCGGCGCGAGTACTAAAGCGGTAAACAGCAAGCCTCGCGTTTACTACCTTCGAGGAGAGAAATGACGCGGTTAAATTATAGTTAAGCCAACGAGAAAATTAAGAAAAATCTCGTTAGAAAGTTGGTAAAATTTCGAAAATTTAAATCAAAACTCCACTGGCGGTTTTCGAATTTACCGAAAAGTTCGTTCGGAGTGAAAAATAACGAGCTACGCTCAAGAGGCGCGGGCAAGCTTACCACATACGATCAACACGCAAAATAAACGACCGATGACTAAAAAACTTTTTTTTGATCAAAACTTTCGTCGAAGGGGAGCACGTACGCGATGACAAACTATAGGCATTTCAAATAAATAACTCTCAAATTATGATATTGACGTTGAAGCGATGGCGAAAACAATATAATCGCGACAGACACAATGGGCAAAGAATAAAAAGTATATCCATAATAAATAAATAAATAAATGAATAAATAAATAAATAAATAAATAAATAAATAAATAAGACAGAAGGGAGAAATAATGTTCTTCGGCCGTCGCGACGACGACAAACCGTGAAATTTTTGTCGCATACATTCTTAAAAATGTTCATAAGCACCATTTCGAATTCGTTGTCTCCTTTTTCGTTCTCAAGAGTATTCTCCCACCATAAAAACGATATACTTGCTGCACATACACAAACCGAAATGGTTTCAACAAAAGATGACACGAGCACACTGTGCAACCAAAAAGTACTCGAAGCAATATCTTTTACACTAAACGATCCCCGAGTGCGCAAAAATATGATGACGATAATAATGAAAATAATATAATAACAAAAAAAATTGTTGAAACACTTCAATTTGAAAATGTGCTACTCGAGTCACACAAATCGATGAATATGCTCCCTTCATAGTGGAAAATTTTGACATTTATTTTAACATAAGAGTGAATTGACGTACGATAAGAAACTGGGTTAATTATTTATCTTTACGAGGATCGTTCATATTTTTGTTGGGTTAACGTAAATATAAGGTTTATAGTTTCGAAAGGTAACAAAATTGTACGTACTTCGATACATAAACGGATAATACGAGGTAATGTCAAGAGTAGATAAACATATATTCGCTTAAGTGGTTACATGTTACATCATCGACCAAACCGTCCTTTGTTTTTTCAACTAAATTTACAGGGGCAGGAAGTCTCATAGCAGTATTTGAATTTTTAATCGACTTCGGGGGAGAAAAAGAAAGAGGTTGGTTAACCCTTCTATCACTTTTCATACTTCCCTCCGAAAAAAGTGAAAACTTCTCAAGGGGATGTGTGAAACCACTTGCTACTCATACAAAACCAATATAAAAAATATAAAAATTCCCTAAAAACTAAATAGGAAATGGTAAATTGTAAATCAAATATTTTCAAATTTTTATATTTTTCCAGTAAAAATTGTTGAAAAATGTCTCGGAATGTATTTGGATAATACACAAGGAAGCCATTGAAATTTTCCATCTCAAAATTATGTAAACATAAAAATTTATTTTCAAATAAAAGAGGAAAATAGTTTTTCTTTTTTTTCTTCATGTTTTCAAAATCAAATCCTGGGATACCATGATGATTTTTTTCATGATATAAAATTAAAAACATTCCGCGATGAAACAATTATAAACGAAAAAAATTCTAATAGTATAAAGAGACTATAAAATTTTTAAAAACCTTAACAGGAACTGATGCGAGTTGAAAGCCTATTGGACATAGATAAATTTCAGAAATTCTGAAGTGATATTGTTAATAGACCTTCGAAAAAAGTGAGAACTGAAGAATAAAACAAAAAAGTTGATAATATTAATAGGAATTTTAATATGACTTATAGGATGTCCAAGTATCTACAATAATATCAAAATTCCTATTGACCGATAAAAGAAGAAGTGAATTGTTTACTAGAATAAAGAGTGTAATATGAAAATATGAAATAGATGGAAGATTCAAATAATTGCTAATTTTCTATTATCTGTTATCTGAATGAGAGAAATATGTCACACTATAACACTGAATTGACTTTCAAGAAAAACTTCAGAAGTGGGAGAAATACACAAATTTTTAGTACCAAATTTTCTGAATCTCAAAAATATTAATTATGAATGGTTCTCTCCCACTTCACTTGAAATCCTATTACCAATATATATCAGTTTATTAAGTTTTTACAGATAATGGCCAAAATTGGTCCCAAAAATACTTCTATCTCAGAATATTCATGGGTGAAAACAAAATTATTCTTGAGGGTAAGCAGTAAAATTTAAGAACATGGAAGTAAATGAGGGATCCAGAGTATTTGACTAAATTCCTCTTTTTCACCTCCAATCAATTCCTACTACAGTTTTATTCATCTATTCTACTCACTCAGTTTGTTGAAGTACACCGGATGACCAACGTCAGCGCTGCTTTCACGTGTTGCGACACACGAACACATACACACATATCCGTTTTTATCAGTTATTTTTTTCAATTTTTGTTTGTTTCTGTATCAGAAAAAAAAGTGAAAAATTTTCTCTTTCTTCGTTATTTTCTTCTTCAAATTATAAAAGCGTATTTTTTAAAAACTCGTTTTTAACCTAACTTATATATCATGAAAAAAATCATCAAGATATTCACAGTTTTGATTTTGAGAACAGAAAAAAAAATTTCAATTTTTTTCCATAACAATTAATTCTTGCATTTAAGTAATTCTGAGGCATAAAATTCCTGCAGGTTTCCTTGGGTATTATCCAGATAAATTTTAAGAAATTTTTGAACAGCTCTAATAGAAAAATGTAAAAATTTTAAAATATTCAACAATTTGTGATTTACGTGTTAGTTCAATTTCCTATTTGGTTTTTAGAGAATTTTTTATTTTTAAACTGGTTTTGTATGAGTAGCAAGTAATTCCACACCTTTACTTGAGAAATTTTTACTTTTTCCTATGGGAAGTATGAAAAGTGATAGAAGGGCTAATTCGATCCATATTATTGTTTTGGGTTTTTTCATGTTTGTTCCAGCATAAATTTTCACCCGAACTAATAATTATAATCCAACTGGAGTGAAGTGATCATCTGTGGCCACTTTTAAATTCAAAACATAATAATTAAACAATTCATTTGTTTTTTATGAAGGTTTCTACACACTTTGTTGACAATTATGTAAGAAAAATTATGAATTAGGGAAGTGATACCTTTAAAAAAAAATGAATCTGTGAAAAAAATTTTCACCAATAGCTATTTCTTAAAAGCATGGTTAAGGAATTCAGTCAGAATGAATCATAAATAAACCTGTCGAAAAATATTGCAAAAGAAAAGTGACTGTTCCAGTACATTCTATCAGCATGTAGAAATGTTAATTTATATCAATTTTCATTTTTACAACGATTTTTAATAAATTTTTTTTGTTAGCATTAAATGTTATGAAAACTACGCTTTCACCCATCTGTGGCTTCTACCGAATGGCCAAAAATTGGTGACCGCAAACGAAAATACACATACACAATAGTCCGTTCGAAATAAGAAGATAATTTTCTACTAGCAATACACCAAGTTTGCGGGCATCGTGGGAAATCGAGGGGAGAGGAAAAATTTAGTGTACACATTGGATGCGAAACAAAGTACGCCTGTTCAAACACAATTTTCATTCTGCCTAACAATATTTAATTTAACTTAAGTAAAATTTATTTGAGGCCACTTTTTTGCGCCTTTAAAAAAAATTAATTACTTACTTGAAATAGACTATAGAACCACCTTTGGCCGCTCCAATCCAATTAAATTATTAAAATAAATGTACAACCTAATTTTTTAAGACAAAATTAAAAGAAAATTATTCAGACAAAATTCAAGGCGCATGCGCCAACTACTAACTACAAATGTTTCGTTATTCCTGTGAGAAAATACGAACTGCCAACGGATCGAACTACACGAAAAGCAACGACAAAACCTACACTGATGAAAAGATTGAACGACGACTAGAAACACACATTACGAACACATAAATAAAAAGACTAAATATTCACTATTTCACGAATTTTATTCCACATAATAACAGCGGACATGTTGATGTTACGACGGTTGATGAGCGACGAGAAGGCATACAAAAAATATAATCACAGTTGAGTTACAAACACAAATATCACAGATTAATAATAACAACAAAAACAGTGTTGCCACAACATGTGATGTGCGAGAATAATAAGTTAACGTATAAAATAATTTGCTATTATTCTCACACGCCTCCTCAAATTATATTTATACGATAAAGTCATAAATACTATTAAACAAATTTTCTAAATTTATAAAGTCATTAAAACAAAAAATGACAGAGGTCAACAATAAAACAACAAATTTACAACAGACAAAAATATCAACACAAATGGTAAACATATACAAAAAGTTACATTAATTTTAACAGTTTACAAAACATATCAAATTTGGGCTTCGGGCAGCCCTTCGTGAAAACGTCCCCCAACTGTCGCGAAGTCGGTACGTACGAATACTTAAAATCTATATCTACGTGATTGCACACAAAACGGTACTTTACGTCTATATGTTTAGATCTGCGAGTATTCCACTTTCCAGAGTGCAGAAGAGCCAGACAACTCTGGTTATCTTCATAAATCACAGCTCTGTTATTAATCTGAATTCAAAAGTCACTTAACAGATACTTCAACCAGATCGACTCAGTGGTAGCATCGCATATTGCAATCAACTCACTCTCAGTGCTAGATAGTGCTACAGTTGGTTGCTTTTTGCTAGACCAGGACACCAGTGATCCATAAACAAAGACACAGTAACCGGAGACAGACCGTCTTGTGGTGATACAGTTACCCCAATCGGCATCAGAAAAAGTTTCTAAAATATTGCCGTTATTATCATGTTCATTAGAAAATATTAATTTTTTATCTTTTGTGGTAACTAAATATTTAAGTACTCTCAATAAGTATTTATAATGTTCGTCAGTGGCATAACTGGAGAATTGGCTAAAATACGATATTGCAAAGCAAATATCGGGCCGTGATCCTAGCATCAGATACATTAGGCATCCCACGAGCTGTTGATAGTTGTTGTTGAGTACGCTATCACACGCATTGAGATCCCTGTCCAATTGGAGTTTAGGGTCAATGGGTGTGTAGGTCGGTGCGCAGTTATCAACGCCAAAACGCCTAGCAACAGACTCAATGAGACCCCTCTGCTCAATTTCCAGTACGCCATCTTCACGATTATGATTGATATTCAAACCTAAATATTTCTTGACCTTTCCCAGATCCTTACACTTAAACCTTTTATTTATTTCATTTTTAAAAAAATGTGATTTGTGTTTTGTTATTTGAGCTAATCAGGACATCGTCAACATATGTGAGTAAAAAGACTACAGTCCCATCACTTTTATTTTTATATATATATAAGCAGTCATCCGCCGTACTTTGCACAAAGCCAAGAGCAACAAGGAATTCGTTGAACAACCTGTTCCATACCTTGGGCGACTGCTTTAGACCATAGATAGACCTATTCAATTTTAAAACATTATTATGCCTATCAATTTTAGTTTCTATCCCTTCGGGTATCTCAAGATACACATCTTCCGAAAGAATTCCATTCAGGAAGGCACTACATATATCAATTTGTTCTATGTGAAATTTTAATTTATTGCTAACAGCCAAGAGGGTCCTGACAGTCGAAAGTTTCGCCACTGGCGCATACACTTCATTAAAATTGAAGCCCTTCTTCTGTTGGCATCCTCTGGCAACTAATCTAGCTTTATATAACACATCATTATTAATATCATATTTTTTATTAAAAATCCACCGACACGTGATGGTGGGGGCTTCCTTTGGACGTTTGGTCACCCTCCAAGTCTGATTGGAATTCAGGGCACTTATTTCCGAAGAAATAGCATCCTTCCACATCAGACTGTCCGGTGCAGCATTCGCCTCCTCAAACGTCAAAGGGACGCCATCCTCAGCAAGATATATATTGCTCGCTACTTCATCACGTTCAGTCGTTTCCTGTGGAAGACAATCTAAATTCAAGTCACCATCAACTTCAATATTTTCTAAGTTTGATTCCGTGACTTCTGTGAAAATATCATCATCTTTAGTATATTTATTTATATTATTATTATCTATTTTATTTTCAAAGAACTCAACATCTCGCGACAGACGTATCTCCTTAGCATTTACATCCAACAATCTGTAACCACATGGAGAATATCCTACCATTATCAACTTCTCACTTTTACTTTTAAACTTATTAGAGTCATGTTTGAATGACAACATATATGCGTTGCATCCAAACGTTTTTAATTTTTTATAGTCAAATTTTTCATTAAACCACCTTTCATACGGAACAAAATCCTTGTTTGTGGGGCATCTGTTCACGATATAGGCGGAGCACAATATGGCTTCCGACCAAAATATCTTATCAAGACCACTCTCGAATAACAGCGTCCTTGCCCTCTCACATAGCATCCTGTTCATCCTTTCAGCTTTTCCATTTTGCTGTGGACAGCCACCAACCGTAGGTTCAACCACAATTCCTTTCTCCGTACAATATGACTGGAAGGTAGTGTTCAAGTATTCTGTGCCGCGATCACAACGAAGTCTCTTTACGTTATAGCCAAATTTATTCGAGACCATCTCATGATATTCTTTAAATTTTGAAAAGGCTTCCGTCTTACTTGTCAACAGGTACACACAACAAAAATTTGAATAGTCATCTATAAATGTCATAAAGTATTTCGCTCCTTTATATGCAGGAGGATTTATAGGACCACAGAGATCAGTATGTACCAATTCCAGAGGCTTACTAGTTTTTCGTTCATGCCTCAAGAACGGTTTTCGGCTCTGTTTCCCCATCACACAGGGCTCACACAGCAATCTGCGGTTGGAGTCAACGTTCGGTATTAAACCTCTGTTTGACAACAACTTAACATCGTTCACATTCAGATGAGCAAGTCGCCTATGCCACACAGTCAGTGGGCTCGACTCATCCTCCAATGTCAGATTACACGATTGACTAGTCATTTTCAAAAAATCAATGGTGTAAAGATCTGAATTTACGCTAACACCAGTGGTCACTATTTTTCCACTGCAGCGTTGGATGACATCGACAGATTCCTCTTTAAACAGGGTATCAAAACCCGACTTGCTCATTCGTTTTACCGATAGCAGATTCTGCGGCAGCTCCCGAGCATATCTAACATTTTTCAATTCAATTACTATTCCATTTAACAATTTTAATTTTACTGTACCAACAGATGTAACGGACAGAGAAACTCCTTTCTTCGCAACACAGATACTATGTGGTTTAATCAAATCTATGTAGTCACTGAATAAGCTTATATCGTTAATTATGTGAATTGTGCATCCACTGTCTACTACGAATGTGGTTCGAGGCATCAAATTTACATCTCCTTTTGCATTACAGAACTCATCAATTTTGTTACTATTATTATTATTATTATTTACTGTGAAACTATAACCCACATTTGAGCAATCGTCATTACCATTAAAATTTTCATTGCACATCTGTGCAGAACTTCTATTATTATTATTATTATTGGAAACATGGTCATTAGAACGATTTCCGTTATTATTATTACTGTTACAAGCGTCATTATTATTATTATTTCGATTTTTAGCATAGCAATTTCGTGCTATATGTCCAATCTTATTACAAAAATGACATTTAATATTTGAATGTCCATTGTCAGCACCAGAACTACGACCATTTCCATTAAAACTATTATTATTATTGCTTTGTGAGTTAAAATTGTGATTATTATTACTGTTTCGACCTTCATTATTGGAAGATGAGTTATAAAAATTATTATTATTATGATTATTATTTCTACCTCGATTGAAACCACGATTATTATTTCGATTTTGGGACCTACCACGATTAAAACGATTATTATTGTTATTATTATTATTATTACCTGAATTTCGTCCGATACTGTAGTGATTACCGAAAAACACATTCTCCTCACCAGTGACAGCCACTGATGAAGGTTTTTGAGATGCAGAATTCAGAGAGTTACCTCTCACTGTCGACTTACTATCAGATGATAGCTCACGCTGGAAGTTGTTTAGCTTCATAAACACAGCATCCCAGGTGACGACTTCTGCATCCTCTATCACCACTTTGATCGGACGAAACTCTGCAGGCAGCGATCGCAGCAATACCAACACAAATTGCCTTGTGGTTGTCAGGTCTCCCAATTTGGTTAATCGTCTACAACGGGCACGATAATCAAGCAGATACTTCTGCAAATCAGAACCAGAAACATACCGTTTTGTGTACAATTCACCTCGTAAATCCATGAGTGTTTGGTCGTTTCCGTTGTCAATCAGGTTCGTGAGCACGTTGAACATCTCCTTCGCCGTAGTGTACGTCTGAAGCATCTCCAAATATTCATCCGTCACGTTGTTGGCTATCAGGAACATCGCCTTCGCGTTCTCCTTGGACCAGGCATCTCCCCTATTACGAACAGTAGGCAAAGAATCAACAATTATATTACTTAGTGACTCCTTTGCCAGCAGTAGCTCCATTCTGAACTTCCATGTTCGACCATTCTGCCCATTGAACGGCTCAATCGAATTCTTCTTTCTCACGTCCATCTCATTTACAGGTTACGACGATCAGTTGCACCGCAAAACAGCAATTTCAGCAACTATCAGATACGCCGACCAACGATTCAACACGAACGAGATCAAAGGAACATCGAGAAGCGAACATATCAAACAATGAAAAATGAATTAAGAAGCATGGTACTACTTGGGAGTGGCGAGCAGAATTCGACAGCACAACTTTGAAGACTCAGAACAATGGCGACCACGTTGACATCCAGGTAACTGGGCCCATAACCTGTGAGAAAATACGAACTGCCAACGGATCGAACTACACGAAAAGCAACGACAAAACCTACACTGATGAAAAGATTGAACGACGACTAGAAACACACATTACGAACACATAAATAAAAAGACTAAATATTCACTATTTCACGAATTTTATTCCACATAATAACAGCGGACATGTTGATGTTACGACGGTTGATGAGCGACGAGAAGGCATACAAAAAATATAATCACAGTTGAGTTACAAACACAAATATCACAGATTAATAATAACAACAAAAACAGTGTTGCCACAACATGTGATGTGCGAGAATAATAAGTTAACGTATAAAATAATTTGCTATTATTCTCACAGTTCCCATCCTAATAACGAATTGTCGTCAGTGTTGCCAGGCTAGTACAAACTAAAGCACCGCGAAGCGATGCTTCAGTGCTTGTATCCTGATAAAGATAATTATGCCACTCATTTGCTTCGTGTATTATTTTATTTGCAGTTTACTATTTTGTTACTGAAAAAAATCTAAATTAAGTTTAATTAAAATGTCTCCACCGAAATTAAAAAAAAAAACCTACTTGAAATGATAAAGTATAATCAATAACGGTCATTTTTTCAACAATATAGAAGATGATTCGCAAACATCTGGAATAAAATAAATAAGCAAATAAATAAATCTAATTTAGGTACCGACTGGTGTGGAACCAAGCAAATAAACGGAAAAACTTAAAAGCTTTTCATCTGTTAGACCCTTATAAATCTATCATTGATAATTAATGTTACTTATTTCTTGCGCTGGAAAGGTAACAGGATTTCGAGATTCAACAAATGAAATCTCACTCAACATTTGGTAAGTATATTTTTTCAATTACCAGTCTCTTCGATAAATGAAGTAAGCGACTAAAGATTGATCTTTGTGAAAAGCGGTAGCTAAACGATGGTCAGCTAATTCGTCTAAAAAATCAACTACGTGACTAAAACAATAGATTATGAGACTGAAGGTATCCTAGTCAATATTACAGTTTCAACCTAAAACTTCACGGAACACTCAACAACTTTTCCGCAGGTAGCACACAATTATCAGAAAGATAACGCCCTGAAAAAAGTTCCATACATCAACTAAGTTTTTTTCAATTATCATTTATGATTATGAACAACTGCTGAAAAAGTTTGTATAAACTTACAAGGAGAATAAGAAAGCACGAATTTTCCATCATAAAAAATTAATTAAAAAAAAATTTTGCATGAGAAATACGAAAAAAAAAGTATTATTTCTTCACTTATCATAGGTATGAGAATCATTTGCACCCTTCTACGAAAACGTTCAGAAACTGTAGAAGTATTTTCGACATTAAAATTCATCTTTTATCTAAATCAGATATCTCCAAACTACGGCTCGCGGGCCAAATCCCACCCGCTATTGCACCCTGAAACTGATATGACATGTTCTTCCTTGTGCATATCGCATCATGTTTTGATGAAAAATATCAACGAAACATATACGCGTCTCTGCCTAGGTCTTCGCTCATTTAACTTTGTGGAACACTTAGTGTGCCCCTCAGTCCAAAAAATTTGTACACACTCTAATCTAGACAATGAAATATAAAAAAATGTTAACAACATCGGAACTCAATTTTCTACTGAACCATCAATCAATAGCTTATGGTTCATTTCTACACCTTATAGAGAATTCCTGGTCTTCCCAATAACTTACATCTTTTTCAGCGGGAATGCCGAACGTCAACGGAAATTTTTGAAGCAGTGAAACTACCACCGTGTAATCCCATCGAGAAATCCAACAAACCAAATATCGTCTTTCAAGCACTCATATTCAGCTACATGATAATCCGCAGGTAACCCAATCGTACCTACGCAATTTGCAGTAGTAGAAAGAAATTTTTCTCCTTCACCTTTACTTAAAACCACAATCACACGTCTCCACGGTAAAATTTAAAAACAAGCAAAAAGCGAAATGCGATAGCCTACTGATTTCCACGAATCGAATGCATTTTTTACACAATTCCCACGATTATTCGCGCATGAAAGTGATAACATTTCCAGACGGATTTCAACTGGTATAGCCATAATTAGTAATTGCTGCTGAGGCAGATACGGTCAATTTTACAGGAATTGAAAATAGCTGCGTTTGACATGGCAAAAAAGAGCAGCACTAAAAAACTTCCAGGGGTGCTGTTCCGCTAACGTTCAGATCACATGCTCTTCTCACATTAGCGGAATAGCCCCGCCCCCGTGAAGTTTTTAAAGCGGCTTTTTTTTGTTGCCATGTTAAACACAGCTATTATGGAACAAACAGGTATCTCTATGTGCCTATATCGAACGATTCGAACTATTATCGTTCAGTGAAACATTAACTTCATTTTGGTATAGGCAAAATTTACAAATTTGTAAAATTTGTCAATGAATAATACAACCCTGTTCGAAAGTATGTATATTTTAAATGAAAAACTATTTGCAGGAAAACATTTGCATATTGCGTAGGAAAAAACTTGCGAACACATCGAACAGTTCGAAGTTGATTTTTACAGGAAACTAAAAAATATTAAACTTGATGTATTCTGATGGATCATATTGGTTTCTTTTTAACAAAACTGACAAAAACTAATTCGGGCAGCCACTCTCAAATTTTCATTATCAAGATATTCTTCAGAGAGAATACTTGCTTGTATATTAATAAATTTCTTGAACGAACCCAGTAACACCAAAAATGCACCGAGTAACATTCAGGTACTTTCAAACAGAATGTAATCATTATTTTGAAAAAGAAGCAATCTAAGTTTTTTAAAAAAGTTTCTGGTTTTTTCCAGCCTCCTTGTGTAACGAGGGAAAAGTCATTAAGAAAGAGAAGACGTACATATTAATAATGAAAAAATATTTGAGAACCAAAATCTCTCTCTTTCTAAAAAAATTCAAACAAGCGAATATTATTTGAAATATTTTTTAGATCACTGACAATGTTCATTTTCTAGCGAACTTACAGCAATCATTAGTAAATAAAAGCAAAGGTATTTCATCAAAATTACTACGTCATCATCTTTTCATGCTTCAAACGAACGGGGGGCGGGGGAATTCAAACTAATTTTCATTAGAGATAGTGGTAAGCCCACTTCGCACAAAAATAATTTTATTATCACTAAAAATGTCACCGACCGCGAGAATATGAAAAAAATAAAAATAAATAAATAAACAAGAATATAATAATGCTGTTAGGGACTTTTCCGCATCAGTTTACAAAATGTTAAACGAGTCACTGGATAGAAAATTATAGAAAACGGGATGGCAAAAAGTTGGAAAAACAGGTTTCCAAAATGATATGGAAAAAAAAAGTGAAAAGAAATGATAAAAAAGAATGGTAACTAGTACAAAGATTAAGTCTAGGGTAAATAAACCCCATCGCGATAAAAAAAATATATAAAAAATAATAGAGAAAAGGATAGGAAGGTTATAATGTAATATAATATAATATATAGTTAGGGGTTGAAAGGTCGTTTAATAATAACGCTGAAGGCTGAACAACATGGTACTAAGCCTGTTATAAAGGAAACAAGACGAAAAATAACGCTACGGCAATCAACGGGGGGTGAGAAAATGACCGACACGACATATCAACCCGCTCCTTCACCCATGGGTTAATATTATACAAGGGGAAAAAACAGAGAGTAAAATGGAGTGAGAAAGGAGAAGGGAAAAATATCCTACACTCCCGACGACTTCTATACATAATGGGGAAAAGTTTCCGACGCTATTTAAACTAATCGAGAATGTTATGGAACACCGAAGGGTGAATATACATAGGGTGTAAAAAGAGCCCTTCAGGAAATTTAAGGACACGTTAGGCGACGACGTGAAGGGGGAAAACGCGTTTCCCTCTACACAAGGCATACGACGACGGAAACCCGAGCTAAAAGAGGCTATTATAGGTTTTTTCTTCTCTTTCTGTCTTTCTTTTATGAAACACCGTGCTTTCTATCCCTCTGATTCGACAACATTCGAGAAAATGAAGACAGACAAGTGGCGCATTTGAACCCTTCTCAAATTCTGCTAACGGTAAATCGTTCATGAATGATTTCGGGTAAGTAATTCAAAAAGCAAACGAAGTTGAGTGAGTTTTTCCAGTACCTACTACGCTACATTCTTTCATTTTGGAAAAAGTAAGGAAAGAAAAAAAAGGCAACGTTACGATCCACCGACCACCCTCTAGTTTTTGGCAAACAATATCGAGGGAAGGCGGCGGTCATTTATTCCCTCATGGATATACAACAATCACACGCTAAATCTGCAACTGATGCAAATAATTATTCGACACCAACAGCAGACGATGACGACAACCCTTGAAAATAACACACGCACAACCGCATCTTAACCCCTTCTTCTCCCACTACATCATTATTGAAAAAATTACCGTGAAACACGGAAGTACCCAAGAAACTCTAAATAGGATATTTATTATTAGAGAAGATACCTTTACGTCGGTCGAGCAACTTCTCACTTAATCGAAATGATATTAAAAACACCTTCTTGCATATTCAGCCTAAAAAAAATAGGGAAGTTCTCGTATCTTGGTACGCATTAAAATGATTCATGATACCTATTGCATCACGTGAATTATTTTAAGATTCCAAATAACATATTTTTTTAGATGATTCGTGATTTCTGACTCGATTAATAAGCTAATAATTTTCGTACCTCTAATGTCATACAATTCAGTTCGATGACGCCAACATGTACACATGAAAAATTCATGTTACCTACAACAGCTTGCAGATTGCGAATGACATGACGCAGCCAAGAGGACGAAATCACGCGATTTTTTTTCTCGCGTGGTCAGTTTCGATATTAGAAAAGTTATAAGAACAATTTTAACGAAATAACGTATTTCAAAAGACAAAAACGTCCTGTCCAGCTCAAAACCACATGCGTCTGCCAGTAAAAAATGGGACATTGGGACATTATTGAGAGAATTGGCTTTTGCTTTGTGCAGATAGAGGGAGAGAAAGAAACAGACAGACAAAAAGAAAACGAGCACACAGCGCATATCGAATTGATTTTGCGAATCGAATTCAACAAAATTGTTCGGCATTGGGGGTTATATAATGCGAGAACCATCGCTAATAAATCTGAAACATCAACCGAGTGTTACAAGTTTGAGCCCAACACTCCTACAACACAATAATCGAAAATTTTTTCATGAGCAATTTTTCCAACAGTTACACGACGATGAGATTAAACAGAATTGCGATTAAATGCTACAGAAACGTCACGCTAACTGTCGCGTTCAAAGATTCTCTTTCCACTCTTTTTACAAAAGCAAGGTTTATTCAGTACTTCTTAATGCATACATTTTTTACACGTAAAACTATTCTTGTAAATCCTCACCTAATTTACATCAAAAAGACACTGAGTGAGCAAATTTAATGAACCTTTCAGAATGAGGAATATTTTTACCTAAAACAAAATTTTTGTATTCTCACAGACCACTCAATTTCAAAAACATTCGCAGCCACCTACTGATACCAGTCTTGCTAGATCAGAAATCACCTGAAGGGAGTAAGAGAGTGTCATACCCACACATAGCCCAATTTGTTGGTAAAACTGATCTGCTGTTATAAAAATAGAAAGAACTTATGACCATTATTTCTTAGTTGATAAAATACCAAATGCGACTTTTTTTTATTAACTTTGTTAATCAAACATTGCACTGACTAGTAGCACACTCACAGAAACATCACTTCGTGCAGCCCTTATGCCAAATGAGACCCAAAATTACCGTTAGCATCTCCGACTGGTACTGTACATGAAATCCGATTGAACAAAAACTTCAAAATATGCCTATGACTTATAAAGAATTAGTAATAAAATCAGAGCGTAGAAATGGAAGGGAAGATTAAATTGTCAAAGCCAAAAATCGTAGCCTCCGCTGCTCGATGTCCCCCAAAAGAAAATTCAAATAACCCGAAAATCTATTCAACTGAAATAAACTTCCACTAAAAACGCAAAAACTTTTTTCAAAATACATACATAAAAAGAACGAACGACTGTTGGGGGACGAAAACATAACTGAAATATCTCTGCCGCGCATCAACCGCAGTAAGTGTGTATTTTCCAAAATGTCAAATTTTGTAATTGCTGCCATTCGAAAACCAGTTGACCGATTTCGCTCAAATTCAATACCAAATCAATCCCAAATAGTCTCAAACTACCATAAAAATTTCGAGACAAAATCTTTTAATTTACGGGAATTATCGTGATGACAACGTGGTGGGTTTGCAAAACTTTGAGAACCCCTTTTTCCGAAACTACTGAATGAATTTCAACAATTTTAACATGAATATGTTGCCCATGAAAGCGTCTAACACTATCTTAAGTTTAATTGCATAAGTCAAAAAGCGAAGGCTCCACAGACTCCCAAAAAATGTCAAAATCAGTAAAAAAAGTGTCCAATTTGTAATGGCTGCCATTCGAAAACCAGTTGACCGATTTCGCTCAAATTCAATACCAAACCAATCCCAAATAGTCTAAAACTACCATAACAATTTCAAGCCAAAATTTACAAATTTATGGAGTTATCGTGATGACAACATGCTGGGTTTGCAACACTTTGAGAACCCCTTCCTCAAAAACTAACGAATGAATTTCAAAAATTTTAAAACGAATGTGTAGCCCAGGAATGCTTCTAATGCTACCCCAAGTTTCATTGGCATAGGTCGAACAGCTGAGAGTTCACAGACTTCCAAAAAGTTCCAAAATGAGCAAAAAGTGGAAATATATATATATATACATATATATATATATTGTGTACAGAAGAATTTGAGTGACCTATATATTCGTGATCTACGACTCAGGATCGGCGCTTTTTCATAGGTCCCACTCCCAGGTCCCCTCATTGCACTGAATGCAATAGTTGTATTTTCCAAAGGAAAATACACTAATATGATAAAAATATAGAGCCTGCGAACAGCTAAATGCAACGGAAGAAATAAAAAATTTACAGAAAACAGCAAAGATTAAGAAAGAGCAACACGAATCATCGAAGGATAAGTAAGTACATGAAAAACAATAAAAAGTAACCGAAACTACCGCTGAGCTAAGACTGAAAACCAACAACCCTAATTTGAACCCCGAACAGCTAATAAGTAATAATATATAAAGGATAAAAATAATACGAAAATCGTAAAAAATCACAATAGAGAAAAACACATTAAAAATCGCTCATCGGAATTACCTTTGGAGATTCAAGGTTACGTGAAAACAAAGAAGCAAAAATTACCGGAAGTGAATATGAACCGTGATGGCAAACATTAAATTACAGTCATATAAAATATAAAATAATCTGTATATATTCAAATGACAGAATGTAAGCAGGAATAGTAACGTGACTTTTTTCCAGCACAACATGATCTCTCATGAAAATCATTAAGAGAAGTCTCTAAAAAGTAAACAAAATGCAAGATATACGTAACAAAATGCAAGATATATGTCCAAAACTCAAACGAAGCAAAGAACGAACGTAAGAAATAGTTACATGGAATATTTGACTACCCGCGAAAACACTTATCAAATCTAATGAAAATCTTTAAATAATAATCAAGCCTTCTCACCACCCTTCTACGGTAAAATTCGAATTGTAAAATACAAGAAAAGTCATCAATGAGGGTAGAAAATTTCTTTAATTTCTGCTTCAGGCCACATAATTCAATAACGTACAATCTTCTATGTTCGTATCGAGACACACGGAATCTAAACCCTCCCATTAGAAGACACACATTTCAACAAGAACCATAAATTCTCGAAACCTACCCGTTTTTCCATTTTTAACATTCACACAAATACTTTGGGTATGTTGAATTCAGCATACTGAAAGAATGTTTGTCACGTGTTATCACGCATTATGAGATATTCGAATGGAAATTATCGATTGTAATTTTTTTTCAAAACCCATATTGATAACCTACTTGAGGCTTAATTGTTAGGTCAGGTAATAATAAAATTTATCCGATCAAAGGTAAAACTGAAAGATACTTTTACCCCCTTTACTCTTCGCGTCTCTCATTCTCGCCCACGCCTTCATTCTCTCTTTCGCGTTCACTCACACACACACACACACACACACACACACACACACACACACACACACATCTCTCTCTCTATCACTCTATCTCTCTCACTCTCTCAAACCCTTTCGCACACGCTTTGTTGAATAATACCTTTCGTGTGTCCACATTAGCGGAAAAATTAACGAAGCGGTAACAGATGCGCTATTATGTGAAGAGAACCAATTTACTTTTCGTGCACACATTTATGCGAATTGAAGTAAATCGGAGGAGGCGGGAAGCCAAAAGAAAGAGATAGAGTGTTGCCCGGATAGTATTTGATTGGGGTGAGAGTGTTAATAATAGGGGTGATACGCTTCAGAAACGAACAAATTCACCGTCGATATTTATCAGGGTTACGCATCAGTTAACGCCCGACTTGTGCGTTATGTTGTATACCCTGTGTACGTCGTGTACTCATCAACTTCGTCGTGTTTAATGCATGTGCAGGACTAAGTGTAAGGGTGGGCGCTTAAGCGATTGGGCCGGAGGAGAAGGTCGAGTTGACGTGCGCGCAAGTGCGTCAAGGAGCACGTTAACGTTAATTTCCACTACGAAATGGTAACGCGTGCTGCGTCATCGCCAGATGACCGTACACCACGAATACCATTTTCATACGAATTGCGTACCGGCGATAAAACACTTTATGAAAATGGTTTTTAAAAAAAAATATTTGCCAAATTATCATTTGCTCGCACAAGTGCTGCACATACATCGTACATAGCTCAAAAAAAAAAAGCGGCAAGCTTCTTTACACCACAAGAAAGCATAAACGGTTAGAGATTAAAGCAAAACAAAAAAGATTTACGGTATCTTTGACCCCAAGTAAACTGATAGTATAACGTTTTGACAATATTATCAGATTAAAGTCCTCTTCTTCTCCCTTCAATACAAAAATTCGACGATGTGGTTGTTTACCTTTACACGGTTACGTATTTCCGACGAAGAACTAGCATAATACAACACTCAAGGTTCGAAAAAAACGCTACTAAAATTAATCGGTCTTGTACATTATAGTTTAGTAATAAAATTTAAAACACAAGAAAAAAGATTGAAAAGAATCAACGGTCAGTTCCTCAGATGCGATACAACGAATTTTTGTACTATTGACTCTTCCAAACATCCAAATTAGGTAGTATGCTACAGAGATCTGTATACTATTTAAATAGAGCTCAAATTTCAAAAAATACTGACACAGAGCTCTTAAATCACCGCATTTTCACGCGAAGAGCCCATTACATCGTCGTTTTATTAACAAACAAAAAAAAAATGAAGAAAGCATTCTAAATGGGTACACATCAAAACTTGATAAATAGCAAAAATAATTACACGTAACATTATGGCAGACACAACCCACAATACTAAAGGCTGCACATCAACAAAGAAGCGTAAATCACACCACAAAACACGCTATGTCATGATTGCTTTTCTCCGTCAGCACTTTTCCGCTATTATTCTACCGAAAATATGTATGATTCTTTCGCCATTCAAACTATTTTCACATCACATAGGCTCCGTTTTCAAACAAATAAGATCAAATGTCTACTTAACGACTCCAATTCGTAACGGCCGTATCATATGAGAAAAAACACCCCCGTCAACGCGCAATTCTTTATTATAACGGCCAAATTTCGTTCCAGTTGCTTTACCATAAATACTTTATACGTGCAAATGTGAAAAACGTACATGGAAACTTCTAAAATATGATTCAAAAGGTTTTACTAGGGAGTCGCAGAATCACGGGTGTCGCAAGAGAAACGAGAAAATGGATAGCATCTTCATAAAAAATTAAATTAATACCCAAGTAAACCACCCAAATGCTTTTTCAGCTGACGAAGTTGATTTAAATAAACCGCACCACTCTTGATAATGCGCAGTACCAACTACGAAGTGAACAAGGAGGATTAAAAATCTTACGTTCTATCAATAAACAAATCGATTCAACAAAATATTAAGTGCCTATACGTTTTCAAACATCTGAAAACGCAACTGAAGGTGCTCAGCAGGATTTTCGTTTTTATAGGTAATACGAAAACAAAATATTGGTATCTACCTCTAAAATTTTAATTAAAAACGTAGGAAAAAAATCGTTTTCTAGAAGGTAATTTGTATCTGCTGTACATTTGCTGCAACAGCTTGTGGTTTTGAACGATGATTTCTATACTGACAATAACTTTGGAAAAAGAAAATTCATGATTACATGTATTTAAATAATTGAAAAAAAAATGCAAAATTAATTTAGATATAAAACTTCAAAATTGCTTCACGTAAAAAATGAAAACAAAAAATACCGTAAAATACCATACTCTAGACCAATTAACGATTAATGAAATCTTCATGAGTTCAGTCAAAACCTCAATTTACTCACTAAGATTTTTTTTTTTGAAAATCTACTTATTACGCTTAATGCGGTATTAGCCACCGGGGTTGGGACGGATATATTTTTCGTTTCATGATCTAAGGAAAATTGTTGAACCAATAACTCAAATTTATAAATATAGACAGACAGATAAATAAATAGATAGATAGATAAATAGATACAGATCAATTTTTTGTTCCCATAGTACAGATCGCAATTTTTGTCCGATAATTACAAAATTTGATACGAACATTTGTACTAAGCCATGAACCAGACCAATTAATTTTGATGTGGGTCGGCCGGACGGTACTTCCTGTACTACCATTTTTATTTTTATTTTGGCTATAAAATGCACAATTTTGCACCAATAGTCACGAAATTCGGAAAAAATATTTATTTCAATTCGTTGTAGTACGCTACTACTTTTGGTTCGGATCGGCCGGATGGTACTTCCGATATTGCTATTTTCGCTTTTATATTAGTCCTAAAATGCGGAATTTTGGAACCATATGTACGATATTTGAAAAAAATACTTATTATAATTTACTGTAGCATACCGCCAATTTTGGTACGGATCGACCAAGCGGTACTTTTTCCAAAGATTTTTTTCTTCTTTTTTTTTCATAATTTGCATGAACTTTTTAAAAAAAAAAAAAAATCATCTACATGTTCATGTTCTCTATTTTTTATTTCATAACTTTATTATATTTCTTCGGTTTTATTTGAAATTATATGATGATTTATCATACTTTATCATCTTAATTAATTTTTCATTTCAAGAGATAATACTTTTAAACTTCATATTATCTAATACTTCATCAGCAGCTAACAAATTTCCTACAATCAAAACATACCATTAACGCATATAAACTTACAGACAATGTGACTATCAAAATGCATAATTCTTTTTCATGAAACCTACTTTTTCTAGCGAAGCTTGCTGCGCTAGAAGTTTTTAACCTTTATTTAAGAGATTTGTAGAGCGTAATGAATTAAATATTCGAGTTTACAACCGTAATGTCTAAGACTACGGTTTAGTCCATTCACCATCTATACGGGACTGAAAAATCCATGCTAAGAGACCATCGATCACTGGATCCGGAACAAAAAAAAAATTAATTACTCAAACTTAAAAGATAACCCACATAAGGAAGGCCTCCTACTCACCGGCCAAAAGCCAACATAATAAGACGTTTAAAAAATAAAAAAAATAAAAAATAAATAAACATTAGACTTATACTACAATATATAAAAATTTAACATACATCAAGGCGAAAAAGAAAATTATTTCTTATTCAGAGAGCAGTCAACGTTTCTTCTAAGGCTCTATGTTTCCAAGTTTGACCAATAGAACAGTAACGGCTGAGAAGTTAATTACGCAAAAAATAACAACTGATAAAAACTGATATAAGTGTATGTGTTCTGCAACACGTGAAAGTAACGCTGAAGTTGGTCATCTGGAGAACTTCAACAAATTGAGTAAGTAGAATAAAGGCGTATAAAAATCGCAAAAAAATCACACAATGAATTGGCTCAAATTCCGTAAAACCTGCTGGCTCCGACTATAGTTTGCTTTGGCCACATGCTCTTGGAGCAAACAAAATCATCTGAAAGGAAGGAGATGGAGAGTCCAAAAAGCAAAAAAGTTTCAACACTTTCAATGACTTAATAATTAATTCGTGCTTCGGAAAATGCGATATCCGGAGAAACGCGGAGATTCACACAAACCACACAACACAACCCATACAAATGAAAAATATAGGCCGAGATGTTCACCCAATTAGGGTACGAACCATAACCGTATAATTAAAGGCGCGACAATAATACGTTATTTGGAACGTCGGTTTTACGAAACATAGACCGAAGGATAAGACCACGGCTGCCACAACGAGCATTTACAGCTCGAATGGTGATGATGGCTAGAGAAGGAGCGCTGGAACGACTACAGTAACAATAATGATGATATGATGATGATGATGATGATGATAACTAGGAGCACCATGTTTGTAAATATGCGCATCATTAGATTATTTTTTAATAATAAGTACATTTTACAAAAGCATGAAAAAATTCTGTAATTATTTTTAATGTTTATGTAAATTTACAATTTGAATATATACAAGACAGATTTGCTTCACCTAATGTATTGCTAGAGGGTATTAAATTTTCTAATAAGGTGCTATTAGACCTTTTTAGGGATCTCACAATGAGCAGGGGTGATCATGTGATGTTTAAACACTTGTTACAAAAATTTGCCCAGCGATGATCTAAATTTAATACCAAATGTATTACCAGGGAATGTGAAGTAGTCCAGCAAGGTGCGATTAGACCAAAGGTGTCCATTTTCCTTAACATTGGTTACACAAATTTGTTTGGTAATGGACCAAATTCAGAATCAGCATCTAAAACATGGTTGCTTGAGCTGTAGTTTCTCAATTAGGCATACATAGGCTTAAAATAATTATAAAATTCCTAACCAGGACAGGGGTACAAAACGGGTAGATATATTAAAAGAGTTATGGTCAAAAATTTAGTGAGTAAGTTTTTTATGAGAATGCACTTCTTAAAATTATCAAGGGGTGGGGATGGGTATGTTTAGTCACACAATCATTGAATTAATGTTGATTTTATACATTTTCACATTATACCCATCATAACTAGATCTCCAGTTCTAACCTTTCTTATAAAAGGGGTGTTTTGTACTCCTCTCATCAAATACAACTTATCAACAAAATATTTCCAATATTTCATCGGACACCCTGTATATATATTCTCGAAGGCTATTACTAAAAGAATAGACTATCTACATTTAAATATGCCTCCAGAAAAAGTAATAATAATAATAATAATAATAATAATAATAATAATAATAATAATAATAATAATAATAATAATAATAATAATAATATAATTTAATAGATCAACGGACATCATTAGAAATTTTCCAATATCAACAAAAAGGATAGCATAACATTGTCTATTACCCTGAAGTACTACAGTTCAGTCCAGTCTAAGAAAAGATCCTAGCTAATCAAACCACTGGTAAGTTTTTTTCTTGCGATGATTAGAGAGCAAACTAAAACCGAATGACAAATTTCAATGTTTTCAGAAACGCAGCGATCAAATTACTCTAATTACTGCCGAAGTTAAATTAAAATGAAAATCATTAATAGATTCATTTTTACGAAGTAAACCAGGTTTGTAATTTTATATTTGCTCTCTTTGAAGAAATTTCCAGGAGTATCCGAGAAATTTCAAGAAAAATTTCAATAAATTACTAACCAATCTACCCCAGTCTGTTTTCAATATACTGCATCCAAAAGAAGCAGAAAAGAAGAGCTCAACTACTTCCAGCTTTTTGCTTGATTATCACTCATCTTTATAACTATACTTACTTGGCTGCCTAAAAAGTTTGAAATGTCCCCGCAGACAAAACATCCTGGCTACGGCACTCAAAATACATTTTATTAAAACCAAAAAACTGCCTTGAAGTTATTAAAAAATAAGTCTAGATTAAACACAAATTTTTAAAAGATGAGCTTTTTTTTGGGCCTTAGGTTCATGCGAAATAAACATTATTTTATTTAGGAAGGTTGGCTGCAGTATTGGTGTATTTTAAAATTGCAGTAGTATAAAAGCTTCTAAAAATAAAATCTCACAATTCTCAAACTAGACAAAAAGCTACAATTAAGGTTATAATGTTTAATCGGCTACTTAGCAAAATTGACCAAGTCCATAATTCCCAAAAATTCATTTTTTATACCAAAAAATTAAGAAAAAAAAATCTTTAAATGGTAGCACTTTTCGAATCCAAATAGAAACAGCCAGCTGCTAAATGCAGATTTTAATAATTCATCAAGTCCCAAAAACCCCTTTTTACAGACTGTGTATGGAGGAGGATATCTATATGTTTGGTGTGTCTATCTCTGGAACTAACTTACTTCACAAAATTGTTATTATAAATTAGGGCATATCCATCAATAAGAGCTACTCATTCAGACTAGTGCAGTCAGTTTTTTTGACTTTTTTAAAATAAAATTTATTTTTGCTAGTAAAAGTGATTATCACATAATTGAATGTAATTCTTCATGGACTTGGTGAAGTTTACTTGACCTCTTACATAAAAACTCAATTTATTTAGAAACGACTGAAATTTTGTTCTTACTATGGTAAACAATTTGAAAAATGTAACTTGGTGAATTCTGTCAAGAAGCTGATGGTTTATGAAATGTAAGCAGTGAAGTCAAAGTAATAGATTAAACGACTTTACGGAAATTTATATTGACACAAGTAACGTACAGCCACTCATACATAAAAACAAGCTACATCGATAAACGATGTTACAGTAGTGTTTTTGCTTCACATAGTGATGCATGGATTAATCAATCATTTCAAGTAATCAATTTCTTAATTATCAATTACTAAATTTGATTATTTGAAAAATTTTATGATTTGTGTCCAAGCCTTAACGACATTCGATTTATCGATTAATCGTTTAGAATGCATAACTAGCTTTACAGATGAAAAACAAAACATAGAACTGGCTGATGGAAAATCAAAGGAAAAAAAATTATGGTGAATTTAATAAGGTTTTTATCACATTGTGCAAAAACCCTAAGAAGTACAGAGACAAAAAAAAAGTTTGTTCTTAGGATCTCGTAAGGTGAAAAGGCAGATTACAACTCACGGAAGTATCAACTAGTAGGCTACGTATAATTTCAAATCAGTGATGTTAAATATCAATAAAAAATAATATCAATAATTTGATGTCAAATATCGATAATATCGATAATTATTGATACTTTCAGTGAACTGAGTTTTTTTTAACTTCGAGTTTTGATCGTTGTTATCAGTGTTTCAATTTCATTTTCAACAAAGTAATTCACTGTTGTCAATTTTGTTGTGATTGAAGATAATAAAGAGCAAAAGCAAAGTAAGCGTTCCCCATTAAGCTCTCCACCACAAACTTCGTCTCTCAAATTTGAGTCAGCGGATGACTATGATGCATTTTTTAAATGGTTGACACTAATCATAAATTCACATTTCACAAATCACATTATTTTATAATTTAATTTTCAATTTCAATTTTCAATTTTTTTTTTTGGATTTGAAGTTTTAGAGTAACTACTTGATACAGAAATCAGAATATTCGGCATCTTATAAATAATGGAATTAGGTATTGATACTTTTTGATACTCAGAGACATCGAGAATATCGATACTTACTGATCAGTCGGCCATCACTGTTTTAAGTGTTGATTCCGATTACATATCAAAGAACAGGCTACACGCAGTCAATTACGAGTATGACTCATAAATCATAAATCCGCGTCCGGAATTCAATAGCAAAATCTTCTCAATACTAATCAAAAGATAACGATGTAACAAGAATATCGGCAGATTATAAAGTACCTATTAATCACTTGGCGAACACGCTTGTAACACTTATCATTTTTAATGATCTAACATTAGGAAATATTAAACTGATTATTGGCAATATTTATACAAAATAAGCTCATTACATCCATTATACTAATTATAATCAGTATTGTATCAGATACAACCAATACTCGGTAAAATCAATTCCAATTTAATACGAAATTAATGTATAGGATGTCGAATGATGTCAATAATCATTGCATCTGGAAAAAGTAGTCTATTTCATTCAAAAGAAAGGTGTTTCAACATTTCCAATCGAGATACAACATCTGTGAGGTTAAGAAAATAAAAAGTAAAATATTATAAGAGTAAATCCGATAGCCGACTCCACACATTCATAAATATTTTCATATTTTCCAAATGTCGCTGAGCACAAATAATTGCGTATGCTCGCCACCTTGCTTCCAAATGACAAATACGCTGATACACACATATAGCAAATTCACAAGCATAGCAAGTACAAATATTTGTTCCCTCTGACCCAGGAAAATTACAACAATCGGAAACATCGAACATGTATCTGGCAGTGCTTGCCAAATACACGAACATACCCGAGCAGCAAGCCTACCACACAATCGGTGATTTGGCAAATATCTGTCAAATGTATTTGGGAAATGGATGAATGTGAGGAGTAGGAATATCCTATACTATATTATATTATGAGCAATAATTGTACCTACATATGCATGTATGTATCAACGAACATACGAATTGTACTAGAGGCACAGTATGTTTGTTTTCAATGAGGTTTCTATATACACTCGTACCATTTGAAACGTATAGGAAATAAGTTTCTTTTTTTTAAATAATTTTTGGTCATAATTCTTTTACTAGAAGCAATGGCTACCTTTTCAAAATGAATGAAATTTTAAAGGAAGCTTCAACAAATAAAAATTTGTTCAAGAATAAGAAGTCTTGGGCCATTAGAAGCCAAAAAACTCGAATAAGAAGAGGAAATCGTACATCAAATTAGTTTAATTCATTAATGTTATTGATGAACTTAACACTAAAGACAACTAATGATAAGGTTTAAAAACAGTGAATTTGTGAAAATGGAAATTATATTTAGTTGTCTTTAGAGTGAAGTTTACCGATAAAATTCAATTAAAAAACTTCCACTCGATCCGATTCGGTATTCAAAAATTTTTTTCAACTCTGTTATAAAACTCATAATTCACCCTCAAGTTTGTGTAACTCCAAATAAATCAGATTAAATCAATTTTAGCCCACTTAAAAAAATTATTCACTCCGATTGAATCTTTTTTTTCTTTTAAAATTTTGTGATTACAAGGCTATGGCAGAATAAAAAATAAATGGGCAGAAAAAAAAAGCAAAATATAGGCATCGTAGAAAGAAAAACAGCAACAACGTAAAAAGAAAATAGATAAATGTGCTGATAAAAATTCAAACTACTTTGTTTGATGCCTTGAAGCCACTTTCAAAATTTCATTTGCGTCGAAAAAAAAAGTCGCTCTCTTTAAATAACAGAATTATGACTAAAATTTTTGGGCAAAAAATCATACTTCTTACATTTGTCAACTGGTACTTCTCGGTTTGATGAAGTGGAAGTAGCTGAGCCTCACTGAATACCGTGTAAAATGTAACGTCGTACTGAGCCCCTAGCATAATTCATGTGCTCGTTGGTATGAATATATCCAAACTGGTTAGCACGTTCGTTTTTCATCGACACACTTCATTCAAATGACTCAATCAAATAAACTACCAACTGATTTTGGGAGTGAAACTTATGGAAATGAGTCGGGGGAAAATAAATGTATAAAAAACTGAGCGGGCTTTCATGGTCATCTGCACTAACGATATTGAAATCGCCCAACAGTACTGCTACTGACGCAGCTACGAACTTTCTGAAGCAATTATAAACAGTATAGTTAGGTAGAAATAAATAGACAATAACAGAAAAATAAGGTAAAACTCCTCAAAATCATGGAGAAAAACTCTAACTTCATCTCAATTCCTCCAACTTGAAACAATGAATAATTCTGTACACCACAATTGATCTAAACCAGTAAAATTTCAGATGAGAGAATCAGGAAAACTTTCTACAAGGCCAAAAACAACGGTCTCCAGGAAACTACGGGGTTAAACCCTCAAAAATCAAATTAGTCCTCCCTCAAATCAAAAAACATCTAGATTTTGCAATTTTTTTAAAAATCAACATTAAAGTAATATAGGGGACTTTGTTCCCCAGACTTTTTGATGAAACTCCACCAACAGTGAAAGAAATTTCAATATTTTTAAAAAGTAGTAAGCCACCAACTTTCGAATAACATCCAGAAATATTTTTTCCAATTGGAAGCACCGAACTAACCTCTTCTGTACCATCACTATTAGAAATGTTCACATGGTCGTAAAAAGTTGCACATGCAATGAAACCTTCCGTCATATACGCGTATTCTCTCCAAACCAATCAATCATTTTTGTTTATTGTACGTTGGTTAATCTACATCTTCGGCTATTGGTTTTATTTACGTCAAATTTCAAAACTTTTGTTTTCGCAGTTTCTTCTCATTTTCCAATCACGTACAGGCCTTTCTCATGAGACAAAAGAAGGTAACGAAAATTTTATTTTTTCAGAAATTATTCAGAGCAACTACTCACAGGAAGGATCATTCAATAAGCCGACCTCTCGCAATTCGAAACGTTACTAAACACATCGGGAGAAAGTTCTTCAACGACTCAAGTTATTCAACGCATGGATGAGCAGCCGTTCAATGTACCTCAAAGTGAGTAGATCCATTAAATATGAAACCGAATCAACACTGTAGGTCGATTAACGTTTACTTCCTTCCTCATCCTAATCGAAAAGCATCCCACGAGCGGATCGGAAAACCAACAATTTTCTCCTCTTTTACAGCATTTGCGCACATCGAAAAACCAAGTATTAACCAACAACTCTTCGTCATTCGGTACGGCAAAATCGTGCAGTCTGGCTTATTCAATGCTTGCACGTTAATCAACGTGTTAACGCGTCTACACGGATTTCCGACGAGATCTTAATCGAAACTCGGTAATTACGTGCCATTTAGTCCGGTTATTAAAGGCGGCTGCGAAGGACGGAAGGCCCGTTAATTACCGAGTCATTTGCTTTTCTGTTTTCTCATTTTCGCAACGCCAGTTTAATGAACGATCTTAGCAATTATCGTTGACGTTATTTATTCAAGGAGGGGAAAAAAGGGAGAAGGGTAAAAGAACAGAAGAAAACATCATGGTCCATGGCTCGAGGTACACGGCTTTGATCGGCGAAACAACGACGATGACACGTGAAGAATGAGAAAGAGAAAAAAGAATGAACACCAGCAGGGGGAGAAGAGGGGATGGTATATTATAAAGAAGGGAGAGGAGGAAAAAACAAGCAAGTACACATGCACACTGAGAAGACGAAAAATAATCGCATAGACACGAAGCATAAAAAGCGGTGGCAAGAATGTGGTTAAGAGACAACAGAAAAAAAAAAAGGAGGGGCACGCCGCAGTACGGTTATTGAACAGTGTAACCAACAACCCATAACGAATTATCGCCATTATTTTATACACTACGTTTAAGAGTCCGACGAACGAAAGAAAGAGAGAAATAAAATAGAAAAAAGAACAAGAATACAACAAGAAAGAAGAAAACTCTCATGCTTCATCCACCAACCACAATTCTCATAAAACTGTCAAAGTTTAGCATAAAAGATCCGGCACAACTGCTACAAGATGGTTTTGCTTGAAGAGTGTTGAAGGGGAAGAGAGGTAAGGAGACTCCAACTGAGAAAACCTAATCGAAAAAGAAAAAAAAACATGGGTAGAGCAAAAAAATAAAAATAAAAGTACATACATGAATAAAGATTTTACATTTAGATTACTTCAATTCGTTTATTCTGGATCGCATCGTCACTTTGGGTAACTTCTTCCTTCTACTCCCATCCCTTTCAAACCATCCAACGGCGTCAGCCAAACGAATGGGTTTGGCTAGAATTCGAAATTTATTCTTAACGACCGATGTTTCAGAAAAAAATTTTCGGCTTTTTTTCAGCGATGGTAATTTATTTATGGATTTCAACAATGTTTTTATTGGCTACTCCAAGGGAATCGAATTCAATTCGAGAGAACGAGTAAATTTTACTCAAGCATAATAAAATGGAGTAGGAGTTTGTTGATTTTTTCAAATTTAACGGCAGGAAAATTAAAATGAAATGTATTTTCGTTCCGAAACTAAATTCAAAAATGATTCTTCGCCACAAAACTACCGTTTAAAAGCAAAATATATATGAAATTTCGAATTAAGTAATTTAATTTTCCAACTTCTTTTGCACACCGTACAAGGAGATAAAAATACTAAGTAATTTCATGTTTCTCTTCATTGCTGGCCATAAGCTACTCTGCAAAAATGCTCAAAACAAAACACAAATTAAATCTTCTAAAACGCCAAAATATTGGGTCTATTACTTCTTCGCATTGAAAATGCTTCTCAAGTCAGTTCATAAAAAAAAAAAGTGGAAGAACAAAATGGATTAAAAATTAAAGTGGAGGTGGTAACTTTGTTTCGTTGTTTACAGAACAAATACAAAAATGGAAAAGAATAAGAAGTGAACAACTATTAATTTTTTTTTAAATATTTGTTCATTTTCAGTCCACTCCTCTTATTTTTACACAATGTGAAACCTGTAAATTTTTTTATCGAACGCTTTATAAAATAATGCCTTTAATTAAAAAAAAAAAAAAGCCAGCTACTGAATAAACAGATTTAATTTTCAATAAACCTACATCCTCCAATGCGCTTAATCAACTCATTTCGTCGATTTACATAATGACATCTGATAATACTAAAAGCCGAATGCAAGAACAATACTTCAGTAATTAATTCTTACATTATTTATTTATTACCAATTAAATCTACACATAACATATTAAATAGACAGAACCTTTTTAAGATAAGTTATTCTTAAGTCACTGTTACTACTGAAGTATCGTTCTTATATTCGGCTCTAGATGCTCTTAGCACACGTTATTGTTTGACTTCCAACATAAACCATATGAATAATTCACAGACGCAGTCATTTAATTATTCCAAGAAGAGTCTCGCCCTCCCCTCGTTAGAAAAATCATTGTCTATAATTTAACCTGAACTATTTTCCGTAAGATTCATTACAGATATTCCTATATGAAATCCCCTCTGCCTTCTAAAAGAGGATGTAAGTCAAGATAGAGCGCAACAGGCATTCAACAAATTTTAATAGGCCATATATTATATCCGCAAAGACTCGAAATATTACACAATACCAAATCTCAGAAAACTCGAGACAAAACCTACCCTCGAATAGATGATTATTTTCTAACTAGGCGATTTGGCTGACGGCTACACCGCTGTATAAGTTTCACTAATGAAAAAAGTGGGGAACTTTTAGCTCTTTCTCATAATAGGGAACTGGATTTTTTTAAAAAAGTAAATATATTGGTACCTAGTTTTCTCAAAAAAATATTTGATTTTCCGGGTTAAATCTGAAAAAAAAATTTCTTTGAATGAAAAATTTCCTAACGCAGGTTCCTGGTTCAAGTTCTGAAGAAAATTTATCTTCTGAAGATTAAGTTGATCAATTGTATCACACATCTTTTTGTTTTTCAAAATTTTTATTTTTGAATTGTTTTAAGATATATAAATTTTTTGATCTCTTCCACTTCATTATTAATCGACACGGAACTCAAACCTCACGGTCGAAATAAAAAATAACTTATTTAATGCTTCTTCATTTAATTTACGTTAGCGTCATTTTTACTTTGAAACAAATAGTTTTTAAAAGATAATCAAACAGAAAAAACTCAATAGGACCATCCGGGAATCAGCTTTTACATTCAAAGAATACTTAATCAAAATACGTGCCGGTTTTGTCGAAGTCTGTTAAAAATTTTGTCAAATTCTAAAAAGAAAAAAAACTTAGCAACGCCGTTAGAAAAAGGTTTTCAAGCAGTATAAAATTAATTAGCAATGAAATACAAGGCTAAAAATCAAGTAATAGATCATAATTGATGATTTTATTAAATTTTGTAACTACCGGCCTAAAATTACTTAGGTTTAATATCATTAGATACCATTTACCTATTTTAAAATCAGAACAAAATGAATTTATGGGGATACTCTCAGACCGATCCGCATCAAAAATTGGTAGCAGGTTACAATAAACTAAAGTAAATATTTGTATTAAATTTCGTAGCTATTGGTTTAAAATTAGACATTTTATAGCCAAAATAAAAACAAAAATAGCCGTATCTGAAGTATCGTCCGGCTGATCCGTACAAAAATCAAAGGCTCAGTTTTTTGGTTTACTCCTAATGTTTATAACAAATTTTGTTGACTCTCGGACATAAATTTCGAAGTCGAAATCAAAAATCAGGAAAATCCGCGAATTTCGTCAGAAAGAAAAACGTCAGAAAAAAAACTTCAAGTCCCCATTTCCTAAATTTTCCACTCTAATTTCAGTCAGAAATTTAAATTTTCTCGGTTTATTGTCATTTATCGAATTAACGTTTTTTCCTAAAATTAACACTATCAAAATCGATAATCAATTAATATTAATAATACCTAAATTTACATTAATTCCTAGGCAAATATGTAAAAGCCGGAAAACAATTAATTCGTCGAATCGCTATTTGACTGAAATAATTTAGTCAATTAGGTATGTAAATAATTCATGAAATTGGCTGCTTTAAAGTAGAGAGGGAGGTTGAGGTGGATAATTTTTTTTTATAGAAAGTTAATTCATCTTATGCCAAGAGTAGGAAACTAGGGAAGTCGAAAATTTTGCCAATTGTAATTGCATTTTCCATCTTTTACTTCTCTGACTACGTAATTAATAAAATTGCTCAAGATACATTTCCCAGATATTTTCTTTTATATTCCTATGTTTACTAACTTAAACATATGTACCTAAAGCGCTAACAAAATGCTAAAAATCAAATTTTTCGTTAAAAAAAAAAAAAGTAAGAAGAACTGGGTTACATTACAGTTCGAACAAGTTAAATCTCCATTTAATAAAAATCACACCATGTGTTAACGAACTCTGCACAACCCTCCTCCTTTTCTTTCGAAGAAATAAGACAAGGAGAAAATCAACAATTGGAGTTGACTATTCACTTTTCTCTCTCTCAGTATATGTTAGTCTCGTTTTTAGATAGCGGGACAGGTAGCTCATAACACGAAGAGGAAGAGCGATTTCTACAAAAAACCCAAATTTCAATCTTTTTTTACGTCACAACGGCCGCGAAGTTCCGTTTAGTTTATCAAAGACTTCGACTCGGGGGATAGGTTACCTTCGACCTTAAAAAAGACAATGAAAACCAAGTTGATTAGATACAACCCAAGGTTTAAAATACGTATTAGTAACCTTGTTCGTCTTAGGCTAATTCTAAGAAAAGAAAAAAAAAGTACGATACTGCTGCACACAGACACAAACTAATATTGTTCAATTCGTTGCAGATGAACAACGCCGAAATCGGCCAAGAAAAGGAAACAAAAATTAGACACGATTTACGATTTTTCGGCTAAAACACGAATCGAATTTGTCGCACACCAAGCAACGTTTTTTTAAACGGCAAGTATATTAGGCCAGTTTTTTTTTTCGGGTCTTTTTTTTTTCTTTCATCTTTCTTTCCTGATTTGTTATTTTGACCCCTTTTCTCTCGGAACACATTTGAAAGAAAATAAAAACAAAATCAGACAAAAAAAAACATCGACGAACGTTGTATCGTCTGGTACACATTCGACACACAACACAGCCCATAAACACTCTACTGTGTTTACACGTTTACATAAACGGATATGAATCACACGAACTCATATACCTACATATATTATGCGCGCGTGGATACAATACGTGAGGAAAAAAAAATATATTATCGAGAAAAATGTTTCAAATAATTCGAATTCTTTACGCTGGCGAAAACTGAGTATTTCAATTTGGCCAGTTATCAAATTCAATTAGTGCACTCAACTTCCTGTGCAAGTTTCACCGAACAATGCGAACGCACGTTCAATTAATGACGAACTGTACTCTGGCATGATTCTCTAAGAAACTGGAGCATTTGCGAGCGAAATTTTTCATCTATATATAGAATGAATTTTTCCCCCTGTTCTACGGGGCCCGGCAATCTAAATCATGTTCAGACAGATACATCTTTCCGTATTTGTAACCAATTTTTTCGGAGGTAACTTTTCTATAAAAAACGTTAAATAGAATTTTCGATGAACTTTTTAAACATTTCGATAAACTGATTTACGTAGGCTGCGTAAAATAGTTAACCCAGCTTTGAAATTAAAAATGGGATAATACATCTCCGTCAATACCCAACATGCTTATCACTCCCATCACATACCTCCGAAGTATCAACATAGTTTCGATAGAACTTCTACAAATATCGCATGTCACCTTCGACATAGGCCACATCGAATCTACATCATCGATGCAAAAAAAATTGTCATTGAAAGCCACAGGTCGAAACTCGAGACAAACACATGCGGAAAAGATGACAACGAAAATAAAAACACTGATCAACTTTTGGAACGGTTTTTAAGTAAAACTGCAAACATGAATAAAAATTTCGCATTTAGAAAAATAAAATTTTCCAAACCTACTACGAACAGACCCATTGGCTATTTATGTACCTACAAATGAAGAAAGAAAGCAACCGAACGTATTTTTAGCACAAACAATTTTCAAGAAATATTATCTCAAGTATGACGAAGTATTCATGAATCACAATCCAATCCTAACAAAACTAGCAAAGTTCAATCGCATGAATTCGCATATTCGACAAGTACAAAGGTATAATATATTTTCACATAATATTTCAAAAAAAAATAAAAATTTTCAGATATTTGAACAAAAAAATACATTTACTAAAAGTGTTCTAACACAATAGGGAAAATAAAATGTTCCGACTACTTATTTTTACCAACGCTATTTTCATTACTTTTGGAACACGGAAATTTCACGGTTAACACAGAACTTATATTTCATAAAATTTCATCAAAGTTCAAACTATATTTATTCACAGTACGAATTCATGCTCCATGCACAATATCCATGCTGTTATTAGTGGAAGAAATAGAATTGACGACGCACTTTCAAGCATTCTATACATGATTTGAATTTTTTTCTTCCTGTTTGAAAACTAGTTCTACAAATAATATAATATCAAAGGGCAAATTCTCTCAATACTTTTTGCAATGATTTCGAACTTTGAAGTTCTAAGCATATATTTCAGGGCACTTGATGGGGACGATGACTATTTCACTAAATATTCTCAAATTTACTGTAGATAGTATTTAGATACATGTAATAACAAAACCCTGTCAACATATTATTTCAAGATCTCTGAAGATGCCCGGAACTCTTCACATTCATTTCGTATCATTTGAAAATAATAATACGAGCGGCCATGGCGCCATTTTTCATTCAACAGTACAATAGCTCAGTAAAGGAAAGATAACTCCGAGCATCCTGACGTTCACGAAGATAACAATTACAGGATCATCGGCTGCCGACATATTGTTCATACACACTTAGAAATATATTAATATACCAACTAAATAAAATTTAGAACAGCTATTCGAATAATGATACGTATCGTCAGTGAGTGACATAAGAACAACTCTTAGATTCAACACAATGAAATACTCACATCTCAGAAAATTAAATAAAAATAAATCAAAGAGGTTTTTGTGTTTTTATGCAATTTATATCAGCACCTACTCAAGATGTAAACAAAAAGAAAATTCCTCCTCAAACAAACCACACTGAAGAAGAAAAAATTATCCGAGAGAGAAGACCCATACCCAGAAATCAGGTCAATAGAAAATAAAATTAAGGAGCTAACACAAAACATAAAAATGACCAATATTATGTTCTTCATAGCGTATTTTAAGCACAATGTCTTCAATATCTCAAGTTTATATTTTCAGTGACTCGGCCTATTGACACTCTAAAATGACTTTCTTTCAGATGTACGTTAAATAATTCCCTCATTTCGAATTCGACATGTCTTTCAAGCTCCAACTCCAGAGGAAAAAACTAATACTTTACATTTCCCATCGGCTGGTAGGAAATATGCGAGATTTCGAACCAAAAAACAATATTAAACGAGATATTATTTACTAAACATAATCCCTTAACATGATAAGTACTATAGGTATAGATAACACTGTGACGCTGTTAGCTGCATAATGGTACTATATCAAAAATTCAACTTTACACAACGAACTGCTGCTCTCTTCTCCAAAATGGTTATGCAACACAGATTACATCGACAAGAATACTAATTTTCATATATCAACATCAGCCAGCAACTCGAGCATCGCATCGAGCAACATGCACGAAAACACAAAACAGTAAACATAAAACACACAAACCCACACACATACATACACACTTACAGAACATGCATCTGCCCGAATCACTCTATACAAAAAAAAAATTTTTCTATCAAAAACGAGTTTCTTCAGCTCGAGAAATTTTCGAACGCACCACTTCTTCGCCGCCAACCAGTCGCACATTAATACGTTTAAAGGGCCAATTACGTTTAAATTGCTACTCGGAACAAGCAGCAAAGCAGCAACTACATGATAATCACGATTAAATTACAGATTAGAGAAAACGGTTCATCATCGTTAAATCAAATCCTCGATTTCGTTCAGCATAAAACCATAAACGCTCAACCATAAGGTGCAGATAGAAGATCCTTCTATGAGGATATACTTCGCCACACGTTAAAACTAATAATATTCTTTTCTCGGCAAATTACAAAAAATTACCCATCCGCGACTTCTACATAACAAAGTAAAGCCATGCCATGCAAAAAAGGAAACATGTTTTAATTCCGGTAGTAAAAATGCACAGCCCAACGTACTCGGTCTCTCCTTCATTCTTCACTTCTCTCTGTCCGTATGTCTCTCTCTCACACATTATTGTTATTGGCACACTAAAAACACGCTCCTCAACTAGTCACTTTGCCCAAGCGTTTCATGAAATAACAACGTAATTACTCGTAACGGCTGGATGCACTTTTAGCCTTCCTTATTAATTTTTACGAAGCGACGCACCGAGGAGTTAATATACTGACGGTGGTATCAATATAAAAGAAGTATGAAAAAAAAAATAGAACAAAAAAAAAAGGTCGCCTGATAATACAGACGACCACGTAGAAACTAAAAAGGTGTTTTGTCACGCTTGTATCCACCCAACTGCTCACTTTTTTCTTTTTTTTTTTAACGACTGCCAAATTTTTCAACTACAAAGAAAAAAAAATAGCGCCGCATAGTTTCGGTTTAGCAGTCAAACCTTTGAAAGTGAAGAATATGTACGACTCATGGAAGAAATATTTTGCACCAACCTGACAGAACTATAGAAGCAACAAAGGCTATTAAGCTGCCAATGGAAAAAATTCGTTTTCTATACATATTCCTATGGACAAGCTACAAACTTTGGTTTGTCATAATGCGGACGCTATCAGCCACCGATTAAAAAAATGAGGGAAGGAAGGGCATAGTGCAAATCATTAATAACTTTTTAGAACAAGGTAGATACTCTAACGTGAGGCAAGGATTAGCCAAGGTAAATCGCTATAAAAGTGATCGCCAAATACTAAGTATGACATTGGTAACAACAAAATTCACTACATAATGAACACTGAAATTTGACAGACCGTATTTGTTTTTAGAAATTTGGGGCAAGCAATTCATCACACAAAATTATTTCTATATATTCAATCAAAACCAAATAAACAAAATAAAAAGAACCAAACTCAATATTTAAACCAGATATCAAATCAGATTCATCCTCATAAAAATCAAAAGGAAGATGAATTAATTCAATTATAGCTCTGTTTGATAGGACTACACCAACTTACACCAACCTACACCAGGAGGGCGATTCCACAAATGTAGGAATGTTATATGACTTTATGTCTAGTTTTACATGAATATTTGTGGAATATCCCTACCGGTGTAGGTTGGTGTAAGTTAGTGTAATCCTATCAAACAGAGCTAATAATTCTAGTAAATCAAAAGGCAAACACAATTAAATTTATCAGTTCATTTCAATATTTCACCAGAACAACGATATAAGTAATACATTAACTGTTCATAGCACTGTTTTGAAATAGCTGCAGCTTAACATTCAAGTTCTGTCCATGAAGGTACGCGGCTAAACAAAATGAACACAGAAATTAAAAATGAGTCCTCAACAAAAAACATCATAAACATTCTTCAACAAAGCCATTAGTCAGCTATCGAAGGACAACATTCAACTGCACAGCTGAACTAAAAGTTAAAAACATTTTACGGACTAATTCACGTGGAACAATTCCGAAAATTCCCAAAATAATTTTAGTCATTACAGCAATTCACTTATCATTAGTACAGCGTTAACGTAACAATGATAAAATTATCTGATAAAATTAGATTATGTCAAAATTCGTTCAATTCACAAAAACATAATGAGAAACAAATTTGCAAAAACGGACGTAGCATATTAATATTAACAATAACATTTCGCAGGGATAAAAAGTTTCATGGGATAAAGTAATCTTGATTTGTGGGGGTCAAATACACCCTCGAAAATCAAAGGATAAAAAACAATAAAAAAATTTGTGACTTTAATGAAGACAAATAAACCTCACTTAAATGAGCGGAGAGTCAATCAAGAAATACATTTTCATCAAAATTTCTCATCCATGCAATACACAGATTAATTGGAGAACTAATTACAAGATGTGATGCATGAAAATTCTTCCTTATAAAAAAAAAAGAAGAAAATAGATCCAAACGATACCAATCACTGTAAAAGGTTCAGAAATACCTGAAAAATTTATTGAAGAGCGAAAATTATCTTAAAATATCAGATCATTTTTATACGCTTTTATTCTACTCACTCAATTTGTTGAAGTACACCGGATGACTAACTTCAGCGCTGCTTACACGTGTTGCGACACACGCACACATACACTTAGGCCCATATTCACAAACGCCGCTTTAACCTCCCTTCACTTAAACTTCACTTGAAAATGACTCTTGGCACAATTTTGTATTTAAGAGCGTGGTAACATTTTATTTTTATATTGGAACTCTCATAATAGATACAATGTTCCTATAGTTTTATGTACGAAATTGAGCAAAACAATTTTTGTAAGTGAAATTTAAGTGAAGGGAGGTTAAGGGGTTGTTTGTGAATATGGGTTTTATATCCGTTTTTATCAGTTGTTTTTTCAATTTTTGTTTGTTTCTGTCTTGGAAAAAAAAGTGAGAAATTTTATTTTCTCTTTCGCCGTTATTTTCTTCTTCAAATTAAAAAAGCGTATTTTTTTAAAACTCGTTTTTAACCTAACTTATTAAAGCTATTAACGAAGACACAACCGTTAAACGATGTTCGTCACAGGTTGAGGTTTAACTAAAGTGGTTCAACGTCTCAAATCTGCAACAGAATAATACTCCAGATTACAGCTACCATCACGAAAACCAACAGATGTATCTTCTTTCGAGACTAACTAAAATTCCCGGAGGAACTCGTTCCAAATCCAAACACAACACAAGCAAGACAATTTGTCATCTTCCGGTCACAAATTCACATTACATATACAATTCGACGAATTCCAAATCCTTAACTCAGTGAGGGTATAACTTAATCTTCATTTCCTTTTCAACAAATCACACTGCAACGGCGAATGAAAAATAAAACAAAACAGAACATCTTTGGAGGAGACATGAAGAGGCGTACCAAGCTACAGCAGTAATACAGCTTCAACGAAGAACGAACACAATGGTCTGAAACATCGGTGATGATCCGGAACAGGTTCAAAAATCGTTTCGAAGAAAAAACAGAAGCAACGAACAGAGATAGATGAGGCAGGAGAACATAAAAACCGTTGGCATTCGCGCAGAAATATAAAATAAAAATAAGAAACGTTCATTTTTATGGCGAAAAAAAAGTGCAGCTGAAAAACCGGGGCAGGTATTCTCAGAGAAGACATTGTGTTCCTACGCCCGAAATATTTCCGCGCTTTTTCACTCCATCGTCTGCTATTTACTGAATTAATGAAATCAATTTTCCAAGCATAAAAAACCACTCTTTCATTCGACGAATAATAAAATTCTGAGAAAAGAAGAAGGAAAAAAAACGCGAATATATCAGTAAAAAGGTATAGGGGAACAAATAATATAATCGAATAATTGAAAGCAAGATTTAAAAAATTTATGAAAAATTCAAACTCATTGCACAAGACGATGAAAAATGGAAAAGAAATTGTAGATTGGAAATGAATTCCATATGAGAACAATTCAATACATAATTATTCCTAAACAAATGTTCTCCAGTCAAATAATTACAGTAATAAGGTTAATTACATTTACACAAAGCAAGATCCAAAACTGATCAACATCAATGTTTTTAGGGCAAGTCTTGTTTTTACATGATCATTGAACATCGGCGAGGTCAGTTTTTACCTTCCTAGGATGGTAAAAGAACTATTACTTCCGTTTTTGATGTATAAATCACCATTTGCGCAAAGTCATGTCAAGTACCTATGACTGTGTTATCATGTCTTATCATTATTTTCGATTACTGATATTTGTTTTCCTAAATATGAAGAAAACTTAAGAGTTTCAAAAAGTAATTAGTTTTCAAAATTTGGATATTCGTTGCATACAACAGCGTACACAACTCGAAGAAAAAGTGAGCTATTACACCTTGTGCGATTTTAGTTTTCGCCTCGGTTTAAAACAGCTCACTTTTTATCTTGATGCATACTATTATTAAAGACTGACTTCACAATTAATATTCTCAAACTTAAAATTCAAACTTCAACAGAATAGGTAGGCTATACCAAAAGTATAATCTTCCTTCACTCTTATATTGCTTAAGTACAAGTTACAACTTTACAAAGTAACCTAATAATTAATCAGCTATAAAAGGGCAAAAAATTTCCTTTTAATCACTAATATCCTTATACTAAAACAAAATTTTCAATGATAAACAAGAAAAATCTCAATATAATTTAATCACAAAAATATATAAGATGCTGATCATAACTATGGATTTCTAAACAACAAATTAGGGCCATAGTTTAGAGTAAGAAACATGACAATCAGCACGCTTTCAATTTAAAATTGCACCATAACACCACAAGTAAAATTAAATTTATCAAGCTACTTTGCCTCAATATCACCACATCAATTCCAATTCTGGACTGGTGCAAGAATACAATAGCACGAGTCGCCGAGGATTAAATTAATGGAACATTCCTGACTTCATTTAGAAACTGACATGGCTGGAATTCAATAAGTTGAATCAAATAATCGAAATTCAACCCACAATATTAAAACTGATTAAAAACTATAATCGTGAACCAAAAAACTGGCAGTCAAGTTTTCAAAACCAAATACCGCATTTAAAGACACACAAACCAACGCAACAAACATACCATACCTTGAAATGAATAATAGCTTTCACTAAGGCAACGTAATTCACACTATCGATTCGTCAATTAAATGTAGAACAAACGAAGTAATAATAATAAAAAAAAAAACCTCTCATACTTTCAACGTGCCATAAGCAAAAGATGGTTGTAGATACAACATATAGCTCTTCGATAAACACTTGAAATGTTGAGTACTTCGTCGTGTAATTAAAAAAGGGGAAAAACTTTAAAAAGCTATTACAAAAATTCGAATGCTAAAAAGGACGGAAAACAAATGATGGTTGAAGTACTGAACGCTTAAACAAATTTAACATTTGAAATGAAAATATCTGCAGAAAAAATAAACGATATAACAGTGAAAAAAAATTATCAACACTTTTTTACGAACGCAAATAAACTCTCACAGATTGTGTAAAAATACGCAAAACTCGATCAAAAAAATTGCAGAATATTTCGTTAACTACAAAATTTGCATGTTTTAATAGGTCTGTTCTTTTCGCTAAAAAAAAAAGTGTAAACTCGGTTCACGATAGTTCAAAACAAGGACAGGAAAGAGTAAAAAAAAGTGCAAAAAATTTCCCAGTTCTTCTGCGAACAAAAGAACGTTTTAAGAGAAAGTGGAAGAAAAAAAAAAAATTATATCAGTTATCACACAACCAAATAAACGTATCAGAAACATATTCATACTTCATCGAATGTGATAAAACGAAAACTTTCTTTGCAGTTTTTCCACACCTCGTTTTTACATAGTGAAGGAAGTATACGCACCTTCTACTTTTTTCTCGGAACTAAGTTTGCACAAAATTCAAAGGAACACCAATAATTAACACTATATTCCAAAAGAACAAAATTAAAGAAGTAGTGCACAAGTTGATACACTTTTTTTAACCAAAAAAACGAACTTAATGCAACCTAACAAATTTTGCTATCAAGTACAAATTAAGAATTTTCTAAAATTATACCACTCATGTATTCGAGTATAAATATATAAAGGTGAACTGAAACAAACTAAGTCAACAAAGATCCAAAGAAACGAACTTTCAACTCCTCCCAAGCAATATCAATAACAGTTGGCGGAGAAAAAGTTAGCAAAAACATGAAATTTCGAATATTAATAGAAATATATACTTATTCAGTGGGCGAAAACTCGTATAATCATGAAAAGTTTATTTTTCTAGACGACAAATTCGAATATTAAAAAAAATGTTAATTGGCATCCTTAGACGTATAATATACTTTGAGCGTTTTTATGCAGTATTCCCAACATTATAAATAGGTAAAACATAAGTAAAGAGTGAAAAATCTTTCTTTTACACTGTGACGGCTGAAAAAGTCACATAACACACAAGAACCAATAAGAGAAGGCAAAAACAAAAGGTAAAGATACCTGCATGGCCAAAGGTAGGAACAGATATAATTAGGAGGAAAAGGGGGCAGGCACCATAAACCAGAGAACAACAAAACCAACCACCCCTTCCTACCATATGACTACTTGTTTACACTAGAACATTGATTTTTTTATTCCCAGTAAACGATTTAGCAGCTTGAATACAACGTCATTAAATTTAAAGGACGTCGGGAAGGTTCGAGAGAACACCCAAACCAGTGTGGATTAGGATTTGAGTCTTTTGACCATAGATGTGATATAATACTATTCAAAGACCCAAATTAACATCCGTATATGTTAGCGTAGGTCTATCAAACACGGGTCCAATTTCACAACTCTTCACAATTGATACGAAGTTATCTGCGTCAAAGGACAAAAAAAAAACAAAGCTACCTAATGATTTCGTAACACAAATAGCTAAGTTACCGTCAATACTAGAAACTGGTTAGTTTTAGTATTGATTAGACAGTACTAATTTTGACAATGACCCATCGTATATCTTAGTAGTTACTAGTTAAAACAAGAAACGCAGTATTTCGTTAAAAATCTTGCCTAATTAAAACCAGTTAGTTACCTAGTAACTAAACCAGAATTTAATCAACACACGCATACATACGCACCAGCACAAACACACAACGTGCGTGTGCACGTGGGTATTTGATTGTAATATGAAATTCAATAACTGTTTTGACAAACTTTTCAAGTTCCAAGGCAGAACCAGTTTATTTCATTTTATGTTTTGACATTGACAAGTTTATCACAACTAAAATCTATTCAACTGGCTATTGGCAAAATTAATAACGACTGGTCAAAATTAGATTTTCCAAAATGAATTTGTCCAGTATAGTTTTGACTAATCAATACCAAAAATGACCCATTTCTATAGAATTGACAGTAATAGTTTGTGCCTATACTTCTTTCTATACCTAGGTGAGTCACACTATTAATGAGATTTATGTACAAACAAAAAATGTACGAAGTCAATTCCACCAACTTTACGGGAGAGAGGGAAACAAAACAGTAAACTTCCCCATAGATAAACCGCAACTGTGGAAAAATTCAAACCAGTACTCCGAACTAGCCAGTCCGGAACGAACTGAAGTTACACCATAATTAATTCACACTGAACAAGCAAACCAAAAAAATTGAGGAAGAGAAAAATTTTTACAGCGAAAGTAAAAATTTATTTTCCACGTCACCTAAATATGTCGCTCCACTATGTTATCACCCGACGAACGATTAACACAAATATTAGTTCAACTGAATTAACACCATTTCCAACAACTAATACACGTCAAACAGAGGCCAAAATACATCAGTTCACAGTTTTCATAAGCCCGGAAAAAAATAGAAAGAGAGTAAGCGAGAGAAAAATACTAAAAGCGTATCCACAATGACAGAAGGTCGCAAGTGAAAAACGTTGGTTTATCGAATCTGATCGCATTATTAAACGCTGAATAAAAAAAATTATGTACCTACAAGGAAAAAATAGTAAAAAAAACTTTAGCGCAGCTAACTACGCTAGAAAAGTGGGTTTTCAATGATCATTTCAACTCGATGGAATAATAATTACATATTAATCCCTCACTTGTAGAACTTTCGTCAGCCCCCATTGATAAACCTCACAATCGATTCTCATCAAATTCTAAAAACCCACAACTCACCAAAATTTCTGTTCTATCAAGTGATAATTACGTCTTCACACCCAACAGTAGAACTTTCATCACAGCGCCATTGCTAAACCGCCTGACGGATAATAAACTCCATACCAGTTTTTATTAGGTTTAGAACCAGCTACCTACTGAATTTCAGACCTATCGAATGATAATTACGTCTCAACACTTATTGGCGGACCTATTTTGTCCCCACCCCTCGACCGATTTTAACCAAATACAATCTCACATACCAAATTTTAGCTCTATTAGACAAAAGTTACGATCTCTACGCTTACAAGGTAAATTTCTGATATATGTACATACATACACTGGAGGATAAATGTCGTTGTGATACCATGTGTAATACAAGTAGGTATGTGTATAATACAAATAGATATGTGTATAATACTAGTAGATATCAGTATAATACAAGTAAATAAGCGTATAATACAAGCAGATATGAACTGTCATTGCGGCATACAGAAATATATTGTTTCGTCATGGAAGTGTCACTTTGTTATGTATTTATCCTCGTGTATTTAAGTTATATATACTGGGGGGCCTTTTAGCGAGGATGAGTTCAATTGATTTGTTTATCTGTGAGTGTAGGGATGTATATCCATGAAAATATGGTTGCATTTTGGTACTCGGACTAAATTACGTTTTTAGACGTTTCATGTCCTCTATAGACCAATGCACTAGAACTCTCATTTAAAACATTCCGGCATCCGAAATCGGATCAAAATGTATATACGGTTGTCACATTGCAATTCCAACTTACAATTTAGGTGTCATAACGATGTGAAATATAAATATGAATTGCTGATTTTCATGCCAAAAGTTATGATTTTAAACGAAAAAAAAAAAAAAACTCGCATAGTCCAAACCATAACCTCGCTAAACCGTGAGATCTTACCAGGTTTGAAAACCTGATAAAAATTTAAATGATACCGATGATTAAGGACCTCAGTTGTTCAACCTTGAAAGATTAATTCGTGTCATTTTTCACGATTCGTCCTCCTCTAAATTTTTCATTCTCTATCTCTCAATCACCAACTCGGTCAATAGCACGACAGAATTAGAATATCGGATACCTAGTACTAAACACCGACCGCGCGCTACACATTTCATGTTCAAAAAATTCTGTTCGTGTTTTTATTATCGAGACTAAACAACAAATTACATACGATTTTCATTCTTCATGAATATTTATTAAATTATCATGTTAAAACACGTACAGTACACCATGCTTTTCCCAATCATCATAATCACCACTATCATCATCATCATCACCATCATCACCATCATCATCACCACCACCAACAACAGCAACAGCAACAACAACAACATTAAAAGCAATACCACGCATATACGGTCGGAAGGATTAATAAAAACCGTGTACCCTGTACACCAAAATTGGTGAAAATGAAAACGTGCAACAGCGTTTTATAAGTCATTCGCGAATGCTGGTGTGTACGTGTTTTTTTTTTCTCTTCGTGATTGTAGTAATTGTATGAAACACATTTCTGTGAAAATCTAAACGATTTTTCTGCACACAAAAACAAAAAAAAAACAAAAATGAAATAATATTTCACAAACACAATAGGTACTACAAACAGTACCAAGCTTTCGCAGTGTTCCAAATTCTGACAGCGCAAATAATTAACGTATGTGCTCGTGAACTTTTCCACAGTTTACTGATGACAATGGATTCGACACCTCCGGGCATAAAGTTGAGCCCTTATTCACATTTTCAACAGCAAATATTCTCACATCTCTTCTTCCAAGCAAAATTAAAGAATCAACTCGCCAGTGCAGGTAGAGTTTTTTTTTGAAGGAGGCACCCGTCCAGAAAAACCATTAGGAAAAAAAAATAATAGTATATTACGCAACTAAGGAGGAAAGAGAGCAATTTCTCAACGAAAGTAATGTTTGTAAGCACAAGCCGTACAGGCGAGTGTAATAATTGTACAAGTAGATAAATTACTCACACCAGCCGAGTTGCGTACAATATTTTTTGTAATGAGTGAAAAGAATGGTGTATTTGAGCCAAAAGCAATAAAACCAGAGGATTGCTAGGTCATATTCCTACATTATGACTGTAAATTTTGAAGAAAAGAAATTAATTAATTTAAACAAAAGAAAAAAAGACATTTAAAAGTGAGGGGAAACTGAGGAACTATTTAGGCACGAAAAAAAAAATTAAGGGGTCAGAAAAAAAATTAAGGAAAGAGACAAAGAATCAAGGCGAATGAAAACGAATTCACGAGTGACAAAAAGAAATTAAGGTATGAGGAAAAGAAATTAAAGTGTGAGAAAAAGAAATTAAGGTGTGAAAAAAAAAATTTAAGGAGTGAAAAAAAGAAGTTAAGGAGTGAGAAAGGCAAATTAGTGTGTGAGAAGAAGAAGTTGGTGTGGGAAAAATAAATAAAAGAGTAAGAAAATTGAGAATTCTGGAATTGGCTACTTTCATCATTCTATACATGCCTCACATACAAAGTTTCATACACAAATCATAAAAAACCGTTTTCTGGACGCGTAAAAACGAAAACCATTCTTCTTCTGATTTATTCGATAATAAAGGTCCACTCTACTTGCTATAGCAAAAATGCTGAATGCGGCACCTACTATTTTAAATTGACTCCGATTTGGAAGTGCGGCACTAAAACTTCAAGGGGACTGTTCGATTTACACATGGTCGAATTGAAAAAAAAAACTTTATCAAAATGTACGAAGAGACCAACTCGAGGACTAGCTTCGGATAAAAAAATTAGTTTCCAAGAATATGACACGGTTAGTATCTGGTGCGCCGTCTCATCAAAATAAATCCTTCAATATTTGTCGCCATCTGAAGTACTTGTATACCGATTTTTCGAGTTGTCCCACTTCATAGAAATAAAACTTATACCAGGTCCAAATTAAGGGGAGCACAGGGAACCCGAGCTCCCTTTGAGTTTAAGGGTATCGGGAAAAAATACAATACAGGTTCACCTGTGATTTGTATCAAGTTTGAGTAAGAACTACTTAGTTTAAACATCAGTATCATGGGCCCCAGGCCCATTATCTTGAAATCTAGCCTCGACTGAAACCGCACAAAAACATCCTAATATTTTGAACTGAAAATTAACTTCGAGAATAATTGGACCGGCACTTAAAACTTTTAGCATAGATACCACTTCCCTCCCATAGGTATCGAACACAACACATAGGTATCGGCAACGTTGTAAACTTAATTATCTAAAATTAATATCGATGTAAGAAAACGTCGAAAAAATCCAAAAGGCGCACTAAAACTTTCTTTCAAACAGAAATGGGAAAAATTGAAAAAATAGCTCAAATGTTTGATTAAAAAATTTGTTATTTTTCGAAACATGTACACCTACAGTATTTAGTGAATTGGTTGACGATTACGTAGATGGCAGGGTGAGATGATAACTGATAACAGAAAATCCAAAAACAGAAATTAAAAGTCATTCACGTGTGAAAGTGTCAACCGAAATCAGCATAGAAATGGTAAAACTTTTTACGAGGAACAAAAGATTTTATAAAGAATAACAGAAAAAATAAAAACAAAAACAAAGATCTGACTAAAATTGAAAATGCTCAATTCGTGACATCGTGTAATTTCAGGGAGATCCAACGAAATATTTAAATAGCTTCTCTGTTCCAACAATAAGATTAGGGACGGAGGATCTGTTCCTAACAAGACTATCTGGCTTCTAAATTTTCAATTCACGTAAACAAAATTAATATTTTTTTTTAGCCTGAAGCCCCCAGATGACGACTCAAGTTGGTAACATTAACTGAATGGTGATTTTCGATAAGGTGATTAGGTGTGTAAAAGAACAGTCGCCGATCAAAATATTCTCTGCAAATGGCCCATTGAATAGAGTTCAAACCAAACTTCTACTGATCTAATATCGACAGATGTTAGTTGTCTTGGAGATCCGGTGAACCTTTTGATGAAATCATACGTTTGGTTCTCGAAATATCGGTGAAATTCTGTTCAGATTGGGTGATTCAAATGATACATATATTCAATCTAGTTGAGAGATTACTGTTATATCTCTAAAACTAAACGTGCGATTGTACCCAAACTTTCAAAGAATCTCTAGCTTACGTATGTCAATGTTTCCGCAAAATTTCGGATTTCTACATGTTTATTTACTTCTGGCACAATTACTCAACTCCGCGAGTACTACACGTGTACCAAATTTGGAGTCTATCGATGAGACGCCCGTATTATAGAATAGTGCCAAATAGAAGAAATTAAAAAGCAATATCAAACATTCACCGAAAATTCATCACATTTCCACCATACGAACAAAATGATTTAATTGTTCCATTAGCTAATCGTTTTGAGAAAAGGTTAAAGATTGTCAAATCTTCAAAAAAACATATAATACCTATCATTAAACCAGGCAGTGAAGTCCGAGAAACACTAAAACAAGATGTATTACATACCGGATGCCGGGCAGCCGCTGCTACCGCCGCTGCGTTCATGCTGGCAGCACTTGGGTACATTCTACGTTAAAAACACATATTTTATCATCACGCCGACATAATCACAGAAAATCAACCGGATAAAAAAAGAAACTCACACGACACCGTTTCGCAATAACTGGCGTAAGAAATTTGACCGAATAAAAAACGAAAAAGGAATAAAAATTGAAATTTAGAGGGAAAAAACCGACAATTCGCGCACTGTTTACACGTTAGCAAGGAACTTACAGAAAATGCACAATCGAAATTCTAACCAATCACCACAAAACACGGATTTCACTTTGAAGAATGCCAAATACCAACGCCAATCTATGCAGCTTAAGGTCACTTTTTGCTCAACTGAAATGATTGAAACTGCCGCGCAACGCAATGATCTAAAATTTCGCTAATTTCAACTTGGTGATGAAATGAAAACCGAAATCAAACAACGTATACATACATAACATAAAAAGCGAAAAACACTTGAAGATTAATGAAAACGCTACGTGTAAAAGGTGTGAGAAAACAAATACATAATATTGTATAAAATAATAAAGGCGGGAATGCGAAGATTCCAACACACAATTTGTCGTGAGAAACGCAACGCAAGTGCAAAAAAAAATAAGCCCACGTAGCCACAACACAAAGACATACGACCAAACGACGAACTAAACAGTATACGTTATAAAACCTTCTTTACAACGCCGTTGAGCCGGGGTCGTCATCGAGAGTCAGGGTTACCAACCCAACTTTGTAAACATCTCTCGAAACTAAATTTTGAACGATGTTCTAAACTCAATTCTCAAACTACATTTTTCCGGTCAATTTTCTCCGCAAACGTTTTTGCTGATTTATGATGCGAATAGTTTATGTCGATTCAAAACAAGTTCTCAATACATTTTATACATTATGGTACAAAATATCTACTTATGTCATATGTGAATGTGTTTCGCGTGTTAGAAAAACGGAAGGTATTGAAAAGGTTATTTCAAACTTTTAGTAAAGAAAACTAAAACGGGATAAAATTTTGAATCCGCAACATAAACCATTTTTGGAATTTGCGTCCGATCAGCCCGATAACCAGCCTAAAAATATAAAACTCGGAGTGTACCGCAGATGCAAAATTCAAGCGATCAACGAGCAACATTCTCTGCTTCAACCCGATTTATGAGAGTATGAATGATGAACCCATTAATGGTGGATGCGTATTTAAAGGATACTAGACTAGCTCATCTTCAGCTTAATAGGACAAGGCTTTTTTCCAAAAAGCCAGAAGTCCCCTCGTGGCCTTGTTCAAAATTATTAAGTCCCGCATTTTATGCTTGCCTACCCTTTTCTCCTTAAATCCGTCAATGAATTATCCCCGGTTCCGTGACAATAATGAAAGACATTGGCTTTCTGAGGTGTGATGTTCTGAAAAACCGTAATAGTGTCTAAACAAAGGTTGGAAATTCGTCGTATCAAACAAAAAGTTACGTTACTACGCTATTTACCATTATTTGCCATCATCCGGATTTTGTAATCGTTTTCAAATAAACTGGAGAAATTGCAAAATTCAAAAGAGTTTTGGCTGTACTCACATATCGAGTAACTACAAGTAGGGGCAAATCCAGGGGAAAATGAGAAAATTTCCTTCTAAACGCAAAAAAAAAAAAAAAAAAAAAAAACAATTTAAGGGAAAAAACTTAAGTAAGACCACAGAATGGAGCTAAAACCCGTCAAAAATTCGTCAAAAATTCGTCAAAAGGAAGGAAAAAAAAAGCTTGACTACAAAATTTTTTGTCATTTCCTCCCCTAAAACGATGCTCTGGAACCGCCACTGATTACAAGACCACAATAGGACAGATTACTAATAAACTTGGTGATCAGTAGCGGATCCAACGAGTACTTGCTCAAAAAAATTTGACCCGAGCTTTTTACCGAAAAAGCTTTCTTTAGGCCGTCGCAGCCTCATAAGAAATTATTATCTGAAAATTTAAAATAATCAAATTAGGCGCCTTCTTAAGAATTTTGTACCTGGGCTTTTTCCCTAGGATCCGCCAGTGTTGGAGATCAGCATTAAAGTCATGGAAATGTCTTTGAATTGGGTTATGCAATGTTACTCAAATTCGAGGTAAATCTTGTTTTATTTTTTCCCCAAATTACCTCAGTATAGTACCTAATATTTTCTATCAAAAACGATTAAATATCAATTCATTGTTTATCATTTCATTAAAACAAAGTAAAATTTTCTCCAACTTTTATCACAAGAATGAAAGCTTCTTTCTTCCTACCATAAACGTAATGAAGGGGTACGCGGGACACTTACCCCGCCCCGATTTTTCCCTTTATCATGCTTGGCCAACTTTTTGATTTTGCTCTCGCAGATGAAAGTTCAAAATAACGCCTATGCTGCCCACCATAAATGAAGTTTTCTTCAAAAACAGATTTTCGAGCACTCCTAGACAGGGTAGACACGAAGATTTGAAAATTCTTGTTCGAATTGAAATGCATCTTATTTTTGGTCTGTTCCTAATCGTTAATTTAGGAATAGTCGATCTGTGTCACCTTACGCTCTTAACTGTACCAAAAGCAACCTATTTCAAATATTTCTCTCTCAAAATGAACTTCGATTTGAAAATACGCTGAAGTCCTGAAAAACCTTCAAAATCTAAGCGTGTAAAAAGTACGGCGTAGGCCGAACGAAATAATCTTGCAACGCAGGGATAAATCTTTAATGTTGGCAACTCTGACAAGTCGTCATTTCATCCTCGACGACGACGAGCATGATCCGCAATGAGTTGAGGAGAACGGTGTGGTACCACAGTAGCGTGATACGAAGTGGTTACGAATAAGAAGGAATGGGGTGAGATGAGACGGTAATCGGTGCGGCACGGTTATTACCAGTCTACTCTGATTTTGAACTGCTGCCGGCAGGAAAGACAAGTGTACTATACATGAAAAAAAAAACTACAAGGGGAAACAGATATTTTGCTGTATGTATAGGCACTCGCGAACCAATGTGTCTTCGTAAAAGTGTCATTGTGTTCTTTCGTATATACATGTGGGTATGTATGTGTGTGCGTGTGTGTATGTGTGCATGAATGTGTTATGAGTGCACGGTATATGTAAATGTGAAAACGTGCTCGTTATTTTTCGATAAACGGCAGCCAGTGTTGTGTGTGCTGTAGTAACTTGACGAAAAATGCAAGAAATCCTCTATAGTGGTTTTGCGAAGGGGAAAAAACTAACGGCGTACACAAGTTCAACAGAATATTAACAACACACGCACACATACACGCAGTCATACGTCGAGTTTAAAAGTTATGTTTATATTTTTTTCTCGTCGAGCATCGTTGATTTGCGAAAAAAAAGGTGGTTTGTTAAAACGTTTTCTTTTTTGCTTTCCTACTTTTTGACACGCTGGAAACGAATGGAAAACGACTTTGGGTCTTTGCTTATCGAATTAACCTGTATGACTGTGTAATTAAGATTTCTGCGTTGCTTGGCAAGACGGAATGAAAATTTCTCTTCGTCTTGTACGGAGAAAAGAAGGAGGGTAGGTTGTAAATTCGATTTTTAAGGTCATCATTTAGTAGGAATGTGGCAAGCAACCGTGAAAATTACCGCAAATTATGGTTTAACTGATTTATTTTGCTCTGTGTCAAGGCTCATTAAAACACTTTCCGTCTAATTGACAAGTTTTTAATTTATCGAGATAGTGATTTGCCAACGGTCAGACCAGACCAAAGTTTCCATTTTTTCTTGGCACTTTAATTTTGTTCGGTCTGTCTGGAAAGTTTATTATACATCTACAAGACTGGTAATCGGAAGAAGAAAACTTCAGGCTTCAATTGCTTGAAAACATAGTGTAGCTATTCTGAAAAAAAAAAAAATTAAAACTTATATACTTATTGCTAATTAATTTTAGCTTAAAAAGAAAAGCATGAAAGTGGTTGCCAATTAAGGCTGTGTGACTAAATCCTGATAAATATGTATGGACATATTGTGGAACTTTAAAATCTGGATCTTTTAATGATCAAACGATGAATTTTCAACTTACGTAATACCAAGGGGCAATGGCCCTTCCCCAAAAATCATTTGACAATATTTTTAATCCAATACATTTGATTATTACGGTAAGATAGCACTGTCTTATAGCCTTAGCCTATACATGAGCGTAGCGACGGTGGGGTAAGCTGGAGCACTTGCCCCACCGAAAGCATTAGGAAATACGGACGAAAAGAATCGAAACGTGGGAACCAAAGAAAAATAAAAACAAATGTTGTGTTATTTTCTCATGTATGATATTACTTTTAAATATGATTTCTATGAGTCTACTCAATAATTTCGCTCTCATAGAACGATTTGGGGGTGGGCGTAGATACGTTTTTCGTTTCATAACCCAAGGAAAATTTTGGCAACAAAAACTGAAATTCATAATGCATCCTTATAAATGTCATTTTCTTGTTACCCTGGTACATGTGGCAATTTTTATTCGATGTCATGAAATTTGGTACGAGAATTGTATTAAGCCACACTCCTGACTTATTGATTTTTGTGCAGTTTGGCCGAATGGTACTTCCCATACAGCTAGTTTTCTATTCATTTTGACTATAAAATGCTTAATTTTAAACCAATAGCTATGAAATTTGTAACAAATTTTCAGAATATAAATTATTATAACATGCTACCAATTTTGATGCAGATCGGCTGGACGGTACGTCCTCAAAGTCTATTTTTGTTTCAATTTTGGAAGAAATAATAGTTTTAAACTGTAATTTTGAGTCAAAAGTAACAAAATTTAATACAATCATCAATTATGATCTACTTTTTAACATATAATTTTCATTTTGAAACATATTTTTTCTTACGAGCTGCTGCAGCATAAAAGCTTTTTTATACCTACGGTGACGACATAAAATCTATACATTCATACTCAAATTTGAATTTTCAAAATTTAGCGGGGGTGCTCGAAAATTTCTTTGCCCAAGTGAAAAAAATCCTAGCTACGCCCAAGATCCTGCCAACATAAACTGATGGGCTAAATTAAATCTTCAACTACGTTATGAATGTGAGGATACAAAAACAAAACTAACCAATCTCTAAAAATATAATTTTTAACCTTCATCAACGCCACTGATTCAAAACTTCTAATGATTATTTCTGATTTCGAAATAAATAATTATAGTTTAACACGTTCCTTTTAATTCTATGTGTTCACCATAAACCTTTCTCGGACATCTTCATAAAGCATATTCGCAAAAAACATTCCTATCGCTCTCATAAAATTCCGAGGTATTTGAAAATTAGTTACGTATACATGCTTCAAATTGAAAGACGAGGCGACATAAATAATACTTCGCACAAAGACTGAAAAGAAAAACGTAAACTCCATCGACGCCCAAAAAGTGAGAAAGTCTAACAAACGTTTTCAAATTTTCTATAGTAGGTAATTAGCACAAAAAACTCGTCAAATTATTTACACACCGACGCCTTCTTGTCGACAATGATATTCTACAAACATAAGCAAGACCACATACTATACATATGATATGATGATATGAGATGAGCTAAATCGGTGAAGTATAGCTACAGATGATGGTCAAAGTGGAGCTTCATATTCTTAAATATACTTTAATTCTCGAGTCACAACTTTGACTCTCAAAAGCGCAATTAAGGATTCCAGTTCGATTCTTCTGGGCCTTTACTGCACTCTTACTGTGCCATTACAGCACTTTGACTACGCCTTTACCACACTCTCACTGCGCCTTTACTGCCCTCTTACTGCATCTTTACCAGCGGCATAGCCTATACAAGGTTTTACTACAGATGGATCAAAAAAGTAGCCTACATTGAATTCCATTTCGATAAATTTTATTTCTAACCACTCTGGAGGAGATGGAGGGATGAGGTTGAAGTAACTGTAAATCAGATATTTCTGTTGGAAATATAGTAATATTTTATAAGTGTTCCGAACACATTACGAAGGTACTCAAATATATTCTCAAGAAATTCCAAAAAATTGGAGGGTGTATATACTATGTACTCTAGAAATCTTAAAAACAAATAAAACCGCTGTTTAAGAATATTCTATAACAAGGGTTCTCAAACTTTTTCTATATAGTGTACCAGTTTATCATCTTCAAGAAACTTTGCATGCAAGAACGTAGCCAAGGGGACAAAGGGAGCGATTTCCCAAAGACCTTATTTTTATAAGCTTTTATTCTACTCACTACTGGGATTTCAAAGTATACCAATACTGCAGCCAACTTTCTGCAACGAAATAATGTTTATTTCGCACGAAGCTAAAGCCAAAAAAAAAGCCTTATCTTTTAAAAATTAATTTTTAACCTAAACTTATTGTTTTTTTTACTTGTCATTTTTGAAATTTGTAAAAGACGTTAGTAATAAATATGCAACAGTAAGTTCCATAGATAATACATTATTCATATTTTCTAAATTTTCAAGTGACCGTAGAAAAAAAATGAAAAAAGAAAAAAGCTAGTTAAATATTTTTTGCTTCCCCTCGAAAAAATCCTGGCTACGCCCCTGTTTGCATAATTGTCATTTTCAGAATTATTGAACATTAGAAAATAATTACATAAACTTTCTCTGTCACAATATTCAAATTTCATGTGATTTTGGGTCCTATAGCTATCTCTCTCATACTGCTAGTGGTAAGTATATCATAGTTTGAAAACCTCTGTTTTAGAACCCAAAAACCAATTAAAATTTCCTTATATCTACGCTAGATTAGGACATCTGCCAGGTAATTTGAAAATCATTACTGAAAAATATTTAATACGTATTGTAAGGACTGACGACAAATTTTTAAATTAAAAAATTATTGCGCAGATTACCCAATCTATTCCGGAAAGAGTAAGAAAAATTCTCTCTCGAACCAGAATTTCTCAAAATTGAAAAGGCAAGGAAGTATAAACACCTTCATTCATTACAGCTTGGGCGTAACTAGCTTGGGGGAGAGGGACTTTGCTTCCCCTGAAATTTAAAAAAGTTGGATTACAATTAACGAACTCAATTTTTTATGACTTTTCTGTGGGCAGTTAGATTTCAGCTATCCCCAGAAAAATCATCCTATAAATAGCAGTTCTGTCGTCCCTTATTCGTGAATGTTGTTATTTGCATGATAACTTTTTTGGAAAAAACTTAGGGACTGAACTCGCAGATTGGCGTAGGCAGAAATTTGTGAGGGGAGTATACTTCCTAAAATTATTTTTAGTTGTGAATTTCTTTTTCTTTTTTTTCTGAATAACTTAGGCTAATAATAGTTGTTTTCTCAAAAAATTAATGGGTGGTAAATGCCTTCTATTCTCCTTTGGGTAATCCCATAATTGAATCTAGTTTTTCTGAGCTATTTTTACGATGAAATTAGCATTTACGAAATTACAAAAGACGTGGAAAACTGAACAGGTACTTTTAAGTTTCATTCCTCAATCCTCAACCATTTATGAGAAGAAAAATTGAGTGATTCAAAATACCTGAACTAATGAAGGAGAATGTCGATGTTTTTATTTTTAGTCTTCTATTTTCTTAACAGTTGTATAAACAATTTTGGCACAAAAATCATGTAAAATAATTCAGTCTTTCTGATTTTACTGCTTACGTATTATATTGTGCTACCAGTAGTAGGATGGTATAGCCTACATACAAGAAGCACAAGCATATTAGTGTATTACAGCCTATACTGTAACCGAAACCCACGTTCAGTTTAGTGTACGGTTACAGACGATCATCAACTAGATAATTTTAAAGAAGAGTTTGTAAATAGAGAGTAGCTTCCAAAAAAAAAACTGACATAATGGAACATTTGGTAAGGGTATGATGAATGGAGACAGGTGTTTAGTCGCAGCTGCAGGTTATTGGAGAGGCGATTTTCCTGCGAGTTTAGAAGAGTACGTCTAATTTTTCAACAAACGAAAACAACCTTTTATATTCCACTCGCTTGAAGATTATTTTTCTCTTTCAAATTTAAACAGCTCTGGGAATAAATGATTTGTTATTTTGGTATTGAGGCAGTTTTCCTCCTCCAACACATAACGTTGTTTTCACAAGAGTTCGTTCTTTGCTCTCGGTGTGATATGCTGTTTCAGGAATGCGAAACCAAGAAACGTGTTAGTAGCCATTCTTCCACCCCTCACAATGTATTAAAATATACAATAGAATTTAAATGGATCTGATGTATGTCAACACCCTTCGACGGACTAAAAAATTTCCAACGTAAAATTATACTTCCCTCTTCAATAAATGAAATAAATCGGTGTCGAAAAAATAATATATTATATAGGTATACTAACTTACAAAGTTACATACATAGATGAAGCATGTGGTGAGTGAAGTAATCATATTGAGGATTTCTAAAGAATCAGTTTCTCAGAATCAAAGACAAGTTTCTTTCCGGATCCACGTATCTTAATAGCTAATACTATAATTATGCTCACGAACTGTATTAAGTTTTGAAAAGTATTTCACGTACAGCACATTGTAATTACTGCGAACGATAAAATAGTCAAGTAGGTACCTATTTATATTAATGCATCAAGTACCTATACCTACCTGTTCCGACAATTTCATTGTAAGATCGCCGAATTTGTTAATCACTTTCGATGTTATCAGCAGGTCCATTTCCCCGGCCCCCCCCCATTTCAAATTTTGACCTGAAAATTTTTGGCCAAATTGTGCTCAGTTTGTGCTAATGTGTGCCATCAATTTTAGAATTTGTGCTCACCCCCTTCCTTAGATATAAACAGAAGAGTCTGGGTGGGGCTGGAGAAATGCTAGCCCCACCCATTTAGAATTTTGACTCTAAACTTTGTTTGCTAATTGTGCTTCATTTGTGCTAATTTGTGCCGTTAATTTTAGAATTTGTGCTCATTTATTTTCAAATATAGGGGCCTCAGAAATTTATGTGTCAGCCCCCCCCCATTTGGAATTTTGAGTTGAAACTTTGCATGCTAATTGTGCTTAATTTGTGCTAATTTGTGCTGCAAATTAAAAATTTTATACTCATTCCCTTTCAAAAATATTTGTGGTTTTATGTCTTCCCTCAGCCCCCCCCCCATTTTGAATTTTGACCCAAAATTTTTCATACCAACTGGATTCAAATAGTGCTAAATTTTGATACCAATTTTGGAATTTGTTATCACCCCCTTCTTAATATATAAAAAAAAGTTTGTGGGTGGGGCTGGGGAAATGCTAGCCCCACCCATTTTGAATTTTGACTCAAAACTTGGCATACTAATTGTGCTCAATTTGTGCCAATTTGTGCCAACCATTTTAAAATTTGTGCTCACTTCCCAACTCAGATAGGGAGGATGAAAGATTTCCCCTCAGCCCCCCCCTTTTTGAATTTTTATACAAAACTTTGCCCACTACTCTTTTTTGATTTGTGCTTAATTGTGCCAACAAGCTTATAATTCCTGTACATTCAAATCTTTAGTTATTTGCAAAACAAATTTGGGTGGGGCTGGGGAAATGCAGCCCCACCCATTTCAAATTTTGACTTGAAATTTTGCAAACTGATTGTGCTCAATTTGTGCTGATTTGTGCCAACAATATTATAATTTGTGCTCAATTATTAACTGAAATACGGGGTGAGGAAGGTTTTGTCTTAGCCCCCCCCTTTTGGAATTTTGAGCTGAAACTTTTCCCATTATTTTATCTTAAATTGTGCATATTTGTGCCAACTTTCTTTTTTGAAATTTTAAAGTTGCAATTTCAACCAACTAATAACAATCACCCATTTCTGCTGTAGCCTAAATAATAGTCATTTATAACAAAATTTTCAGTAGGGTCAAGAAAATTCAAGCCTTCCATTTTAAATAGGAGTTAAATTTTATTACAATTTTTATGACAGTTTGTACCAAATTTTTACATTGGTATTTTGAGGGAACTATACTTAACCCATACTTAGCAGTATGTCAGATTTTCTTAATTTTGTATTTTCTGGGTGTTGCTAAAAAACTTTGTAAGTACATGTAAATTTTTCCATTGATCATTCTCTATTGACAGTTTTTTCCATTTAAGTTGCCAAATTAAAAATATTATCATAAAAATCTTCTATGTGAATTGAATAGAAAGAAAAAAACAAATTTTTATGGTCATATGTGTATAAATTATTAAGTAGGTATTTATGCTAATTTTGGTTTTATATACTTAATAATTTAGAAAATACATTTGGTGATGTATCACACAATAAAATGTAAAAACTCAATATTGGCCCCTTTAGGGGCCCGTTTGAGGATGAAGAATAGGTCCAATTGAGAAAAGAACAGCAAATTTGGTCTGGGCGCCTCAAAAAACATATTTGGTGATGTATCACACAATAAAAAGTGGAAACTACAGATTAACCCCCTTTTGGGGCCCATTTGGGGATGAAGAATGGGTCAAATGGAGAAATGAACACCAAATTCTGACTCGGTGCCTCAAAAATCATATTTGGTGATGTATCACACAATAAAAAGTGGAAACTACAGATTAACCCCCTTTTGGAGCCCATTTGGGGATGAAGATTGGGTCAAATGGAGAAATGAACACGAAATTTGGACTTGGCGCCTCAAAAACCCTATTTGGTGATGTATCACACAATTAAAGTGAAAACTCAAAATTGGCCCACTTTTAGGGCCCATTTAAGGATGAAGAATGGGTCAAATGGAGAAATGAACACCAAATTCTGACTTGGCCCCTCAAAAACCATATTTAGTGATGTATCACACAATAAAAGGTGAAAACTCAAAATTAACCCCTTTTTAGGGCCCATTTTGCGATAAAGAATGGGTGAAATTGAGAAATCAACATAAAATTTGGATTTGGCGCCTCAAAAACCATATTTGGTGATGTATCACACAATAAAAGTGAAAATTCAAAATTGGCCCCCGTTTAGGGCCCATTTAAGGATGAAGAATGGGTCAAATGGAGAAATGAACACCAAATTCTGACTCGGTGCCTCAAAAATCATATTTGGTGATGTATCACACAATAAAAGGTGAAAACTCAAAATTTACCCCTTTTTGGGGCCCATTTGGCAATGAAGAATGGGTCAAATTGAGAAATCAACACAAAATTTGGATTTGGCGCCTCAGAAACCATATTTGGTGATGTATCACACAATAAAATATGAAAACTCAAAATTGGCCCTCTTTTGGGGCACATTTGGGGATGAAGATTGGGTCAAATGGAGAAATGAACACCAAATTTGGACACGGTGCCTCAAAACATCGATATGTTTTGCGATGTATTGATGTTCTTTACCAGATCGATGCAATATTTTCTTTCGATATATCGATATTGAATAAAATACATATTTTGGGAAATTTTTTGAAAACTGTTTGAAATTTTCTTTTCATATTATGCCAGAAACCTTCGCTGGAGTATACTCAACAACTTCCAAAAGTTTCATGGTCATCAGATGAATGGTGTAGTAATGCATAAAAGACAAACAGACCTACATTCTCTTTTATATATATAGATAACACTGGCCAAAGTAATCTTAAAAATTCCCCATAGATAACCCAAAAATATTTTTCAAAATTTGGGAATTTTTTTCATCAAAAAAGTCAGATTATGGAATAACGCATCGTGATTGGATCACCCAAAAGTGTCTAGGATACGGTATTTCTTGTAGTTATATAAATATTTCAGATAACACCATTCTGTCAGTACTATATTAGCCTTCCTTAGAGATGTATGTCTTAATATTCCTCTAGCAAAATTATCGAGTTTTGACATTTTACTGTGTGATACATTGGAAAATAAGTTTTTTGAGGCACCGTGTCCAAATTTGGTGTTCATTTCTCCATTTGACCCAATCTTCATCCCCAAATGTGCCCCAAAAGAGGGCCAATTTTGAGTTTTCATATTTTATTGTGTGATACATCACCAAATATGGTTTCTGAGGCGCCAAATCCAAATTTTGTGTTGATTTCTCAATTTGACCCATTCTTCTTTGCCAAATGGGCCCCAAAAAAGGGTAAATTTTGAGTTTTTACCTTTTATTGTGTGATACATCACCAAATATGATTTTTGAGGCACCGAGTCAGAATTTGGTGTTCATTTCTCCATTTGACCCATTCTTCATCCCCAAATGGGCCCCAAAAGGGGGTTAATCTGTAGTTTCCACTTTTTATTGTGTGATACATCACCAAATATGTTTTTTGAGGCGCCCAGACCAAATTTGCTGTTCTTTTCTCAATTGGACCTATTCTTCATCCTCAAACGGGCCCCTAAAGGGGCCAATATTGAGTTTTTACATTTTATTGTGTGATACATCACCAAATGTATTTTCTAAATTATTAAGTATATAAAACCAAAATTAGCATAAATACCTACTTAATAATTTATACACATAGGACCATAAAAATTTGTTTTTTTCTTTCTATTCAATTCACATAGAAGATTTTTATGATAATATTTTTAATTTGGCAACTTAAATGGAAAAAACTGTCAATAGAGAATGATCAATGGAAAAATTTACATGTACTTACAAAGTTTTTTAGCAACACCCAGAAAATACAAAATTAAGAAAATCTGACATACTGCTAAGTATGGGTTAAGTATAGTTCCCTCAAAATACCAATGTAAAAATTTGGTACAAACTGTCATAAAAATTGTAATAAAATTTAACTCCTATTTAAAATGGAAGGCTTGAATTTTCTTGACCCTACTGAAAATTTTGTTATAAATGACTATTATTTAGGCTACAGCAGAAATGGGTGATTGTTATTAGTTGGTTGAAATTGCAACTTTAAAATTTCAAAAAAGAAAGTTGGCACAAATAAGCACAATTTAAGATAAAATAATGGGAAAAGTTTCAGCTCAAAATTCCAAAAGGGGGGGCTAAGACAAAACCTTCCTCACCCCTTATTTCAGTTAATAATTGAGCACAAATTATAAAATTGTTGGCACAAATCAGCACAAATTGAGCACAATCAGTTTGCAAAATTTCAAGTCAAAATTTGAAATGGGTGGGGCTGCATTTCCCCAGCCCCACCCAAATTTGTTTTGCAAATAACTAAAGATTTGAATGTACAGGAATTATAAGCTTGTTGGCACAATTAAGCACAAATCAAAAAAGAGTAGTGGGCAAAGTTTTGTATAAAAATTCAAAAAGGGGGGGGCTGAGGGGAAATCTTTCATCCTCCCTATCTGAGTTGGGAAGTGAGCACAAATTTTAAAATGGTTGGCACAAATTGGCACAAATTGAGCACAATTAGTATGCCAAGTTTTGAGTCAAAATTCAAAATGGGTGGGGCTAGCATTTCCCCAGCCCCACCCACAAACTTTTTTATATATATTAAGAAGGGGGTGATAACAAATTCCAAAATTGGTAGCAAAATTTAGCACTATTTGAATCCAGTTGGTATGAAAAATTTTGGGTCAAAATTCAAAATGGGGGGGGCTGAGGGGAGACATAAAACCACAAATATTTTTGAAAGGGAATGAGTATAAAATTTTTAATTTGCAGCACAAATTAGCACAAATTAAGCACAATTAGCATGCAAAGTTTCAACTCAAAATTCCAAATGGGGGGCTGACACATAAATTTCTGAGGCCCCTATATTTGAAAATAAATGAGCACGAATTCTAAAATTAACGGCACAAATTAGCACAAATGAAGCACAATTAGCATACAAAGTTTAGAGTCAAAATTCGAAATGGGTGGGGCTAGCATTTCTCCAGCCCCACCCAGACTCTTTTGTTTATATCTAAGGAAGGGGGTGAGCACAAATTCTAAAATTGATGGCACACATTAGCACAAACTGAGCACAATTTGGCCAAAAATTTTCAGGTCAAAATTTGAAATGGGGGGGGCCGAAGAAATGGACCTGTTATCAGCGCTACAGGAATTATCGATCATATAGCAGCATTATATGAATAAATTTCTTTTTCTTTTAAATGTTCATGGAAATGAAATTGTGAGACTTTATCATAAAAGCAATAATGTAATGAACAAATTTCATTAACGCCCAAAATGTTGTACTATACCTATATAGCTTAAACTTCCATCTTCTATGTACATTATAAATGAACACATATAACAGCCTACCTCTAGACCTACCTTCTGGAGAGTACCTACCTAATTATTTCGTCAGTGCATTTTATTATATACCCAGGTACGTCTTGAGGCAGGTGATTCATTTATCCGATTTTTATAACGCATGTAGATATACAGAAAATGGTTGCGCTGATCACGATTTACTATTTTGCAAAATATGACCTTCTTATACTAAAAAGTACTTCTCATTTCATAAATATTGCATGCATCCGCAGGTGAAAATTTTTTGGGAATTTCCGCTTAAGCTCGTAAGCTGCAGGCTTAACATTCTCCTTACCTAATTAAATATCTACTGATTTGCAATTCACTACAAGTATTTACTGGAGATAGTAACAGTGACGCCGATTTGGTAAAATTATCGAGGAGCTGAGAGGCTGAAGACAAAATAAAAATCCAATTGGTATCTAATTATTTAATACGCAGAAAACGTATAAGTATTCAGTTTAACATGCTGCGTAGGACAGTTCCATTAGCTGGTGCAATAATATGACTCGGCCTCTTTTACTATATAACACTGAGAATTTATGGACTACTCCAACAGTGTATGGGTAGACAACAAAAATGAAACGAACACCTGCGGCTGCGGTTACGGGTAAAGAAAAAATATGTAGGAAACGGCGTTATCACTCATTCTGAAGCCGTTATCACTAATTCTTGAGCGCTGATCCTGCATATTCAGTTCATAATTTCTTTTCCCATACCTCCGATATTACTTAATCATGTTTTTATCTGTATGAGCAGGCCATACGTAGAACTATGTAATCAAGGTTCAACCTACGTAATATATGTACCTATTTTCACTATAGTGATTCACTTATGAAATGATATGAGTAGCCGAGTAAGTGCGATGTACAGTCACCTTTTGAAAAAGTTATTCTTGATGTTGAAGGGATGGAACAGTGTTTAACTAGACTTTTCGGGACAATTATCTGAAGGGATAAAGAGAAAAAATCATAGAAAATAACTTATAATTTGGGGACAAATTTACCTGTTGAAACCAAAATTCCTTATAGTAAAGATAACGTTTATAAAAACTTTCGTGACTATTGGAAGAGAAATTGCAACCTTCATCGAGTTAACATAAAAAATTAGCCACTCCAACAGCTCCAAAAATTGAACCGTGCAGCCAATTGCAACAAAATTTGGAAGCTAGTTAGAATAGTTTCAAATCAATATCTGTTTCAAATTTTATGACTATTGCTTGAAAAGTATTTATTTTAGAGCTATTAAAACTCCAAAATCATATTATGTGCCACACTTTACTCTTCCTGTATCCATGTCTTTGTACGTATTTCAAACCCCCTAAAAGGCTTCTTGAAACTCTCACAGCGCATACCTTGATATCACCTGCCATTTTGTGTCCTACCTTAATTTACCCTATATTCACCTATCGAGAGCAATAAAATGGACACGTCAACCTGTGAGAGTTGAAATTTTTAGAATACTTTCAACTACTGGACTAACCAGAACTCTTACTATTTTTACCTATTTTTCCTATATCTTCAGAGAAAAACCGTTTGTAAAAAATTAGTTTAAATTCGATATGTTGGAATATCGAGTACATTCCATTTTGATCTCTTTGTAATTTGCCCAAGAGTACATGTATTCACTGGGATTCTATGAGATTCTACTACTCAATATTTGCCCCAACATACAAAAATTTGCGGAAATGCTTCCATTACATCAGGGTTTTGACAGCCTCACTTACTCCCCTATGGGAAGCCACCACACTTCACCTGACAAAACCGCTATATATTAGTTGACTTCAAAAATCCATTTCTATGGTAAAATGACTCTTACTCTAGGAATGACAGAGCTAACATCTCACATCTAAAGCTTCTCAAATATCGAGTCTCTCAAACCTAACCACTTTTCCATTGCTATATTTTTCATGAATCTAAAGTAATTCCTCTAAGTTATTTTAATATGACCAAGTTAAAGGTCAAGTTTAATTATTTTATTTTACTATTCCTTTTTGTGCACAGAAGTTGTGAATTTTATTAAAAGGTTTCCTCATTTTGAAATGATTAAAATTATTCATTTCAATTATTGTCCAAATTATCTTTCCGTTCAATGACAAAAATCATTTTATCATCCCATAAGAATCAGGACCAAAACGAATACACCAAAAGGACTGTCAAGCCAATCTACACAAATTTAAAAGGTCTGTTTCATGACTTAGCACTAAATTACAACCTGTATCATTGATACTGTTTGTTCTTACATAATACATATTGAACTGAATCACCAGGGGTACATTAGGCTTTCTTTAACATGTTATGGGAAGACAAAATCGTCTTTGCCATTTGTAGAATTAATTTCAGCCAAAGACAGTTTCAAGGATAATTGAAATAAATAATTTTAATTATTCTGAAATGAATTTTATTAATAAAATTCACAACTTTAGTAGGTAGAGGAGAATTAAGAAGGTTGAGACAGGTCAATTTTTATGAAAATGGAAATGGTTATGTGACAACATTGATGTGCAGTTTTACATTCATCCCAAATGCTATTATTACAACCCTAAATATTTCCATTCTGCTGTGGAATTGATACCATGCTGTTTTACACTGTAATTTTCTAAGATTTTCAGATTTGAAATTTTTAACTACAACGCCCTACAGCAATCAGATTCAGACAAGTAAGTGAATTTAAATTATTCCTCAAACAAACCTGAATGTATCAAACCTATTCCCAAAACCTTAAAGCAGTTTATTGAGATTTTATTCACATTTTCCAAAAAAAGGGGAAGTTAGGTTGATTGAGACAAAGCATAAATAAAAAACTAAAAAGTTTACAAGAGTGGATTTCTTCTCAAGTAAGTATCAGTTTCAAACATTTGACTTATCTAATTAGTTAACTGATCTGTATTTGAAGAATGTTGTTCTGAAAATTTAGATTGTATGTGTTTTAGGCACCTTCCATGACTTCTCAAATTTATCTCATCCCACTCCATTTTCAATTTTTAAAGAAAATTACACCATTTTTTTAAAAAAATGCTACAAATCTGGAAACGAACAACACAGAGAGATAGTTTCAAACCCAGAGATATGATAAGGGCTGCAAAATTGGAAGTAGATGATAATATATCACTCCCACAAGCTGTGAAGAACCTGAATGTTAATTTTCAAACTTTTAGAAGATATGTGAGCAAATATTGAATTAATTCAGGAGTTTTAATGAAGGCAAAATACGTGACTTGTCAAGTTTTTACAGTTGTGGAGTAAGAAATTCTAAAAGATTATCTCGATATGTAACATACTCCTTAACATAAATTTTTCAATTATTTCTCTTTCAACAGCTTTTTTTTCTCTTGCAGTTATGCAAAAACGGCTTGGATTAAGTGTTGATGAAGTTTGATCTATCACCTATCAGGTAGCTTGTTAATATGAAAATAAGTTTCCTAAACAATGAGCTACGTATAAAAAAGCTGGGTTAGAATGGTTTTATGGCTTTGTGAGACACCATCCAACATTTGTGACATCTGAAAAGGTCACAACAAAACAAAATAAACCAACAGAAAGGCAAAAGTAAAAGGATACAGGTACCTACATGAGTGAGAGTGGAAAATATGTTTTTAAGAGGGAGTGGCACATATCAAACCCTTGGGTTGATAATCTTATTGTACCCTACCTACATTTGAAAAATCAACTTTCACTAATGGAGGAGGGTTAAAATATCTAAATTAAGAAAAATTAAATCAAATATTACGAGAATTTTCTTTTCCTTTTCCATAATGAAGCCAACAATGAACAAAAATGAACGTATTCTGTATCAGGGCTGCTGTGATTCCCCTAGACCAGAGAGGAAGCACCCCTCGAAGATGATGAAAGTTAATCCACCTTATGCCTCCAAAAGAAAAATGTTAAAATAATTTTGTAAGCGAGGTGAGCAAAAATATTTTTTTAACAATATTTTGTTTTTTAGAATATTTGTAAATTATAAGTGTTTTGTTCTGGGGAAGAAAAAAAAAGAAAAAAACACGTGTCCAGCCCCCCAAAAAAATTCGTAGGCGTCCTCAAGGAAGTCGCCTTACAACACCTCTGTTTTCTAGACCAAATCTCAGAGGGTGGCAATTGTTTTCAATTACAATATTAATTCAACAAAAAATTCAAAACTATTCGAATTTTTATTTTTTCAAAATTTGTTGCTCTGAGCTAAAGCTCACTCTTCCGTACGTTAATATGGCACTGTGAATTACTTTATTGATAATACATAGATTTCACAACTGAATCATGTGTGAGTCATATTAACACGCAGCAAATAGGACATTCTTATGTTACGAGATAAACTAAAAACCCTATATTATATGTATAAGTATCACAATAATAAACATACAAACCAGCTGAAATTAATTAGACAAAATTAGCCAATATTATTTTGCCAATATTATTCCCTCACATACGATGTGCCAACTACCCAGCAATAAAAGAAAGCAAATTTAGACAAAATATCAGTACCTATGTTTATACTTAAATACATAAAATTTTTGAAAGGAGGAGGTGCAAAAAGTTATTGGATCTCCTCAAAAAAAAAAAAAAAAAAATTGCCTCCATCCACATAAAAATACTTTCAAACACTAACGTCAAATATTTACTTACCTGGTAGCAAAGTACCTATGGTAATCATGTAGACACCGTGTATGGTACACCTAATGTTATATTATTTCGTAAATGTAGTCTATAGGTACACTTCCACATTCCTTCACTTCAAAGGTCAATTAATTCTAAAAAACTTTCAACATTAAAATAATCATGATTTATACAAATTACGCAGTGAAAACCTACTTACGCGAAAATCTACATATATGTTCAGAGAAATTCAATCCAAAAGCGAAATTAGGGAGGACAAAACGAAAAAATTTAGCAATAATTTTTTCGATCGGTTGTTTCTCTCATTTTTTTTTCATTTTTCATGTTTTTTGACCGAGTAGAGAAGCAAGTGCCCCTCCATGCCACCTTCAGTACGCTTTTGATAACAAAATAATTCTGCTCAGTTGTCGGTCAAATTCTGATTGGTTAAGTGAATGAATGCACTGAGCGTTGTCAGCAGCATTGATGTCTCTGCAGTTTGGAGCTATGAAATTGAAAAAGAAAATAAAACCACAAGCTAAATAAAAGTGTTTAAAAATGAAAATAGAAGTCACAGAAATTCTAATTTTTTTGGAATGAAAATTACTTCTTAACATCCTACAGAAACCAGTAGGTAACTAGAACATAATTTAAAAAAGAAAACTTAGGGAGGGGCGAATGTTAAAATTTTTTAGGCAATAGCATAACTGGATAACTTGATATTATTTTTGGAAGGCATAGAAGGCTGCATAATCACTTCCAATACGGCAAATAGAGAAGATGAGAGAAGAAAATGTTAGAAGCTGGTTTTACATATGGATAGGGTTGTATGGTATCTCGAAAACCAGTCCTTAATGTTATTTGATGATTAATAAAGTTATTATAGAATTTGCGAGTCGAGCTGAAACTTACGAGTCAAGATGGTCACTGATTTTTTTGGGAAAAGCTGTAAGGAGAGATGGTAAGAAACATATAATTTATTCAGTGGCGGATCCAGAAAGTCATTTTGGGGGGGGGGAAATGACAAAATGTTTAAGGAGTTTAGCTTTTTTTTTTTGCTTTTCAACTAATTTTTTCAATTTTTATCTCAGTTCTGCGGTCGTATTTCATTTTTTCCCTCGATTTTACTTAATTTTTCTTGGAATTTGGCCCATTTCCGCCGCCGGATCTGCCATTGAATTTATTTAATTATAAAGACCTAACTGGGAGTTGACACTTGAGCCCTATTTCAGTGTTAATCAATATTGGGTTGAGGATAATGAGAAAACTTTATACAATGGAAAGTAACATTTCAAAAAATCACAAAGGGAGTTTTTTTGCTCCAAAACCCACGTGGATGGGATGAATTTTTACCGTTTACAAGCAAATCTGAAAAGTTGTGGATGGTTGATGAAGCGAATCGTGTACAAATCAACATACAAACAAATCTTTTAGGTTCTGCATAATTAATTACTCCTTTCAACATCTGACTTGTGGTTATTTTAATGGCGCCGTTGTTCTTTCGCGTTCAGAAACGTTCGATATCAGCCAGCTAACAAACAAACAGGCGTTAGGTGGACTGCGGAGTATTTTGGTTTTGTAGCCGTTAACGGGGCTATTATCGCTATTTTACGTTTACCCACATTCCACCACGGTATAAAACGGACGACGATATTCTTCCTTTCTCGCAAACAATTCGAATTCTTCATTTCGTCTGCATCTGTGTAATAAATCCGCCGTTTCCAATACCAATTATCGTTCATGCGTACCGAATTTCCCAAGTCAATGAAACGAATCTTTTTTTCTCATACAGACAGGGTACACCGTACAATTCCTCCCCATGAAGGTTTCAGTCCCACTTTTCAACTTCGGTCTTCAAACAACGTCGGCTCTTGTTGAAAAAAAAAAAAAAAAAAAAATAAGGACAGGAAGACACAACTTTACCGGCTTAGAAATATACAGATATTTGTCTACTATATGTGTAGGTGTGTTAACGTAAGTGAGTTAGCACACACACTCACACACGTAAGCCCCTAACAGGCCCACACATGTAAATATACACCCTTCGACCAACACAGTTTAGGTCAACGCACACTGACACATAAAACTATTTGAAAAAGGGAGAAAAAAATACCAATATACAAACGCACACAGACAAACACAGAAAGGTGTACGTACACTACGCTCACACGCGGATACGACGCAGTAGTGTACATTCGTTTTTATAAAGACCAAAGATGATGTTACCACACCGTGCCATCCCGTCCTTGTGTATAATAAAAAGGCTGTCTTCAGTATAGAATGTACGAGAATGAGGTGGTAAGCAGGGAAGGGTTACAAATGCGGGACGGACAGAGTGGAGAAAAAAAATCGAACTTAATACACGGAACAAGAAAGACAGACGAAGGGATGAAAAAACAAGACCTTCGCAAAATGGCCGCCCACTCTTTACTCGGTTTTTTCCCAACACGAAAAGTTTTTCTTTTTGAATAAAAAGAAAAAAAAAGGAAAAAGAAAAAGAGGAAAAATTCACCCTCCTTTTTTCACCTCCTCGACATTTTTTACGCCCGTGTTCTAACAAAGTAGTTTTTCTCCCTCGCTCAAGTGTGTGTCTTTCTGTTGCTCTTACTTTCTAATTTTCTCGTTTTACGTTCTTTAAGCGTCCACCACAAAACATCCGTAGGAACGTCTTCTTCAAGAACCTTCAGACATCGTGTAGAGAAATATCGCCGCAAAGGAAAGAAAAGAGATGCCAACAAATCGAGCAAATGGTAGCTTTTTTTTTTTAGAAATATTAGCTCCTCGATCGGTAAATCGACAGTTCGACTTCGATCAGAGAAAAAATAATGAAAATTCTCAAAATGGTCGCTATCAAATTCAAATTCTCTAACGACAAACCGCAACAGAGGTAAGAAATGATTTCGAAAGAAAAGGAAAAATGCAGGCGTTGAATATTTGGCTGCGTTCCTCGACCTTCCCCCGGCCCCCTTCTCCACACACAACACCATAAGCCTATCGTAGCCGTAAAATTACGACAAACTGGGAAATTAACCGATTATTCTGTAGTGTGGAGAGAAAACGGCCAAGCTGCTTCGAAAACTAAAAACTTAAAGGAAACGTAATCTGTTAACCGCGCTATCTGCCCGCAACCCGCACGTCCAGTGTAAACTACTTTTTTTCCTTTTTTTTCCCTCTTCTGTTTCTCTTCACTCACGTCGACCCTCTCTTTCCCACACTCTTCCTCTCTCATTTATGCCTCTCCTTCGCCTTCGGCTGGTATTCTTCGGCGTACAACCAACCAACCCTCCAACAACAAAATCAACCCCTTTGATTATCAGTATCGTTCGCCTCGCTATACTTACTCCACATGAAGCCGACGTTGAAGAGAAAAAGATGCAATCGACCGTGTGCGAGCGAGCGAAACAGAGAACGGGAACACTGTACAAGCGAGAAAGCATTATGTAAAAGAGAGAGAGAAAAGAGAACGCGTTAGGTACCTTTTAAAAGCGCGCTCTCTATATACATTACCACATTTCTCGCCGCGCCGTAAGAAGTGGGGAGTGCGGTAAGCAAAACGAAAAAAAGTAAAATGAAAGAGAGAACGAACGAGAACAAAAAAAAAACCAAACGCGCTGTACGTACACGTTGAGTGAGAGAAACAGAAAAAAAATAAAGACAAACATATCGAGAGCGAGAGAGAAAAAAATACGCTCCACGTGGAGCCGTTCCTCAATAAACGAACGAGTTTCGCGCGTCTGGGCCAATTGTGAGCCGGCATTCGCGTAACCGACTAGTCTGCACAACGCCGGTAAATGACTCAATGGGCGTGGTCTCATTTACGCGCGTCTACCAATGAGTGCGCGTAATTCGTATCCGATACGCGTTAACGTCGCTATTAAATAGTAGAAGGCTCCACGTGGAGCCGCATCCAGAAACATATTTTTCTCTATTTTAAAATGATAACATTTTACTTCTTCTGCTTTTTTTTTTCATTCGTTTCTTTTTTATTCTTTTTTTCCTCTCTTACACTGCCACTCACTCACTCACACTCTCAGCGTTCTTTTTTGCTCCATTCTTTTCTTCGTCTATTGGGACCAAGTTTTGTGTGTAGACTCTCTCGCACTCATCCTTCTCGTCGCCGCACGTTTACCCTCCCGGCACTCTTCTTCATCATTTTCGTTTTCGTAGTCGTCCTCGTCGAAGTCCACGGCTATTACTTGTAAATTTATACTTATTATTCGATAAGCCCCTTTACTTTTTTTTTTTTTGCCTCTTTCTTTCTAAATCTATTCAATTATCCCGAACGTCCGAGATAATTTTCATCATTTTCTTTATGACCGGATTCGAAAGGCGTCGAATAAGAGGTACGTGTATGCGATGGTAAGGAGTGAGTTGGGGGACCGAGAGGAAAGTTGGGGTAAACAAACGCGTAAGGTGTTCGCGAAGTATTTTGCATGCATCAAGAAAGGAGCGAAAACTCGAAAAGATGTTCGTGGTTGGCGAAAATAGTGAAAAACGTAAGCGACAAATAAGAAATATGAACCGAGTTCCAAAACGCGCAAATTTTGAGGGAAATATTATGCAGCCACGCATCACAGAGTACAGACTGGTCGTCAGTAACGTTACGTTTCGAACAATTGAGGCGATTTGGAAAACAATTTTTTTCAGAAGAGGGCAAACATGAAAATTCAGGCTAAAGGTTATTTAAGAACTGATAACAAATATGACAGAAGGATATTTATATAATTTGATATGGTAGGTAAATGGAGGGAAGTCTACTACTACCTCTTAAGTCAGAGTCAATGAATTTAGATTTCAGCCACCAGCAAAAGACATTCGATATTCATCAGTATGAAGAAAATAAAATCATTCATGTATAGTGAAGCAATTTACATACGAGCATGGGAGGCAAATTTTTTTTTGCTTTCAGTTCCATTATAGCTGGGCAATAAATTGGAACCGTATAATATTTTGTGACTGAAGTACTTTTACTCGACGTGAAACGAGCATGAAAGAAAATCTATAGTAATTTAATGGTACAATCTGCGGTTCATGGAGATATAAACAAACGAAAAAAAATTTATGAGATACCGAAAGTATATAGAACTGAAAAAATAACATAAAATAAAACAGCGAACAGGTTAATTTTTGCTATAGTGTATGCACGCATTCAATTGGCGCACATAAAATCGGATTCGCATTTTTAGTGGTTTTGAGCAAGTGAAAGGTTACCGAAATACTAGAACCGCAGACCCGTTTCCTGGTTTCCGTGACTACTTTATAATAACGTTTCATATTTCATTTACTTGGAACATAGGAACATACTTACAGGGTACATAATTCTTTGGACATAAAAACAAAAAATATGGTTTTGCGCAATTACGTGGTTTAGCAGACAGCACCAGCCACCAAGCCATAAATCTCGCACCCATAATCGAAAGGTCCACTTTTTGTTGAACCCTGACCGCAAGATGAGAGAAGTTTTAATGACATAATCTACAAATATATAGGCTACTACATAATATAGATTATATTATTTCCTTTTTTGGATTTTAAATACTTATAAATGCCATATACAATACTGTAATGTGAGCAATAATTGTATGTACTTATAAAATCATGTACATGATGTACGTAGGTATGTATGTAAACACGTTTTGAAGAATCAGACCAACAATAATGTTGTAGAAATTTAGGCATTAGATGGGTTTGGATGGGAAAAAACGATCTAGATAATTCTCAAGCTCATGAAAATTCGTTGAACAGAAATATGAGCACATCGATTCATCTTTACTATTATGGACTGAGTTCAGTTCAGTGATGAAAACCTGAATCCCTTGAAGACAAGATATCATACACATTAATGTTATAAATAAGTATCATTGTAATAATGTTTTGACATCATTAATATACTTAGAAGATCTCCAATAACTGAAAAAGAAAATAATTTTATCCAAAATCGAAAATTTTCAGAATTCAGTTAACAATAAAATTGTCATATTTTTCAAATTAAGAATCACCTTCCTCAATGAGACTTATTGTAGTTGAGCGATCAATCGGTGAAATCTTACTGCCAAAATCACATTACCGTAACAGTTATACCTATCACCGATGACGAGAGTTATTTTGCCAATATGCAGGGTTGTCAACTTTGGTAGATAAAAATACTGGCAAAAGAACTTTTTTTTTCATTGCTCCCAGTCCATTTGCCAAAATTCGCCACTTCTAAATTTTTGTTGGTTTGCTCGAATCCAAAAAGGTACCCAGTAATATTGCGTGCTCTTTCATTCCACTCTCTATACTGGTAATACCTGCAACACTGATGAAATACCAGCATTGGTACTTCCTTTTTTTTGTACAGGAAGCAGTGTCTAAATACCGGCTAGTTGGCAACCCTGCCAATATGTGTTGCTCCAACGCCACACTTATTATAATGCCTTCAACCACAGTGCATCTACAACACTTGATAAGATCAGTCCAAAATTATTATACAATAATAGTCAAAGCAATCTATTTATCACCAGTAAGTGAGATAACAGCTGGAAAATGAAACTTCAATACCATTTTTGTATGTGTATACTGTACCTATGCATACACACTGTCTTCAACAACTTATAAAAAATAGTGAGTACAAAAACAAGTTAAAAATTCGCTCTATTAAAATATATATTGTCAATTTTTTTTTCTCTGTCAAATTTTTGAGTGGACTTAGAATTTATTTTAGGAAGGATATGTATCATAGTGGCCCATCTGCAGCTATGCAACTAAATGAACTGAATTAACACTTGAACCTACTTATGTATAGCCTATACTAAAACCTGAACAAATTACCATTAAGTATCTATGTTATTTTACTTGGACACCAAATTAAAAAATGATGTAAAGGACCAAGTTGCACAGCTGGTGATTGTTATAAAAGGTAACAAGCAAGAATATTGGATGGTAAAAAATGAGATCAATCCACTCTCTGCCCTGAGAATTTCAACTCTATTATCATCTGTCGTGGCTCCGCCCACAGGTTCCAGCGCATAGCCTGTGCGCTGGTTCTCCCACTACACTCCTAACAGAGTTACATGGGGATACTGATGTTGAGGCAAGGCAGTTGTGAGTTACAAGGCGTGCGATGCAGGTGTGTGACTCCAACCAACATTATATGGTCCGCTGGACCTTAAACCACTTAAATATAAGCTTCTACCCACTACATGGTAGCAGGAGCAATATGGTGTTGTGGTTGGAATTAACAATTCCCAGAATTAAAAATTCTTAGCCTAAGACGCTTCCACTATTCAAACTCTAAACAAAATACAAATTATTTTTGCAGACTAAACATCCTAATTTGGACTTTAACTTTTTCAGTTAAAATAGTCCATCGAATTAATAATTCGTATTATTTTATTCTTGTCTAACAAAGAAAGAAAAATAATTTAATAAAGACTAATAATCTTCTCACAAAAAAAAAATTAGAACTAACAATTCTCCACATAGGGGCAAGAATGAAAATTTAGAGCCCCCATTATTAATGGATAAACTTCAAAAGAACTCATCATTCTACTATACGTGAATATTTATTCACGTATTTTAGGTATTGTGGACATAAAAATTAATAAAATTAATTTTTCCGCCGCCCCTAGCATTTATCTGCTCAAAAATATTACGTATTTTTTTTCCTCTTTTCATTAACAATGAATTTAAGACAAAGAGTAATATCTTCCATGTTGTCTAATAAATAAATCATTTAACAATATACAGCACTAATCATGCTACGTCTAAAAAGAAAGAGTCTAAAAAACTCCGCAAATAAAATGCTACTATATTTCTATAGACGTATATACAAGCGCATAAAATTAGACAAAAATGGATGAAAAAATCCTATATTTTTCTCTCTCGCACTCATACACCTAAAAAATAGGAATTATAAATGGCCGAATTTCGTCTAAATTTAGACAAAAATTCGTGTCATTGCATTTATTCGCCGAATCAAGGTTAAAATCACCTACAATAATAGCGATGTAAGCACCGACTTGCCTCGCATAAAGACTAACCATCTTACCAATACATACACGAGTTTGTGTAAGTATTACGCACCCTACTAATACAAATGCAAATTTACGTTGTAGGATGTGTCAGCAACAACAGCAAGGAAAGAACCAAATCAACCACGTTGACTCATGCACATGCGCATACAGGTTCCAGTGCATAGCCTGTGCGCTGGTTCTCCCACTACACTCCTAACAGAGTTATGTGGGGATTCTTGCATTGAGGCAAGGCAGTTGTGAGTTACAAGGCGTGCGATGCAGGTGTGTGACTCCAACCAACTTTATATGGTCTGCTGGACCTCAAACCACTTAAATATAAGCTTCTACCCACTACATCATCATCATCATTACTTCTAGGAAAGCTCAACTTTACTCAGGGCTGCTCTAATTTCCTTAGACAATTGAGAAAGTCCCCCAAAACTAAGAAAGTTGACTTACACCACCATGCACCCCACACTCATAAAATGTCTTAAAACAAATTCATTTACATGTATTTTATTTTTAGAATATTCATTTATAGTGGTTTTATTATGTTGGATAGCCGGATACATTTTTATTCTAAAAAAAAAAGTATAAAAAAGGGCTCTTCTCAAAAAAAGTGAGTAAGTGTTCTGAACAAAGTGGCCTGCCAACACCCTTTCCTTTACTTCATATAATAATATTGCGGGCTTTGGGGGAATAACATGGGTACAGGTGACAATAGTGAAAGGCTCTCTTGATTATCATCAGAATAACTGTAAATACGACGAACATTATTGGTGACACTGTTCAAATACCAGTAATTCAGGTACTTGGCCATATAATCAAAACACCTTACAATTCCTTCTAAACAATCTAAAATACCCGCCCCAAATATTATGAGAATATGGGAATATTGTCATAATATTCAGCACCAAATACGCTGGTTCCTTGATTATATCATGAGTTGGCATATCCCTATAATTACAAGTCCCTTCTTCACTTAATTTTTTCACTAAGTACATTTAGGTACCCTGAATGGGTATATAAACTCTGGTTACGAAGTAATCGATGTTCAGACTTAATCCAGTTCAACATACAGTTTAAAATATACAGTCTTTGTCTAAGGGTCTTATCCCAACGTTCAAATTAGTTATTAGTGTTGAAATATTATTTAATGTACTCGTGTTGTACAAATTATTATTTTATTAAAATGTTTAACTAATTTTTGTTTGAAATATTTTATAAAGTTTCTCAAAAGTTAAGCTCCACAACAATTCGTGGATAATAAATTAATTATTATAAAATATTACAGAGATATTGATACCTTTTTGATGTTAGTATTTCTTGTATGGTGTAACACTGAAAGTGGTCTAAAACTATAACAAAAGATCTCTTTTATGCAATTACAGTATCAATAATAATAAAATCACTACATTCAAATTATTCCACAGTTCCTAGTTAAATACGAAAAAAAAAAAAATAAATCCATGTTTTCTAGTTGAAAGACTAAAAAGCTGAAAAGCCATAATTTCAATATATGACCCAGGGTTAGGCCATGCAGCATCAACCCATAAAAATAGCCATAGGATATAGCTTTAGTCGGGCATCTGGCAATGCTGTGTAGAGTGGAGATCTGACAGGTCTAGATATATTTTAATCTCTGTTGAAGCTTTGAGGGATATTACACTCCCATAGAGATGGTGCATAGCCAGACCACCTCTTTATACCAGTAATCTAAAGTACTCTTATAAATCATCAAGAGCTGGCTCCCTTATATCAGAAAAAATTAGAGTAGCCAGACTGTTGTGTAGAAAAAATATATGGTTCTCAAATATCGCATTCAAATAAATGAGTGTTTCTATTGGGAGCAGCAGAGGATTGTCGAATACACACTGAAATAGGTAACTAAAAAATTAGAAAATAATCATGTTTGTAGGTTGCAGGCAAGAGGAATCACAGCAACCTACAGGTTGAAAATAATGATGATGCTTTCCACTCAGTTATACTGTCCCCAATAATATTGTGAAGGCGTGGGCATAATATAGGTTCATGTCCCCAATATCATTCCCCCCAGTGCTACGGCTGTAGTTGCATCACAACAACACACAGAGAATGGAGTTAGTTTGCTGCTATGTGGGAAAACCAACACAAACCCTCAATACAGGCTTACGCCATCATGGCTAGACGCCACTCTGCGGAGGGGGGTGTGAAGTAGCAAAGAGGTGCACTGATCAATCATGTAAGAGTAGTTATTTCTGCAGGTTGCTAGGGTGGGGAATTGAACTGGCAACCTACAGGTTAAAAATTGCTACGCCGCCTCCAATAACTTCGTGAAGGTGCGGCCATATAGGTTCACATCCCCATAATGTTAAAAATGAATTTTTTTCAAATACTCTTTTATAAATGTAAAAGGTTTTGTGAACTGAAACTTAGCACACTCGCAAAAAATAATGATGGTAAATGCTCGAACATTTATTATTGATCAGCAAATACTGAGTATATTTCGGCATATACTCAGTCATCATGGCTCATGCTTAAAATGCTCAACCATCTATTATTAGCTCAAGCATGCTGAGTATTTTCATTAATTCGTCGCAAAACTAAATGTTATTAGTTGTAAACATGCAATAATATTTTAGACTAGGCTAATGTGGTCTCAAAGGAAAGGTGAAAAAATATTGTTTGAGAATACACAACGCATTTTCAATTATTTATTAATTTAGGCCGGAGGCTAGAATTGTCGAAAATGTTCATATGTTCTCAAGCATATGCTTATTATGAGCATATTCTTTTAAATATCAAGCATTTCTTCTTCAAGCATTTACTCAGCAATTGCTTAAGATCCTTGAGCATAAAAAAAGCTAGTGTTCCTTGACATCACTAGCAGAAACACACAACCTATAATCCGGTGATCACGATTGTAGTACTTTAAAGGTCACATAGAATACATCCAGAAATTAAAATTGAAATTGTGAGCATGTAAAATAAAAGAGTATAGAAATAAGGCCAAGCCAGAAATAAAACTGAAGATACTTGTTCGATTACGACTCTGCGTTCCAAAGAGTCATCAAAGTTCTGTCATGAATATAGTTTCTTTCTCGAAATATGATGTGGGGCTAAGAATCACGTGGTCGTTTCTCGCATGAAAACCTAATGACAATTGCGGTGGGCTGGCGGCTGGGGGTTACGAAAGGGAAAATCTTCCCAAAAAAAAACAAAAAAATTACTCAACATGGTTCGTATAAGTATTTCTACAATACTTCATCAATTTTTCTCGATGTCTCATCTCTATTTTGAATTCTCTTTTCAAATACAAATCTACGTCAAATATTTCCCTGTATAAAATGAAGAATCTTCTGCACAGATGCACGTGGAAGTGAATTCAATTTTCGACGAAACTACGCCGAAATTTTCTCGTCGAATCATCGATAAAAGTATTTTTTCATCCACAAATTTTCGGATTCGTCGTTTCTCAAATCGGCTAAAATTAAAAATTCAAATGACAAACAATATCTGTTAGCACAGGTACCGCCGGTATTCAAATTTCTGTTCATATATTGGGAATAGTGGAGAGGAAAAGCCAAAGAAAAATGGGAAAAGTGATGAAATGAGATAGAAATGGTATGAAAGAATGGTAGAAAAGGAGGAGTGAATGACAAATTATATTTTTACATACACTACGAAATTTATTCCATCCAGCGCTGGCTACATTCTAGATAAATTTATTGACAAAACCAAATTATTTTTGTTTAGTTTTTCTTCATCCTTTTAAAAATATATTTTTCAATATTTTGGAAGAATTATACGTTGCATAACCTGCATAATGTTCGCAAGACGAGAAATAGAAAAATCTTCGGAAGCAAGCTTCGCAAGAAAAAGTATATTTCTTTGTTTAAAAAAAAAAAAAAAAAAAAATTATATGTGAAAAAAATCTCCCACGCTGCAAAACGAAGTAGAGTGCAGTTTTCTACATTCTGGTTACAAAAACATAAACGAAGATTTTAGTGTTCGTGTTCGAATCTAGTGTCAGAAGCACGTGAGGGGCCTTTTGCTGAGATCTGGTTGTTTTTAGGTTAAAACGAGTTTTTTTCTCGATGAAAAGTAAAATTACATTGAATAGCTAATTAGTTTGGAACAAATTAACCAATCAAAACCAGAATTGGTAGGTCTCGTCCTAGTATGAGAAGTACTTTAATTGAGATAACATGTAAAATTAGTCCTTCCAACAGCCCCAGGGAATGAACCATAATACCAATAGGAACCAAATTTGAAATCATGTTAGATATATTTTAAATCAATATCTGAACCAAATTTTGTGACTATAGCTAGAAAATTACTCCTTTTAGACCCATTAATCTGCTAAAACTGCAACAAAATCACTCCTATCTGACAAACGGTAAGGCCTATCCACACCAAAATTGGTAGGTACTGTTCTTGATCTAAAACACATATGTATACTAAATTTCAGGCCTATCAATTAAAAATTGCGATCTGTACGCTATTCAATAAAAAATGTTTATAAACTGACCTACTGGACGGACTAAGCGCCCGATTCAGAACTAAAATAATAAGGTTCTTTGATAAATTCTAATAAGTGTTTCAAAATTACGCCTGGGAATGGACTCAACACAAGAGGGAGTAGAAAAAAAAAATTTCAAAAGTAGTGCCAAAATGCTCAAAAGATAATGAAACAAATAGGTCCGAATACTCAGGCAATTTTAATAAGTAGATTTTTTTTAAAAATCTACTTAAACTAATACAAGAAAAAAGTTATCCAGTAGCAAGGAAATGAAATCAATTAAGCGAAAAAATGTTCTTTTACCCGGTTGTAGAAGATGAGCGATTTTTCTTCCATAGGATAAAAATAAACAAATATTTTATTATTTTCTATGCTTTTGTTACCGATAAAACATAAATGAAAAAATAATTTGTGGAAAGCACCTTTCTTCTGTTTATTTTGAGGCATCCGAACTTGGGAAAGATCGAATTTATTTTCATATTTCTTTTACCTCTCTATTATACTTTTTCCACACGTTTTTTCCCAATATTTAAACTACATCCAGCCGTTCTCGTTCATTCATATACTTATCATAATTCGGCGTCTCTTTTCCTATATCTTTAAACTCAGTACTGTCCGCTCTTTAAGATAAAATGGCGTCTACTTTTTCTGTATTTGCATTTCCACGTTTCTACTTATTTAATATAATATAATACTGTAATTACAGACGAATGATAGTAGCCAGGTTCCAATTTGGTATTCCCCATAGGTTTGTTCCTTTTCTTTCTCAATTCGTCTTCATTCTTGATTTTTAGAAGACAAATCAGTCCATCAAAGACCATGAATTAAGTCACTTGTTCTTCCTCTCAAAAAAATGAGAGGAGACACGTTTTTCTTTTTTTGTTTTTAATTACTGCAATCAGAGCTCTCGTAGGAGAATAATCCTATTTGATGTATTTGTGATCCTGAAAAACATCTACTGGAGTTTGCTATCTGCCATTCATAATCAACTTGCTGGATATGGAATTGGCTGCTATCATTTGTCTGGGGATGTGCCATGTCTTTAATGTTCGAGTCAACTTATAATAAACGAAGTTTTGCAGCAACAAGGCTTTTATTTCTCTGTTGGCCAACAGGTAAAATATTATAATTTTCTCATGTGATGTGGAGTAGGGTTTTGTCTAACATTTTGCAATGGGCCTATTGTAGGGCATTTCTCATTGGGTGACCTATTTTGTACACTAGGGAGTCTGTGGGGTAGAACCATGACCGTATATATTTAGCCTCCTTACATGTGGGATGTATTCTTCGTTTTTATTAGGGATCCTTTTTACTGATTTTGATACTATTTATTTTTCTTCCAACTTTTTGTTCCTTCTTCTGTCCTACTAAAAAAACTTTGGTCCTAGTATACCTAGCCCCGCCTGTAATTGCGATGTTCCCGATGTCACAATTTTTTGTTTAATTTTTTTAGCTGCTGGTGTTTCAACTTATATGTTAATATTGGTGAACATTTTATTTCTAGAACATATGCGTAGGGACTGTGTTAGAAGTTAATATTCTTATGGTTTTTGTGGCGTAGTATGGTTTGGTGTTCAGTCTTACAATTGAATGGAGTATATACCTATATTTGAGACCAACCAGTGCCACATTTCTGACCTAAAATGGCGATATGTTCGATTTGGTTTAATTTGTGATGACTCAAGTAATCAAAAAATTCAAGATGAGAGGTGACGGGTCAAAAATTCAACTCACTTTTACAAAAAATATGTCTCCCAATGAAATCCAGAGTAACCCCTATCCTCTCACCGTTCTTATTCTACCAGATTCAGTTTGCACACTGGAAATGTAGCCTAGCTATGGTGTTCAAACAATGATGTGAATCATAGGAACCGACTTGGCCTTTTTTGTGGCGGTTGGCCCTCAAATAATTTTATCGGGTGTTGGTTCCCCCCAATAGATTCGTAAATTTTTTTCTAATATACGTTTTTTCGTGCTAAATGATTAAAAATTCGCCATCAAGGTTGAATATAAACCAAAAGATTTTCATATTTTGTCTTTGCGTCCTCCTCCCCAATAATTTTAAAAAGTCGGCGTAGCTGATGAAAATTAGTTTATGGTTTTAGAGAGCCAAAATAATTACTTAAATTCAAGAAATTTGTGATAAGCGAGAGGACAAGAGTTGTAGACTCGTAGTTTTGGTTTCGCACCCTTGGTCTTTGTAATGATTTTGCATCAGTACTCTTAGTCTTGTTCTTGGTCTTGTACTGTAAAGGATTGGTCTTGGTTTTCCAAGTCTTGATATGTGTAAGCCTAAAACTACGATACTAAAACCAATTTTGCTCATCACTATAGTTTTAATGACGATGATTTTACTGATAGGTAATAAAAACTATTTATATTTATGTATGCCAGAGTTCAGAAGGTCAAGAGTTTAAACTTTGGTTATCCATCAGATCATATATTCTGCAATTTAAGGGTTGAAGAGAGTTGCCTCTCTGCAAGAATAGGTGACAGAGCAAATAGAGCTATCAAGGCTGCAGCAGCCTTTTGAAACTTTATTTATTGTAAATATTAATAATATTACTAATTAGCAACGTCTATCAAACGCAGAAAGAAGTAGCATTTATGTTGCAAAAAACCCTACAAAAATTTTTAGCAGTGGCAAGAAAAAGGTCGGCATGTGATTATCATTAAGATTAGGCTAAAGAATAGTAGTTTTCATTAGTTATGGGGCAAGAAAAGTTGTTTGACATTTTTGTGGCTTTGAAAAAAAAAATTATGGATATTCTTTTCACCGTTAGAATCAACTGTGCTTAAAAATTGTGAATAAGAAAAATTTTATTTCAAAAAATAGAACATACTTCAAAAAAAAACAATAAAAAATGCACTAAAAAGTGAAAAATAGTTCTTTTAAAATTTCCTCAGCAAGATCTATAGGTCTACGAACTAGAATTATTGAAGTCGGCGATAGTTAAAAAGTTTTGTCATATAAAATTGGAAGGAATAAATGGTAAAGGAATAAAGCGCCAACTTCAATAATTCCAGTCCCTAGACCTGTATATCTTACTGGAGAAATTTTAAAAGAATTATTTTTCACTTTTTGGTGCATTTTTTGTTTTGTTTTTTAAGTTGGTTCTATTTAAAAAAAAATTTTTTTCTCAATGATTTTTCGTTTCTAGCGTTAGCAGCAATATAACTTTAAACTAGCAGTTTTTTTATTTGAAGATAACTCCTAAACTACCTCATTGATTTAAAAAAAATTTAATGGGACCACGATGTGATCATCCACTATCATTAAAAAAGAGGTTTGTCAAAATCGGTGCCCAAGTTGAGAAATTATGCTGGAACAAATATAAACAAAAAACATCTGGAACAAATTGATAAACTTCTCCTTTTTTTCGAAGTCGATTAAAAATCCGTCGTTAACGTCTTGAAATTCCAAGCTGTGAGTCTCGTTTTTTTGGAGACATCAAAGGGTTAATGCTGAAGGAAGATAATGGTAAAATTAACGTTCAGAAAAAATGAAAAAGAAAGAAGCGAGACAAATATATATTCAACTGAGGAGAAAAATATATCTATCGTTATGAATAGGCCACTAGATTTCAATCTCCAGTTTCTGAACCCTAAATAAGTTCGCGAGATCATGAAAAGTAATCCGTAAGGATATTTGGGTAAAGGCAGAAAAAAATATGAAGTTTCGGGGATCGTCAAGACCCATCAAACGCAAATTAGAGGTTTAGACATGCCATTAAAGGTTCAGAAAGTTATGTTAGATATGCTATAAGAGAAAATAGAAGTTAAGGGAGCCGAGAGAGAAGGAGAAAGGTGAGTGGGAAAAATGAATTTCGTAATCTTTTAGATGTTCCTGGCTATCTCACTCTTGAAGAATGGAAAATGGATAGACATAGAGATTGTTTTAATCGCAGGTGACTAATAGACTCATATGAAGAGCTATTAGCTAGCACACAGTTTTCACCACATATTCTCAATCAAAAGTAGAAATCTCAATAGGGCACATACCTCCGCCTCATAAAAAAAAATCGCAAATGATGGCCAAGCATTCAGACTTCCAGAGTGAGCTGAATTAGTCGACTGCTGTTTTAGTACCTATGCGATCAAAAATATATGAAATAAATTTGTATTTTCAAATCATGTTTGAACTTTATACACAGCCATTAATTTTACAGAAGTGACTTAACGACGCTTTCACTCCCACTAACATTACTGGACCACATCACAAAAAAAAATTATCCCATTGACTTCTTCTCGCTATTGTTCAGTAGCTCTCCAACCAAAAAACTGGTACACACAAGAATCTTCGATTGAGTTTCAAAATCCAACTTTCCCTGCGCTGAATCGAAAGAGAAATCTTTCCAACAGCCTTTTTCAAATCTTCCACGAACCTAAATGATCGTCAATTCCGTAAAGACAAAAAACAACTTCATAATCAGTGTTCCCATCTGAAAACAGGAAAATAAACATTTTGTTACATGTGTAGTTGCACTTGAACACATTTTTTTCTTCAGGAGTAACTAAGAATTATTTTTCTTTTTTCGGCTAGAAGCAAGTCTTTTTTTTTAGTAAAAATTCACATGTTTGTTTTATTAATCTATAAGGTCATTTAGAGAGAAAAGTATAGAAAAAGAGTAACATGGCATCTTTTCACATTCTAAATGACAAAAATATCGACAAAAAATTGGATCACTCGTACAACTAATAAAAATTGAAAGAAGGAAAAAAAACAAGCAACTTTTTTTTTATTGCATTTTATTTATTTATCTATTCAACAGAGACATTAAATGCTGCGAGAATCAACATGAAATCTTTCTAAGCTGGTTTACATGCTCGTTTTTTCGTTAAAGTATTAAAAGTGTCCGGTAGCGGTTGCATTTTCGCTTTAATGATTTCTTTTTCCTTCATTCTTATTCTTGTCCCAGAAACGTAACCAATAACTTGGAATATTTGTTTCAAATCGTAAAAATCATTTGTTATTCCTAAAACAAACAAAATGAGATGGAAAATCAGATGGCTCAATGTTTCGGTTGAATGAAATGTGAAAAATTGAAAAGTTAATAATTCTTTTTAGAGGAAATTAAGTAACAAATAAATACGCAAAACTATATTTACAATAAAGTCAATATGAATGCTACCACAAATTTATGGGCACGTTTTACTTGATACAGAGGTGGCATAATATCGGAAGCTATCGATACTATCGATTTTGAGTTTTTTGTTCGATAGTTTTTTCTCAGTAGTTTACTTGATAATTTAATAAAATTTGCCAACTGTTAACCATTTCTTCTTTTTTTCTGTATAAGGTACCAAATCACATGTTTTTAGTTTTTTTTATATGTGTTTCATGGACGTAGTGACGGTAGGGTAAGTTAGTGCTTCTGCTCCACCGAAAAATTGGTAAAAAGGGGCAAAACTAGGCAACATGTGAAAACAAAAGAGAAATAAATCAAGTGTTGTATGTCATTCTGTACCTACTGTCGTTTTTTTCACACTCAGTTTTACACCCAATCCTTTTTTTCAAACTTTTTCTTCGTTTTGGCACAGCAGTAATTCAGTATTCAGTCCCTTTTAAATGACACCTCGCTCATCGTAATTGATGCTGTTATGAATTGATAAATTTAAAAGAAAAATTACATACTACCAAGAGAAAACTGCTATCCTATTTAGAATTTAGATATATGGATTATATAGGTGCCTAAGTCTGTACTTCAAATGGCACATCTTATGCAAAATTTCAGCACTTTGACATTCGAATTCAGAAATTTCTCTTTTCAAAAAGTGAAGTTTCTGAATAAAGCAACATTAACAAACTACATGACCTACTCGTCTTCTATACTTCGAAGAAAAAACTAGTTATTCAGATACAATAGAGCTAGTAACTTAAAATGATAAATTTGTCACACTATCCAAATCGGTAAACATATTAATTGGACGAGCTATAAATAAAATTTCCTCATAACCTGTATAAGATCGAAAAACGGAGAGCATTGCATAGGTATATAATTTTTTTTCTTTCTTTCATTTTTTTTCTTTTTTAAATTATATTTTGATAGCGTTGATCAATTTGTCATTTAGTCAAGTAGGTATCTGTGGAAGGAATTTCATGATCAAGTGGCGAGTGGGGCAGACCGTTGACAAAAAAATCTTGTGGACAATAATAAATCATCGTCAGACAATAAATTTTTCAATCCAATATGGAAAAGCTAACAGGATAACCAAACCGAATCATTATGATTTTGAGATGTAACGGTGGTTAATCTCAAATTGTCAACCCCGCATTATCGTGGTGTCAAGCACCTAACTATCCATTCTGGGTAAAGTCTTTTTTTCCAACCATAAAACGAGATAGTTCATCTTTCTTTTTTTTTTTTTCTCAGGAAGCAAGAATATTGAACGAAGGCCTACCTTCTTTCTGAGAGTGGTATGGATGGTATTGTAACGAATATAGACGAACATTTTCTGAATGTCCGCCTATATTTTTACACAAACAAAATAATTCGTTTTATTTTCTAATTCTCCACACTTCTATGACTCTTCTTCTTCTTGATATAAACTTAACAGGAAATGGTATCGTCTAAATTCGATGAAAAATTGTCTTCCATACAAAAAAACAATTGTAGTTGACCTCAGTTAATGTCACACACGTGTACCTTAATTGAAATATCTGCCTAATACTAGAAAAACGTCAATTCTCCTTCTTTTTGGTAACAACCAATCATAATAAACTAATCCCACGATTTCTTACCATTTCTTCTTTTTACTATGTACAAACTATATTATAAAAACTCTTACTCTGAAGAACAAAATGTTCAACTCTTTATTTTTTGTTCAATTCTATTATTTTGTTCAATTCTTTAATTTTCGTTCAATCTTAATAATTTCTAATGTTTAATCTAACTATTTCATGTGTTGTAAATGAAAAATATTATATTTTTATGAAAAGTATCCTGTTGAAATTTAATTGAAGTCTAATTCATTCAAACAAAGTTAAGGTCCGCCATAGTGTGTGGATACCTAGGAAACTCAATTTTAATTATAAAGTTTGTTTTATTGATCGTAAATATTTATTTGTGGTTTTCCATAAATAAATATTTAGTAAAGTGTCAAGTCAAAAATAGGAAAAAAATTCAAAACCAACACCTATTTTTTGGCATTACAGGTATGTCCTTACGTATCTTGGTAGGTATACATACAATACAGAATTGCAAGCTGTTTTTATGAAAAATCCCTGAATATTGCAGAAATGGCTATTTCTCAGACAGAGTCCAACCAGCCCATGCTAAATTGAGCTCATTCGATCTCGAAATGATGGCAATTACTAATGCACTGGCACATTTTCGTGGATATCTGTTAAGCCTTCGCTTTACAGTATACACGGACCATAAACCTTTGATTTACCATCAAAGATTTAATACCCCAAGCCCCAGGCTAATTTGATTAATCTCCAAATTAAATGAATACAGTTTTAAAATTAAACATATCGCTGGAAAAAATAACTGCATGGCAGATATGTTATCTTGTCCTCACGACAAACCAGACAAAATAATATTTGAACAAGGAGAATTTTTTGTGTGTTTTCTCCAAATCAGAATACATGGTTTTATACAAACCAATCCTCCTACCCTCCTTTACGCAACTCATCCTTCCCAGTTGATAGAACCGGCTTTGGCCAACAATATCACACATTCCCCAAATTGTCCAAATCTCTCAAACAATATTACAACAAATGTAATAACCCGTGCCTCTTCAAAAGAAGACACAAAATATACTCACGACAAAAATATCAAAATTTCTAAAAAAACTCCCAATTCAAAAAAACTATTAAACCCAGTCTCAAATATTACTGAGGAAGATCAAACTGATCAACCCGAAAATTCCTCTACAACTTCCCAAAAACCCAAAGAGACACCAATTGAATTACCCCAAAATCTAAAATCCATGCAGGAAAATGATCCGCATTGGAAAAATGTTATATCATTATTAAATTTCAATGAAATTAAAAAGAATAAAAATTTAATAAAAAAATTAAATCGTTCTATTCAACTGTATTTTACAGATGAAAACGAAATTTAAAAAAAATTACCAATCCCGACTTCATCCTATGACGAAGCCATAACTGTTATTCCCAAAAAATTAGTGCCACAAATTTTAAAAAAATTGCACAATGATCCCCTACACGGAGGACACTTTGGAATTAAAAAAACAAAAAACAAAGTAAAATCCCAATTTTTCTTTAAAAATTTGACACAAAAAGTGACTGAATACGTAATGTCATGTCACGAATGTCAAATGGCTCAAAATTCTCCCCAACAAATTGGCCACTTGAAACATATACCAATTGAAAATCCAAAACCCTTCTCACACATTGAGATTGATTTTATAGGAAAACTAAATACAGACTACAAATACGGTTATGTACTCGTAGCTGTGGACAAGAGTACAAATTTTTGTACTATTCGTCCAACACCAAACCCAAACGCAGAATGCATAATTAAATCATTAAAATTTATAAATCATACTTATGGTCCCCCATCAAAAATCTCTTGTGACAACGGACCTCATTTTGCAAATGAAGCAGTCTGAAAATTTTGTAAAGAAAATAATATTACTTTAGTGTACTCATCTAAATACTCTCCCCAAACTCAAGGGCTTGTAGAAAAAATTAACGGTGTAATTAAAAAATCACTTTCAAAATATCAACCATCTGACAAATCTGAATGGCTTGATACCTTGAAAAAAATTGTATTTGCCTACAATACAAGTCCCATTGAACATCTCAATAATAAAACTCCATTTTATTTATTACATGGGTATAACCCAAAAATTAATTTACCCGAAATCCCAAATAATATTAACTCAACAAAACCTCGCAAGGAAGAAATTAAAACTCTCCACAAAACACGAGAAAAAATTCTCGATCTTGCAAAAAAAGCTTCGATAAAAACGCGAAACACTATAATGCACATCATAGAACAATGGAATTTAAACCCAATGACCTAGTTTTACTACGTCAATCAAAAAACAGCAAAAAATAAAATGAAGTTCACCGGACCACACAAGGTTATTAAAAAAGTGAGTGAACTAAACTATACAATCCGTATTAAAAATGCTGATAATACAGCATACAACGAAACAGTTCACGTACGTCAACTTATCCCATATACGTCAAGAATTGACGATAATAAAAAACCCAAAAACCCTCCCCCAACCCAAATTGTAGCTAAACCGAGGGGCCACCCTCGTAAAATACACGAAAACAAGGGATGTGTACAGTCTAGTACCTGTCCCTAAACTTAGGTTAAGATTTCCCCTATTTTTTTTTCTTGTCCCCTTTCCCCTTTCAAAAAATAAACAAAAAAATATAATAACAATAAAAGTTATAAAAATTAAAAAAAAACAAATTTAAAAAAAAAACAATAAATTTTTTTTTTACTTACCCTACTCCATGAAATTGGCCCAGGTATCGGCATAGCCCTCCAGAAATGTGCCCAGATTCTCGCTGCTGGTGGTGCTGATCGTAGTTGGCGGTATCGAACATTCCGAGTCGTTCAATTCGGTGGCTTCATCTTCGGATTGAACTGTGGCCACATACCCCTGGCTTGGTTCCTGAGTATCCGCTTCTGTTGAATCCAAATTGAACATATATACTAAGTCATCATGTATTTGCCACCCTGTTTGGGCAGCAACTGCATTGTTCCACTCAGTAGCAGTATAGTGATGCTCAAATTCAAACGCCACTACAGATACCGAAAGAGTCAGCCTAGGACCGAAGGTTTTGTTGAAAAATTTCAAAAATTTGGAGGTGTCAGGATTCATAATTCAACTTGTAAGCATATACGAGTCGATATGAATAATTTTGACTTTGACGTACTCGGAATATTGCGAAACGCAAACTAAACCAACAAATAGGCCAGACAATATCCTTAGGTCCCGACAAACCTGGTGATCAATTTGACCACCAAGAATTAATTGGAGCCCAGTTGTGCCAAATTTGAAACTTAGACACCTCGGATAGAAGCATCTAAGTTCGAACAATAACTTCCGAATAACCCCCTCAGCCACCATACAACTTTGAAACGGAACAAAATGCTCTCAACCAAACTGGTCCTGTCGCATTGACTCGTCACTGAGTCAAAGTAGAGCAAAAGACCGTGCCAGCTCCTCATCTTCTGATTACCCGCCAAACATATAGGCTAGATTAAACAGTCGATGGGTCGCCAAGATAAACTGGAAAAAGCAGCCACACGATTGGAGAAGATGAGAGAAACTCCATGTCTCATTTGCCTCGATTTGCCCCGTAGCCTCAAACACCCGCTCGTCGACCAAATTGAAGTATAAAGACATTTAAAAAATAAAAAAAAAACTTTTCGAACAAATAAAAACCAAAAATAATAATTTTAGGATTAAAACGTTAATAAAAAATATTATTTAAAAATCTTGCTAAATAAAAACAAGTAAAAATAAAAAAAAACTTTTATATTAAAATAATTTGAAATAAACAAACACTAACACCAGAACGAAAACGACCAACCAAGTACAACAGAATAGGTAAAACTGATATTTAAAAAATTATAGACAAATGCCCCTTATAATTTATGAGAAAAACAAATTGCTAAACAAACTAATTCTGTGAGAAATCTAAAAAAAATTATAACTTACTTTTACAATAAAAATGCAATTTGATATCTAAAAGTAGCCTCATACAGCAGTAAATTAGATCGACATACAATATTATCTTTGTTTCAGGAAAGATGTTTTTGCCTATACTTACTGTAATTTTAAACGTCAGAATTCTTGCTTTATCAGCACAACTTACCTCAGCGGATTCGTATCAAATTACAACTGCATCAACTGGCGCTTATTTTAGCAAAATTAATAATATTCATGTATACTCAAACTCAGCACCTATCTTCTATTTTCTGAAACTTGATCTATACGAATCAGCAGATAAAATTCTCAAAACGAAATTCAAACACCAGGAATGTAAAAATACTGAATGGAAAAATTGGAGATACGCAGAAATGCCAAAAAGACTTAAAAACTCGATTAATATTCTAAAAAAACAAAACATTGCCCTCGTACAAGACTTTTATACAAACCCATCATTAATTCGAAACAAAAGAAGTGTATTCACGCCGATTAGATCATTCTTCAGTGATGCATTAAAATTTTGTTTCCCGCGTCTTAAATTTCAGAGACGGTAGAAATTTTTTGACAAATGAATTATCCCTAAAAAACAAATACAAAATTATAAAAAACAAACTATTCCAAGAACATATGGCTCTTGTGAATACATCCTCAATTTTAGAAAATTTTATTTCCCATACAAATAAATATATGTCGGAATTTGTTAAACATCCAAACTCATTTGAACAAAACTCTTTGGATGAACACAAATTGTTACTTTCCCTAAACTATCTACAAGGTTTTTACGACAATTATTTCGTAAATACTTTTCGTTTGACAAACATTCTTTCATCTTGTAAAAACCACATAATCCCCTTAACCATTATATCAAAAATAATTTTAGAAAAAGATATATTCACACTACAAAACAAAATTAAAAATCTAGATCTTGATCTAGCAATCCCAATCAATGATTTATCAAACTACTATCATGCAGATTTGGTAAATTGTAATTTTTTTAATGACTCTTTAGAAATTGAAATTAAAATCCCACAAAAAAATTAAATTCCAAATACGAAGTGTTTGACTTCATCCCATTAACTTTCAGAAGTCCCACTAATGAACTATGTAACTGGGATCAAGAAGCCTCGATTCTAATCCATGAGATACGATCAAACAATGTGAGATATATCTCTGGAACAAATCTCCACTTTTGTAACCCAGACAAGCCACTTTGTTACCTTCCATCTAATCGAGGAAGTGACAAACTGTCTTCTTGTGCTAAAAACTTATTTTTCCAAAATTTAAACAGAAATTTATTACAATCCTGTTCTTTTAAATGTTCTGAAAATAACAAACTCTGGTCCACCCAATTGGACATATAAAATTTGCTGTGATAAATTTCAATGCACTTATTGCAACGAACTCTATCACAAAAACTTCGGAAAAATTAAACATTAATAATTCCCTACCTGGAACTTTCATCCTAGAAGTTCCTTGCCACATACAAATTGAAGACATCAATCAAAAAAATGAAAGTACTATGATTATACCAACAGAAACCCATTGTCTTACATTTTCGATGGAAGAATCTATAAAAATAGAAAATCATCTACCCATCCTTTGGACCTATTTGTCAGATTCAGATGAACCGTTTGATATTGCTCTTGATTTATCAACAAAAGAATTGTATAACCCTAATTGGAAAAATTTTGTACCTCATATAACCCCAGTAAACCAACTCGAAAATAAAATAAAATCTCAAACTTCTAGCATTATACAAAAATTAATTAAATACGATGAAACTAGTTTATAAGATGTATTATATTAAAATAATATACGTTCACGAATTTCGTATAATGTTTCTAATACTAGTAGCATAATTAATATGGTAAAATTTTTTTTTTGGATTTCTTTATTATGATTAGACTTTGAAAAAAAATTTTTTTTCTTTTTTTTTTTAAACCCTCGGAGAATTGTGTAACGAATATAGACGAACATTTTCTGAATGTCCGCCTATATTTTTACACAAACGAAATAATTTGTTTTATTCTCTAATTCTCCACACTTCTATGACTCTTCTTCTTCATGATATAAACCTAACAGGAAATGGTATCGTCTAAATTCGATGAAAAATTGTCTTCCATACAAAAAAACAATTGTAGTTGACCTCAGTTAATGTCACACACGTGTACCTTAATTGAAATATCTGCCTAATACTAGAAAAACGTCAATTCTCCTTCTTTTTGGTAACAACCAATCATAATAAACTAATCCCACGATTTCTTACCATTTCTTCTTTTTACTATGTACAAACTATATTATAAAAACTCTTACTCTGAAGAACAAAATGTTCAACTCTTTATTTTTTGTTCAATTCTATTATTTTGTTCAATTCTTTAATTTTCGTTCAATCTTAATAATTTCTAATGTTTAATCTAACTATTTCATGTGTTGTAAATGAAAAATATTATATTTTTATGAAAAGTATCCTGTTGAAATTTAATTGAAGTCTAATTCATTCAAACAAAGTTAAGGTCCACCATAGTGTGTGGATACCTAGGAAACTCAATTTTAATTATAAAGTTTGTTTTATTGATCGTAAATATTTATTTGTGGTTTTCCATAAATAAATATTTAGTAAAGTGTCAAGTCAAAAATAGGAAAAAAATTCAAAACCAACACCTATTTTTTGGCATTACAGGTATGTCCTTACGTATCTTGGTAGGTATACATACAATACAGAATTGCAAGCTGTTTTTATGAAAAATCCCTGAATATTGCAGAAATGGCTATTTCTCAGACAGAGTCCAACCAGCCCATGCTAAATTGAGCTCATTCGATCTCGAAATGATGGCAATTACTAATGCACTGGCACATTTTCGTGGATATCTGTTAAGCCTTCGCTTTACAGTATACACGGACCATAAACCTTTGATTTACCATCAAAGATTTAATACCCCAAGCCCCAGGCTAATTTGATTAATCTCCAAATTAAATGAATACAGTTTTAAAATTAAACATATCGCTGGAAAAAATAACTGCATGGCAGATATGTTATCTTGTCCTCACGACGAACCAGACAAAATAATATTTGAACAAGGAGAATTTTTTGTGTGTTTTCTCCAAATCAGAATACATGGTTTTATACAAACCAATCCTCCTACCCTCCTTTACGCAACTCATCCTTCCCAGTTGATAGAACCGGCTTTGGCCAACAATATCACACATTCCCCAAATTGTCCAAATCTCTCAAACAATATTACAACAAATGTAATAACCCGTGCCTCTTCAAAAGAAGACACAAAATATACTCACGACAAAAATATCAAAATTTCTAAAAAAACTCCCAATTCAAAAAAACTATTAAACCCAGTCTCAAATATTACTGAGGAAGATCAAACTGATCAACCCGAAAATTCCTCTACAACTTCCCAAAAACCCAAAGAGACACCAATTGAATTACCCCAAAATCTAAAATCCATGCAGGAAAATGATCCGCATTGGAAAAATGTTATATCATTATTAAATTTCAATGAAATTAAAAAGAATAAAAATTTAATAAAAAAATTAAATCGTTCTATTCAACTGTATTTTACAGATGAAAACGAAATTTAAAAAAAATTACCAATCCCGACTTCATCCTATGACGAAGCCATAACTGTTATTCCCAAAAAATTAGTGCCACAAATTTTAAAAAAATTGCACAATGATCCCCTACACGGAGGACACTTTGGAATTAAAAAAACAAAAAACAAAGTAAAATCCCAATTTTTCTTTAAAAATTTGACACAAAAAGTGACTGAATACGTAATGTCATGTCACGAATGTCAAATGGCTCAAAATTCTCCCCAACAAATTGGCCACTTGAAACATATACCAATTGAAAATCCAAAACCCTTCTCACACATTGAGATTGATTTTATAGGAAAACTAAATACAGACTACAAATACGGTTATGTACTCGTAGCTGTGGACAAGAGTACAAATTTTTGTACTATTCGTCCAACACCAAACCCAAACGCAGAATGCATAATTAAATCATTAAAATTTATAAATCATACTTATGGTCCCCCATCAAAAATCTCTTGTGACAACGGACCTCATTTTGCAAATGAAGCAGTCTGAAAATTTTGTAAAGAAAATAATATTACTTTAGTGTACTCATCTAAATACTCTCCCCAAACTCAAGGGCTTGTAGAAAAAATTAACGGTGTAATTAAAAAATCACTTTCAAAATATCAACCATCTGACAAATCTGAATGGCTTGATACCTTGAAAAAAATTGTATTTGCCTACAATACAAGTCCCATTGAACATCTCAATAATAAAACTCCATTTTATTTATTACATGGGTATAACCCAAAAATTAATTTACCCGAAATCCCAAATAATATTAACTCAACAAAACCTCGCAAGGAAGAAATTAAAACTCTCCACAAAACACGAGAAAAAATTCTCGATCTTGCAAAAAAAGCTTCGATAAAAACGCGAAACACTATAATGCACATCATAGAACAATGGAATTTAAACCCAATGACCTAGTTTTACTACGTCAATCAAAAAACAGCAAAAAATAAAATGAAGTTCACCGGACCACACAAGGTTATTAAAAAAGTGAGTGAACTAAACTATACAATCCGTATTAAAAATGCTGATAATACAGCATACAACGAAACAGTTCACGTACGTCGACTTATCCCATATACGTCAAGAATTGACGATAATAAAAAACCCAAAAACCCTCCCCCAACCCAAATTGTAGCTAAACCGAGGGGCCACCCTCGTAAAATACACGAAAACAAGGGATGTGTACAGTCTAGTACCTGTCCCTAAACTTAGGTTAAGATTTCCCCTATTTTTTTTTCTTGTCCCCTTTCCCCTTTCAAAAAATAAACAAAAAAATATAATAACAATAAAAGTTATAAAAATTAAAAAAAAACAAATTTAAAAAAAAAACAATAAATTTTTTTTTACTTACCCTACTCCATGAAATTGGCCCAGGTATCGGCATAGCCCTCCAGAAATGTGCCCAGATTCTCGCTGCTGGTGGTGCTGATCGTAGTTGGCGGTATCGAACATTCCGAGTCGTTCAATTCGGTGGCTTCATCTTCGGATTGAACTGTGGCCACATACCCCTGGCTTGGTTCCTGAGTATCCGCTTCTGTTGAATCCAAATTGAACATATATACTAAGTCATCATGTATTTGCCACCCTGTTTGGGCAGCAACTGCATTGTTCCACTCAGTAGCAGTATAGTGATGCTCAAATTCAAACGCCACTACAGATACCGAAAGAGTCAGCCTAGGACCGAAGGTTTTGTTGAAAAATTTCAAAAATTTGGAGGTGTCAGGATTCATAATTCAACTTGTAAGCATATACGAGTCGATATGAATAATTTTGACTTTGACGTACTCGGAATATTGCGAAACGCAAACTAAACCAACAAATAGGCCAGACAATATCCTTAGGTCCCGACAAACCTGGTGATCAATTTGACCACCAAGAATTAATTGGAGCCCAGTTGTGCCAAATTTGAAACTTAGACACCTCGGATAGAAGCATCTAAGTTCGAACAATAACTTCCGAATAACCCCCTCAGCCACCATACAACTTTGAAACGGAACAAAATGCTCTCAACCAAACTGGTCCTGTCGCATTGACTCGTCACTGAGTCAAAGTAGAGCAAAAGACCGTGCCAGCTCCTCATCTTCTGATTACCCGCCAAACATATAGGCTAGATTAAACAGTCGATGGGTCGCCAAGATAAACTGGAAAAAGCAGCCACACGATTGGAGAAGATGAGAGAAACTCCATGTCTCATTTGCCTCGATTTGCCCCGTAGCCTCAAACACCCGCTCGTCGACCAAATTGAAGTATAAAGACATTTAAAAAATAAAAAAAAAACTTTTCGAACAAATAAAAACCAAAAATAATAATTTTAGGATTAAAACGTTAATAAAAAATATTATTTAAAAATCTTGCTAAATAAAAACAAGTAAAAATAAAAAAAAACTTTTATATTAAAATAATTTGAAATAAACAAACACTAACACCAGAACGAAAACGACCAACCAAGTACAACAGAATAGGTAAAACTGATATTTAAAAAATTATAGACAAATGCCCCTTATAATTTATGAGAAAAACAAATTGCTAAACAAACTAATTCTGTGAGAAATCTAAAAAAAATTATAACTTACTTTTACAATAAAAATGCAATTTGATATCTAAAAGTAGCCTCATACAGCAGTAAATTAGATCGACATACAATATTATCTTTGTTTCAGGAAAGATGTTTTTGCCTATACTTACTGTAATTTTAAACGTCAGAATTCTTGCTTTATCAGCACAACTTACCTCAGCGGATTCGTATCAAATTACAACTGCATCAACTGGCGCTTATTTTAGCAAAATTAATAATATTCATGTATACTCAAACTCAGCACCTATCTTCTATTTTCTGAAACTTGATCTATACGAATCAGCAGATAAAATTCTCAAAACGAAATTCAAACACCAGGAATGTAAAAATACTGAATGGAAAAATTGGAGATACGCAGAAATGCCAAAAAGACTTAAAAACTCGATTAATATTCTAAAAAAACAAAACATTGCCCTCGTACAAGACTTTTATACAAACCCATCATTAATTCGAAACAAAAGAAGTGTATTCACGCCGATTAGATCATTCTTCAGTGATGCATTAAAATTTTGTTTCCCGCGTCTTAAATTTCAGAGACGGTAGAAATTTTTTGACAAATGAATTATCCCTAAAAAACAAATACAAAATTATAAAAAACAAACTATTCCAAGAACATATGGCTCTTGTGAATACATCCTCAATTTTAGAAAATTTTATTTCCCATACAAATAAATATATGTCGGAATTTGTTAAACATCCAAACTCATTTGAACAAAACTCTTTGGATGAACACAAATTGTTACTTTCCCTAAACTATCTACAAGGTTTTTACGACAATTATTTCGTAAATACTTTTCGTTTGACAAACATTCTTTCATCTTGTAAAAACCACATAATCCCCTTAACCATTATATCAAAAATAATTTTAGAAAAAGATATATTCACACTACAAAACAAAATTAAAAATCTAGATCTTGATCTAGCAATCCCAATCAATGATTTATCAAACTACTATCATGCAGATTTGGTAAATTGTAATTTTTTTAATGACTCTTTAGAAATTGAAATTAAAATCCCACAAAAAAATTAAATTCCAAATACGAAGTGTTTGACTTCATCCCATTAACTTTCAGAAGTCCCACTAATGAACTATGTAACTGGGATCAAGAAGCCTCGATTCTAATCCATGAGATACGATCAAACAATGTGAGATATATCTCTGGAACGAATCTCCACTTTTGTAACCCAGACAAGCCACTTTGTTACCTTCCATCTAATCGAGGAAGTGACAAACTGTCTTCTTGTGCTAAAAACTTATTTTTCCAAAATTTAAACAGAAATTTATTACAATCCTGTTCTTTTAAATGTTCTGAAAATAACAAACTCTGGTCCACCCAATTGGACATATAAAATTTGCTGTGATAAATTTCAATGCACTTATTGCAACGAACTCTATCACAAAAACTTCGGAAAAATTAAACATTAATAATTCCCTACCTGGAACTTTCATCCTAGAAGTTCCTTGCCACATACAAATTGAAGACATCAATCAAAAAAATGAAAGTACTATGATTATACCAACAGAAACCCATTGTCTTACATTTTCGATGGAAGAATCTATAAAAATAGAAAATCATCTACCCATCCTTTGGACCTATTTGTCAGATTCAGATGAACCGTTTGATATTGCTCTTGATTTATCAACAAAAGAATTGTATAACCCTAATTGGAAAAATTTTGTACCTCATATAACCCCAGTAAACCAACTCGAAAATAAAATAAAATCTCAAACTTCTAGCATTATACAAAAATTAATTAAATACGATGAAACTAGTTTATAAGATGTATTATATTAAAATAATATACGTTCACGAATTTCGTATAATGTTTCTAATACTAGTAGCATAATTAATATGGTAAAATTTTTTTTTTGGATTTCTTTATTATGATTAGACTTTGAAAAAAAAATTTTTTTTCTTTTTTTTTTTAAACCCTCGGAGAATTGTGTAACGAATATAGACGAACATTTTCTGAATGTCCGCCTATATTTTTACACAAACGAAATAATTTGTTTTATTCTCTAATTCTCCACACTTCTATGACTCTTCTTCTTCATGATATAAACCTAACAGGAAATGGTATCGTCTAAATTCGATGAAAAATTGTCTTCCATACAAAAAAACAATTGTAGTTGACCTCAGTTAATGTCACACACGTGTACCTTAATTGAAATATCTGCCTAATACTAGAAAAACGTCAATTCTCCTTCTTTTTGGTAACAACCAATCATAATAAACTAATCCCACGATTTCTTACCATTTCTTCTTTTTACTATGTACAAACTATATTATAAAAACTCTTACTCTGAAGAACAAAATGTTCAACTCTTTATTTTTTGTTCAATTCTATTATTTTGTTCAATTCTTTAATTTTCGTTCAATCTTAATAATTTCTAATGTTTAATCTAACTATTTCATGTGTTGTAAATGAAAAATATTATATTTTTATGAAAAGTATCCTGTTGAAATTTAATTGAAGTCTAATTCATTCAAACAAAGTTAAGGTCCACCATAGTGTGTGGATACCTAGGAAACTCAATTTTAATTATAAAGTTTGTTTTATTGATCGTAAATATTTATTTGTGGTTTTCCATAAATAAATATTTAGTAAAGTGTCAAGTCAAAAATAGGAAAAAAATTCAAAACCAACACCTATTTTTTGGCATTACAGGTATGTCCTTACGTATCTTGGTAGGTATACATACAATACAGAATTGCAAGCTGTTTTTATGAAAAATCCCTGAATATTGCAGAAAAAAATTCCTGCCTAACAAAAATTTGTCGCGGCCATCCTTCATCATATCAGAACTTTTTATTTTGCATCACCTAATAATCATTAATCGAATCAAGTTGCAATGCAATTTATCAAAATTTGAAAATCATTTCACATTTCACTTCAGTAGCATCATTGGTTCGTGGCCCTTATCTTACATGTAGGACATGCATTCACATTTCACGTATTCACCCTTTTGTATTCGCTGAGGTTGTAAATTAATTCGCAGCAATAGCAACTTGTTTTATTATCTCCGTTTAAAAATTGTTTAAAATTATGATAAGTGACGAAAGTATTATTGAGTATGTAAATAAAATGAGAAAATTCCTGAAAATCGGTAAAATATCCCTGCCAACATCAAAATCCCTGCGTTCAGGAATTTATCCCTGGTATTGGCATCCCTGATACAACATGAAATACACTCATATCGTATATAGTTAATTTTTCATTCGAGAAAGGAGTAAGGTTTCAGCTCCTTTATTTCTCCCATCCCTAAGTGAATCTTTACATTTTTATTATCAATTCTATCCATCCTGAAAGCATTTGAATTCTTACAGAAACATTCTCTATCTTAGATCAATAAGTACGTCAACGCGTTCTATGGAAAATAAATATAACCTACCTTTATAAGACGTAAGTATCAATGTTTTACACACTCGGTCGTAAATAAGGAAGCCATGTAAATGATAAGACTATTACCGTTCGTATGAGGTTACATGAGGGTATTAATAAAACTTTGTGCAGATTTTCAAATGATACCAATAGCTTACCAACATGCAGCCAAACACATACACAAGACACAAGTACGTTAAACTTACAGCCACAATATATTATGAGAAATACTGCTGGTCGTACACGATTTGAAACATAATACGATATCGTGCATTTAACGAATGTACGATGCTGTAATTTTTTTCTCAAACAACATACGGCATCAGAAAAACGAATCACATTTCTTTTAAGTATAACTTACACTTGCATAGAGCAGTGGTATCGAGTTGAATGAATGAAATACCTGTAATTACTTGCATACGTTGGTTCGTACAGGTGATATTTACTTCATGGACTGATATTTTTTGGACTGAAATAAATTAAGTGATAAGCTAGAGCTTATACCAAGCACGAATTCAGTTTAGTGACGTAGCGACATCAATATTCTAGGGGTATTAAATTCGCAAATGTTCATTCGTTAGCCATTATTGAGAAAAAGAGTAACGAGGCTTTTTTTTGGCTCCAGGAAATTTTGAATACCCATATCCCCACTTCGCTATGCTACTGGTTCTGTTATCGTCTTAATATTTTATGAATGAGAACTACTCATTGTACCTACATTTTATATTCGAGAAGCAAAATGATACGGGTCATTCTTTTTCAAACACACGAAAATAAGACTAGGTTGAAAGAGCATGCCTGCCAGATTCATTAATTCAGTTTTAGCTAATTGTTGTGAGTGATAGAAATTAGTTCTAAAACAAATTCGATGCAACGTTTCTTTGACGTACTTATTCAGAACTAAATGGAAGTTATGCTTTTTAGGCTTTAATAAATATTGTAGGTGGGCCCTGGATACCGCATACCCCACTAAAATCAAAATATTCTTAATCCTCAATTCCCTCGCATTCGTCGGTATATGGAATTATGAATATACTAATCTTTCTTTTTTTCAACACAACCTGTCAAGCCTACTATGCTCCTCTCCCACAAATGAAATCCTAGAGCCGTTCCTGATTGCAACATAAGTGTTCAGGGCCGGAAAGAGAAAATCCAGACCCAGTGGTTATGTAATCAGTAGCATTCCGAAACAATTTTTAAGGCGGAACTTTATTTTGTTTAAAAGAACTTAGGTTCGAACCCTATAAATACAAGCACGGCAATACGCCATTTTGTATCCACAGTGTATTCACAAAACCATTTTAGAATTTCAGCTCTATCTCGGGAAACAATGGTACGATTTCAGAGAAATTTTCACAGAATCTTCGGCAGACTTATGTTAATGTTTCTTCAAAATTTCAGCTTTCTACAAGAAATGGTTCTTTTACAATCGGATATAATAACTTTGATCATATAGTCTGATACAAAAAAATTTTGTATAATAAGAGGCTTGTTTCTATGACCTTTCAATTTATGAGGCCAATGTAGATTTCAAATAAAACAATGAATAAGATCGATAAAATTAATAAAAAAATTTAATTAAAATCATAAAATTTAATTTCTCAAATTTACAATAATTAAGTATCAATGAATTCACTTATGAGCTGTAGGATACAAAATGGCGTATTGCCGGACTCGTATCTATAGGGCTTTACTTAGGTTTGCGAGTGAAAAAATTTTCTTAGGTGTTTTCTGTGTTTTAAAACATTTAGGTTATGTATTTGAAACAATTTTTTTATTTTTCAAAATTTCTCAAGAGTACACAATGCATACACCCTGCTGTACTCAAGTGTATTTTATTGAATAATCAAATTTTTTTCAGTATCTAAGCATATTTTGAGAGAGAGTTCGGGCCCAGGAGAATCATCCCTTCTTCCTCCTCTCAATGATCTTGCAAGTGTTTAGACTATTGTATACTGAATGATTCTATTTTTTTTTAATTAAAAGTGGTTTGGTACCAACAGGCAACAGACAGGGTCGTAGAGCCTTGCACTTATTACAACTTTGTGCTCTTTATTACTTCTATTTATTAGCTTCCAGACCTTTTATTAGACGAAATTAACATGAAATTTCTTGATGGTGGGGAGCTCAGGGTCCTGCCATTCCTTCCTCCAGTGAAAATCAATATAATTATTTTTCTGAAGGTATCCATAGTCCCCTCAGCTTCACCTCTGTATCACTCCTCACTCAGAAGATACTGCAGTAGTTTTTACTATCTTGATAGAAATGAGATCATTAAAATGACTAGATACCTAGTAATAAGCTGCAAACTTTTAAAACACCTTTAGTTTTGATGTTCAAAGACAATAAAGGACTTTTTGGTTCATTCTAAAGCTATTACCATAGTAGGTACTATTAGCAATAACTGAAATGATCTTACTTTCATCAAAATGGTTATGATATTTCTTTACGTGTTTTTTTTCACAGGGATAAGAAATTGTACGTTTTAAATTTATACTAGTAGACCATTCCTGTTACGTCTACTTTAAAACTCCTTTGAGCAATTTATTGAAATAAGTATGATTTGGTTAAGGCGTTTAGGAAAGAATTCGACTCCTTAAAATATTTTCTCCGCAATAGACATCTTAATTCCGGCTTGAATTAGCCGCAACATTCAAAGATTAACGTTGGCAAAGAGCGGAAGAGTTAGAATTGGGAGCGAAGGTTTGGAAAAATCAGCCAGTCTTTTAAAATGAAAGCCTAAAGTCGTTTCGCATTTAAAGTTGATATACCTCATTAAACAGCCGTGCGGATTATACGACCGACGACGTATAAGGAATTTTACTCGTTCCTCGGTTAACGATTTTTACTCTCTGCCTTTCTCAAGCCCCTCATCTTTCGTAGGTATTCCATTTACTAGTTTTTTCCTACCGTATATTTTTGTTGTTCGTTCACTTTGTTCGCCTTCGATTTCTTTCTAATTTTTTTTTTCTTCACTCAATTTTCTCTCTTTCTCTCTCGCTCTTTCTATTTATTAAACCTCTTATCTATACGAAGTCATTCTTTTATTTTTTCTTCCTATACTTCTTTTACCCAAGTGATTAATAATGCCGGGACCATTTATTCAACTTCTCTCTTTGCTCTTTATGTTTGTATAAAAAGTGCACACGCTGTGTTACAAGGGGGGTTGGGTAAAGAGTACCATAATAATGAGAAGAAGGGGGCAAAAAATACATATCTGCATAAATTTATGGTACATACAAAATGCAGACTAGGATTATATATACAACGTATACTTTCGTATCTTTTATTGAAGAGACACACACTATACACAGAAGATTAAAAGAGTCTTAAGGAACAAAAAAAGAAAAAAGAAATAGGAGAAGATAGGCGACTTCTTCGAAAGTATGCATACACGTATTCAGTTTCCTTTAGTTTCGCTCTTTTGTATTCGAGGCACCGGACAACACTACCCAGGGTGATGTAGTATTTTGTAATAATAGGCTCTTGGCTTCTTTCCCTCCGCTTTTTTAGAGTATGGCGTGTTGAAAACACCTCCGAGTAGATGAAAGTAGTTTTTAGAATGTTATTTAACGTTAATACAAGACCTTAATGCGGTATTCCGTGCGTTAAAATTACGATGATTCGTTTTTTTCCCCCTCTTTTCTTCTTCTGATTTTTTCCCCTTTCATTTATTCTCACTTCACTCCTTGGCCGGTTGGAAGGTGTCTCGTTTAGTTAATGCGGAAAATAAAAGGGTTACAAAGCATTTCGGTCAGGCTAATTTTTTTTTTTTTTTCATGCGATGATTACGTTAATGCGGTACCACGGATGAAAGGGTACGTAACAGATGGTGGAAGTTTTCCTGATGAACACATATAACGCCATGTACTTAACAACATATATATATATATATATATATATATATTATAGAAATTGATAGTATATTTGATAACGAGAAACGTTGTGATATTATATCGCGCGTCACATAAGGCTATTTCGATTGTTAATAAGTACGTCGATTTCCGGCGGATTCAAGGTCTCCGTTTTTGAATCATTGCCCATACCATAAAACCTATATAGACTGGTCACTTTGCGAACGCTTGAGTGACGATGACCTACCGAGGCTATTTTGGAGAATAAGCTAGATCTCTTTTCTCATTTTTAAACGAAGTCAGTAAATGGATTTTCACATTCATTTGAAAGAAAAGTTAGAGCAACAAGAAGGCCTAGGTATTCCATTAAAGCACGGTTCAAATTGATCTGTCGCTTTCGCTATTTTCCTCTAGATATATGTATTCAAACCTACTCTAGTGCAAGATCATAGAAAGTAAATTTAAGAATTCGAGGGGATAGTACTGACAAAAATTATAGAATTGCTGTTAAAAATATCGGCTTTGTTTTTTATTTCGAGGCGGGCTGCCTTAAGGTTGAGTTTTTTCAAACCATAAATACATGAATCGACGTGGAACTGCCTATCTGGCTATGAAACCCTGAGATCAAAAATTTTTTTCATTAAGTGTGAACTACTTGTAATTATTTTTTTTTAAACTATCAAAATTAAGGTTTTGAAAAATGAAATACAAATATGGCCAGCCCAAGATTGTTGTTTAGTAAAAATGAGTAAAAATGTATCGGAAATAAATTTTCTTGATTCTATGTGTTGTAATCACAAATAGAATAATATGATATGGGTTAATAGGCCTATATTGCTCGTAGCCTACGTATATAGTGAGGCTAAATATGAGGCACTGCACGCATTGGATTCAATCACCCATTGTTCATTATGAATGACTGTTTATAGTCAGATAGGTGAACAGTTCGACTTTCAACGTCGTTTCTCTTGGGTAGGGGAAGTGTCAAGATGTGACTTTTTTTCTACATTTCTGAAATAATATTTCGATGACTGCAACGACTGCAGCATTGATGCAACTTCAGGTTTGAAATTTTCTCTTTAAAAAGAATGCGATAAAAGGTGTCCATTTTAGATAGTTGAACCCACAAACTTCGTTAATTTTAAAGTACTTACCACATGATTGTCTGGTTCAAAATATTATAATATACTCCACGTTAAATTTTAATAAAAAATTTCTCAACTGTAACTGTATCATCTGAAAGCTGTGGAAACTTGATCTCCGAAATGCATAAAAATCGACGAAATTTGGGAGAAGTTACTTCTTTGGCACAGATGAACATTAAATCCAATTGCTGTAGCCCATTCTACGTCAGCGATGGAGTCATTCTATTACTGTAATGTAAGTAATGCAAAGTAAAACAAACTTACACTATAATTGAATTATTGAACTTATACATCTCCAAAAGAATTCGGGTTCGTTTGAATCTTTGTTAATATGTGGCTCTAGATCAACGGAAAGTACTCTTCAAAAAGTTCGTCAATTTTCATCTGCAAATAAAAATTATCTAATTAATTAGGTTTAAAGCGAATTTTAAAAAGATAAGCTTTTATTTTTTTTGGCTTTAGCTTCATGCGAAATAAACTTTTTTTTCTCGGAAGGTTGGCTACAGTATTGGTATATTTTAAAATCGCAGTAGTAAGTAGAATAAAAGGTTATGATTAAGTAAAAAACGCGTTTTTAAAGATAAGCTTTTTCTTTTTTTTGGCTTTAGTTTCATGCGAAATAAATATTATTTCGTTGCGGAAAGTTGGCTGTAGTATTGGTATATTTTAAAATCGCAGTAGTGAGTAGAATAAAAGCTTATAATCAGACAGCGTCAAGAAGGCAGAGGGGGTTCCTTTTTGTCTGTTGGTTATTAAACGATTATTTCAATCACCTGTGGGTCTTAACCTTGCACAGAGGTACCCTTACACCATATTTTCGTTGATTTCAAGCCTCAAATTAACTTTTAATGTAGCTTACTAAATACGCATCATATTACAACAAATTATTGTAAATACCGTTAATTTTATTGCAAATTTTTTTTTCACCAATTTATTGAAATAACTTTTCTTACAGTAACTGGCCGAAAGAATGAATCAAATCCATTAGTAAATCATCTCGATGGTTTATGTTGTCTGGGTTGACGAAGTGGAATACGTTTGTACGCAACAGGTAGATCGTATTGGTTCACCTTAATTATACTCAATAATTCTTTTTCTTTCATTTTTCCCATTTGCTTTCATGTTGTGCTTTTTATTTCACCCTTCTTGTTTTATTTAGCTTTTTTTTTGTAAACGCTTTTATTATTCTCAAAACAGTCGACGATCATATTCATGCTGCCTTACACATTAATAAAGAAAATGAAGAGATTTTCTCGTTGATCCGTAATTAATATTACAAATAAAATGTTGTTACTATAATGAATAAGAATGTTTAAAAGCAAAAGATACTGTTGAATAAGAAACCAAAAGAAAAAGAAAAAAATTATAAATATATTATCTGTTCGTAGAAAAAGAAGTGGAGAAGAGAGATGAAATGTTGAATAATTGAATAAATTAAGACAGGAAAAAACCTTTTCTACAGAAATAAAATGACGGAAGCGTTTTGACAAATGCTTATTTTTACCTAGGGCGTGTGTACATGTATATCTACTATATAGTACATGGAGATGTAATGCGAGATAATTCTCTCTGACTAAGCTTCCCTTTTTCGATCGCATTTTTTATTATTTTTCAGAATAATACAAAAAAAAAAAAAAAAAAAAAGAACACAAGAAAAAAAACTAATAAAATACCTGATCAGCATCCGATAATTAAGAAAGAAGATAGTGGTAAAAAGAAAAAGATAATACTGGAATGAAAAAGAAGTGTGTAAGCAAGTAAAAGAAATAAAACATGTTAAAAGCTATTCTGTTATTAGAAACAGGTCCTCGTGTTTTTTTAATGTTCACTTGTGTTTAACGCTTTCTTGTTTTCCCTTTTAGTAGATTTTTTTTTATTTCTTTTGAGAGGACAGTAATATACAGGGTGATTGCAATAGGGCATTCTCCCTTTCATTTGGAATCATTTTATAATGAGTGTAATCGAAAAACGAGGTTTTTTTTTCTTTAAAACATTTTTAATACATCATTAATTTTGTGTTCAAAAACAGTTTTTTTACCTCACTAAAGAAAATGAGGGTTTTTGTTTTTTTAAATTTTATTTTGCTAATTTATTTATTCATATGTTGTTTTTTTTTTTTTTCATCGCGGGTTAGTGCTTCTCAAGTATTCATTTTCAAAAAAATAAAGACGAAAAAGAAGAACTGTGCTGTAGATTGTGTCTTTATCTTTCGATAATAGTTTGCTTGTTTTCTTCTAAATCTCACGATGATTTGTTGTTTGTGTATTTAACCTTTTTGAGTTCTGGAGATATCTAATAGGTGAATTATGATCTTGGAGATAAAAATTTGACACAATAATCTATTCATAATAAAAAAATGCTCGGAAAATGAAAATATTGTCCTAATCATCATACCTGCCACGACCTTGTAGGATTTTGATATAACGTATTTAAAAATAAAAATATTAAAAAGTCAAATTCTGTAACATCCTATACTAGATTTTCTTCGAGTTTCTTAAATTCTGCAAGAAAGACATAGAACAAATGGAAAAGCAGCTTTTGATTACAGAGCTAACTTTAAACTTAGGCTATACTTTCTACAAAGGAAAAAAAATTGAAAAAAAAACTTTTTAGTACCTAAGCAATAAATTAAAAATTTGAAATGGCACTATGGCATATCAAAGAAATTAAAACATTCTTATGTAGATACCTATAAAGGTAAAAGTCAGGCAGTCCTGACGAGAGAGGGAAGAAGAATTTTCTCTGGGTCCAGGTTTTTTAGGGGCGCGGAATTTTCAAAAATGTTCCAAATTTTTGATTTAAAGGTGTTTAATTTCAATCTACGGCGAGAGCTCGTTCCATGACGGGTTTGGGATATCAAATACCCCATTTATAAGAAATAAAACTTCTAAAATACGTGTTCTTCAACACAATAAGCCCTCGCTCCGCTGACGAAATCGTATCTTAATTTATAACCTCCTCCTAAAAATAAATTTTGCAGAGGGTTCTTTCCTTTTTATAAAATTCAGAAAAAAAATTGTATATTTTATCAGAGGTGACAAAGAGGGCCGCCAGGGGTGCGTTCCCCCTAGCCCCGTCTGGCTACGAGTTAGTGCAGGAACATTTCCTTCTTAAAATTTCTATTATTCTCAAGATCTCTGCATGAGCTTTTTTTTTTCTTTTTAAGAATTTTGAAGGGTCCCCGAATTTCCTTCATACATAGGTATAAAGACTGGCCACAATTCGGTCAACGGTACGAATTCTTTTGAAGTAGCTTAGTCACTAGATATTACCAAAACCATGAGTATGGGCTAAAAATGAAAGATTTAGCAACAAAGAAGTTGCTCTAAATGGTTCAACATGAACGTGCGGTTGAAAGGTCAAAGTTATTTTTAATTTAAATTTTCAGGGCACCAGAACCATGTCCTCCCTGCCTTAGAGTTCGACGTACAAAATCCCTCAAACTTATTCGAAACTCAATTCATAAGCGCCAGAAAGCTGAAAATCCATAAAAACGAACAATTGTCCATTTTTAGAACATTCACAGATACTATTCATTGCGCTAGATAATGCTGATAGGCTGTCACAATCAGCGAATAATGTGTAAAAATATACATCTCCTTCGACTTGGCCGTCTCAACGATAGCTCAATATTAATTCAAACGATTAATACCCTTGAAAGTAATCAAGATATGGACCCAAAGTAAACACATGGTAAATTTCGTTTCAATCTGGAAGGGAATACGCCGTCCAGTTTGTTGACAGTTTTTTTTTGTATCCTGTATATATAAACTATTGAGCGGAGAATGTTTTTGGGGTCTAGGGACCATGATCAGAAAAACTATAGAGTAATTTTCTCAAAATCATGACATGCCACCCTCCATAATAGGTAGATTCTACGAAATCTACACCAAAAACAATAATTAAACCTGGGAAAAAATTAAGGAGCTCAAAAATTTAATGAAGAAAAAGGTGGTAATAATCTAATAGGGAAAAAATTTGGGAGTGAAAAATAAATTTTTACACTTTCTCAGAAACCCATGATTTTGGAGGTCTGCGCACGTTAGTGCTTTTCTCATAGAATACAATACAAAAACCACAATGTTAAATTTACGTGTAGATATTCTCTCTTCGTAAAATTTAATACCCTCTTGAGATGTATATATGTGTCACGATCCTCTATGAAAAAAAAATAAAAGGAAGAGAAAAAAATCGTTAAAAAATTGAGGAAGATAAGTGAGGCACGAATTGTACTCAGGTAAAATACACGACGGTATATAAAAATGATTAATTACCCACCTTTGCATATACATATATGTATCTACGGGTATACCTCTGTGTTTGGCAGTTTATAAAAAAAAGTTTTCGACACTATACGGTTATACATTGCCTCCGATGTAGAATGGTTTTTCCGCGAATTATACTCTTGTTTTTAAGTAAACCCACCGCACAATGCTTTATTATTATAAAACTATAGACTATTATAGAATCTTTTTTATTTAATACCTACTTGCAATAACAACTTTTCATTCCAATTTACCGACGTACCTATCGAAAGTTTGAATCGATGAACTCGTCGAAAAATTGAGAAATTTTTATGGCTAGACTTCGTGAACAGTGAATAAAATCAAGTATAACAGAAAAAACTTATAAAAGTACTAAAATTTACGTAGTTATTAAGGAGTTGCCCCCTCCCCCAAAAAAAAAGGCCAAATCGGCGCCTGTAGAATCAGCTATTTTTATAAGCTTTTATTTTACTCAGTTGTTACCACTGCCATTTTATAAATATAGCAATACTGCAATCAACCTTCCGCAACAAAATAATATTTATTTCGCACGAAGCTAAAGCCAAAAAATAAATAAATAAAATCTTATCTTTCAAGAATGCGTTTTTAACGTAAACTTATTCTCTTTGTGACTTCTTCATCATCATCGGCTTTTACCTATCAATTGTTTTTGCATGGGAATAATTTGTAGGTTACGCTGATGAGGAAAGACTGAAAAAAAAATGAAAAAATTGGTGAATGTGTTGAGTCAGTTTTTGTGATAAGAAAATGTAAAAATAATTTTATAAAATTCTTTATCAGGTTCAGAACTTTATTTAACATCATCCTGTCACTTTTTGATGGAATAAATGCAAGGATACATTTAACATTTAAAACTTTTTGATTTTTTTATTTCTTTGCGAGAATTTAACTTGAAATTTCAAATTAACAATAAGATGGCCGTCACGGTGGAAATTTCTCCTTAAACCCGAAGAAAAAATATAAAAAAGACGAGAATGAAGGAAAAAATGAAAGTATGAAATAAAATCAACACAAAAACCATCTATTAAAAGAAAATTGTTACGTCCCCCCCCCCCAAAAAAAAAAGAAAAATAATGCACTGGATCCGCTATACTGGAGATACATAGTACCCAAATCTTGCGATCTGTATAACCTACTACTTTTGTTGCATTACTATTGTAATATTCGTGCTTAAACCCAAAAATTTTAGCTAATATTTCAACATTTTGACTTAATTCCCAAATTTTAAAATTCAAACAAAATTTCATTAATATCTTTTAGAAATCTTTAGCAGCATACTGCTCACCAAACAAAATTCTTGTTAATATTTATTTGAATTCATCAAATCATCCACATTTTCATAATTTGTTTATGGTAATTTACGAAGGTTGTCTGCCATGTGTCACATAATTGAAAGAAAAAACAACACAGATGTCAATTGAATTTATGTTACCATACTTTGACTGTTTTTTTGTAAATTTTAATAGAGATTTGAGGTAAAAATATTTTTCCCATTCGGTAGTTATATGTTATAATACGGTAAATGTATCATTTCAGCTACCTGTACATATATGTTTAATCTAAAATATTGTGACAAATTTTCTGGAACGAAATTGAACGTTAGAGTATTAGATAAGTATATGAATTCAAGAAAAATGTGTACGTACAAGGTTTTTATTTTTCAATATCATTGTTTTTTATTTTTTTGTGTTTCGATCAATTATTTTCTTCCACGTTACTTCGATTTTTTTGTGAAAATTTTTCAAATTTTGGTCTTACACTGTATAGTTGATTTAAGATAAACAAAAAAAAAAATGGTAGTTGACTTTTGGCCCTCAAGGTATGGATGTCCCCATAACGTTGAGAAAAAAAATTTCCCTTCAAATTTTGAATAAAAAAGGTTGAAACAATTTTTTTTCTTTCGAGTTTCAACATTTGGGTAAAAAGATGTTCTGCAATCTGTATTTTACGAAGAAACGAGAGAGAGGGAAAAAGAAAAAGAAAAAGAAAAAGAAAAAGAAAAAGAAACAGAAGAAAAAACTTAATTTTCAATTAATCAATGGAAAGAATAGTGTTTTCTGATAGTAAAATGATCTTTCTTACGCCTTTGTTTCCTTTAAAGACAGTTGATATTCTTGCCGTAATTATTTCGTGTCTTTTTTTTTGTCATTCAATTTTCTTGAAAACTGTTGTCCATTTTATCGATTATTGTGATTTTTCACATCGCCAAAATCAAAATCCATGAAAAATTTGTCAGAGTTTAATGTCATAGGAATTAATGTACCTACAAATCACGACAAAATCGGATGCAACATCTACATGCTTCAAAAATTAGCTTCAGTTAATATTTACTTATTATTCCTCTTTATCTTGTCAATATTTCAGAGAAATTTCGTTAATTAAACTTCTGCAAAGGTCAACAAGGTGCGCGATTATTTTCACCGCACAACCATAATTATATAATATATGGTCATACTCGTAAGTTTGAAACTAGTCACAGTCTCACTAATCACTACACCAGAATCTGAACCCCAAATGGCGATGTATTCGATCTATTTTTTTTTAGGGATCTCGTATGTGACTAGAAGATCGTGTTAGGCGATTACTATACTTAATCAGACTCCATACATCTAACCTTTTCTCCCCAACACGATTAAATTACCTTCATGGTTTCAAAAATAATTAAAAGTTTGTTGGAGTTGATTTCTCTAGTACCCAAAATAAAGAATGATAACTGTTTTTTCTTTGAAAACTCGCTAAAAACTAGAATGAAGCGTCTAAAGAAAAAATCAAACAAAGATTTTCATTGATAAAATTGTAAAATACGCGCCGAAATCGGTTTATTTTATCTGTCTAATTTGATAACTGAATTTAGGCTTCTACCCAAGGGCGTAGATAACGCCTTCGTGAGGGAGGAGAGTCCACATTTGCGTTATTTTCCTTTCGGACCACCGCACTCCAACACCACCGCTACCACAGATAAAAACACACTGTTAAACTTTTTTTTTGGCTGAGGAGGTAGAGTACAGTCCCTTGGGCAACTTCCTTATCTACATTATCTATGATTTAACCTTTATACATCCAGATAAAAATTCTGGTATAATCTATTCCACTTCAATCGAGAAGAGAGCAGGTATAGGTTTAGGTTGAATGTGAAGTGTGAATTGTGAACCATAGGATTTTCAAATTTTGTCTTCAGCCCCCCAATAATTTTACCAAGTCGGCGCCACTACCTAATTTGCTCATGAACAATAATTGATAATCGTGATTCTTTTTTCCTTCAATTAACCTCTAACACCTATCACCGTCTACAATACAAACGTTCATTAAAATATTGTCATTGATCATGAGAACGAGCATTGAAAAAAGAAACATTTTGAAAGAACGTAATTTTCGATTTGAAATCTGACGACTGAACAGAAAAAAAAAAAAGGATGGTCGTTTCATATACATAATTGATTTTAACCGGTTTCCGTGATGTCCTAATTGTAAAACCATTTGTAAAAATCTTGATATACGAATACTAGAACAAGAAGGTGGTAAAGAAGTAAAAAAAAAAAAAAAAAAAAACCACCATAAAAACATATAAACAAATAAATAAATAAAATTGAAGAAGAAAAAAAAACGAAAATGAAAACCACTAAACGTCTCATAGTTTCAACATCGACAGGAACAAGAACAAGTTCGCACCGCCTCAACCGGTTTCAACGCTAAAAGGGTAAGCTGGAGAGGGAGGGCCAGTGTGAGAGAGTGTTAGAGCGAGGAGGAGATGAGAAAGTAGAGACAGAGACAGAGATTGTGTTTTGATCGCGCAGACTTTAATTTAAATTATACTGTAATAGGTGGCATAATAAAATTTAATTACATAGTAAAAACCGACCAAACGTTTGAAAGGATTTAATTGCATTTTGCTCCGTCATAATCGCTATAATAGTATAATGAGTGAAGGGCTCGCAAAATATACGAATAATTTTGTATTCTTTCGCCGCTTTACAGCTAATGTTACTGCTTATTATATATTATATATTAAAAAATCATGGCTGGATTTTTTTTTAATCATTTTTCCCCCATTTCTTGTCCGTAAATTGGTTTAGTCTTCATTAATAAACGTTTTACTTCTTTTTCTTTCTTTCTTTCTTTTTTTTTTTTTTTTTTTTTTAATTTTTGATCACGTAAAAACCGATAGGCTTGACAAGGTTCCAGATTAAAATCTCTACCGATTATTCGAATAAGCGATGAATAGGTGTCACTGAATTTAATTTGAACAATTTTGGCTAATGAGAAAGAACAGTCACGAAGAGATATATTTCTTTGGAAGGGGTAAGAGGGGTTAAGGAGAGCTTAGAATACATGAGGATTACTTTTTAATTGGTCAGAGCAGTATATAATAACCCTATGTTAGAAAGTAGGTCAAATGATAGTCAAAAACCGAAAAAAACTTTTATAAATTCAAAATGAGAAAAGATATGCATCTTTTAAATGACGAATTTCATTCAAATTAAAACTGGTTAACTCGAGTAGAAATGAAAATTACATATCTATTTCAAAAAGTTTCAATTCTCGTATTATATATGCAAACAGAACGCTAAAATCGATAACTCACTCTTTTAAAATATATCGCCTTACTCAATACTGAAGTTGTCATAGAATATACAGCAAATATGAAAAATTTTGAATAAGTTAAATGAACATTTTATTTTACAAATAAATTTACTTTATATGTAACTTTTTAAATAGGTAATTTAACTAAGATAAAATAATATAAAAACATTAAATCAAATTCAATAATAAATAAATGAGTTACGTTAAAAATAAGTTTTTAAAAAATATGTTTTTATAATTTCAAGAAGTAAATAACGGAAAAGAGAAAATAAAATTTCTCACTTTTTTTCCCAGACAGAAACAAACAAAAACTGAAAAAACAACTGATAAAAACGGATATAAGTGCATGCGTGCGTGTGTCGCAACACGTGAAAGCAGCGCTGAAGTTGGTCATCCGGTGTACTTTAACAAATTGAGTGAGTAGAATAAAAGCGTATAAAAGTCAATAAATTTATAAAAATATCGCTTTTTAGGCCATTATACCTAACTTTCGTGAGTACCATCAGACAAAAACTGAATCTATGCAGAAATAGTATGAAATTAAGGTGAAATATTTTGAAAATTATAAAGCCTACTCGTACGAGCGGAATAATTCCAGAATTCAGATGATTTTTATGACAGTTTTCTCGGTTTTAGCCAATAAATGCTGCTAAAAGATACTAAAAGTAAATTAATATTCATTTTTGTGAAAAAATAGACCTTACACTAAAACTTAAATTGTACGTTTCAAAAACATGGAATCCTTGTTATGCTTCAAAAATGGCAAACCTATTGAAGTAAGTGTTTCGTTTTGCATAATATTTTATAAGGGTGTGAAAAATAAGTATATTTACTTATTTACCAGCTGAATAATTTTTTTATTGACAAAACTTAGAGATGATCTCATGGCTTGAACTCGTATTATGAATGAAAATACTCCTAAAATTCATAAATTACAAAAACTGTAAACACTGATGAAAATGATGAGCAACCACCATTCAAAACATGTCTTTTATCCTTGAATATGGAAAAACAAAATGCTTATCCTCTCCAGACAATGACCTCATCTCGCACGAAATTCCGTTCAATACATTTCTATTTCTTCAAGCAAAATTTCCAAAAACTATCTATTCCAACTGCGTCTATTCTATGTGATACGCTATAGGCAAGGTTTTTAATTTTTTACGACGCAAATAACAACAACCAGCACGCATCAGAATTGATATTTGATTTTGTAAATTTTTTATAGTCGAATTTTCAAAACAAAAAAAAATTTTTAGGAATTTTGTCACGTGCTTACAAATTTGAACATAAATATTTTGCTGGCAAGAAGTTTAGAAAGATTTTTATATATTTATTTGATCACAAAGAGCGAATGGACGTGTAGAACTATAGACTACCTGTACAAATTTTATAGGGGCTGGGTTTGTTTTTATTCCGTTTTTTTATTTAACTATCACATAGTTTTTAATGTTGCAAGTTGGCTTCAAAACTGCTGAACCGATTTGAATGAATCTTTTACCAAATTAATCGTCCTGACCTGCTGGTTTAAAATTAATAAATTTGAAAATCTGTTTGATAGAATTTGAGTTATCTTAAAAAATAATAATTCCTCAAGTAGACGATGTGACTGTATGCTCAAACAGCTACAAACATATATGGCTGCAATTTTGTTTATTCCTTTTCATTTTTTTGTTTTTCAACTTTGGAGTTGTTGCTGTTACAAATACCTGTATGTGGCTTTGATTTTCTTTATTATATTGAATTTTCTCACTTTCCGAATTTGGTATTTCCTTTTTTATAAATATAAAATGAAAAATCAATTGGTAGTTATTACTGAAATGTGGTAAGTGGGAGAAATTCTTTGACTACCTATATGTAACTATACAGACAGAGCATAGTGCTAAGAACATGAAGGCAAGATATTTCTAATAAATGAGTATCACTGAGAATAAGTTCCTTCCAATTTTGTTTTCATATAATATTTTTGACATCGTTCATACTTTAAAGATCTAAGTATAACAGGTGAAAAATAAACTAATTTTAACCAAAATGAAAAATTTTCTGTGCCTATTTAATTCATGATAAGTTGCCGAACTTTTCGTAATAAAAATTATCTTCCACCAGTTATACTTATTATGTTAAATTCACCTCCACTGTACCACCACTTATAGTAAGCTCAGTCCATGTAGTTAAATATAGTCAGAGGTGGTTGTTGAAGACGGTGAAGCCGATGCTAATTTACTTGGATTAAGTGCTATACTATATGTAAGGCTTCTTTATTATTCATTTTATGGAATTTTTTTATTCTCCAAGTTTGTTTTTACTAAATATATAGTTATTGGTTTTACGTAGAAAAAATGCTTATGAACTCGGTATATGCTTTAAAGATCAAAAAATAAGCCTATAATATGATTTTAAGTGTCAGTATTGACCTGTTTCAAATGTCAATCATTGTTACTGAATGAAATTTTTTTTTTTTTTTCGGACAAATATTTACAGATTTTCTTTTAGCCCACTAAAATAAGGTTTCAAAATGGAACTGAGGGTAATGAATATTTTCACAACTGAAATGTGATGGTGTACAGGCTCCTGACAAAGAAATAAAAATGGTTGACCTCCATTCCATGTGCTTCATAATGGGGGCTCAAAAATACGATACTTTTGTCTTTTATAAGTTTCCTAGATAGGTAAGTACATTTTATGCCCACTACAAAAATATTTCAGTAAAAATAATATCCGTCAACTGTGTTATCTGAAGAATGTTTTTCATATTTCTGATGCTAGAGTTTACGTCTTCTCTGCACTGCATTCATTTAGATTACAGGTTTTCTTTTTGAATTGTTGATAAAAATTGGCAAACTTGCTTTTCTAGGGAAGTATTGCTGCGCTAGAGATTTTTTTCTTCTTTCATATAATTATCACATATCTACAGAAATTAAAAATTAAAAATAAAAGAAAAAAAAATCTGTATAAAAATTTGCGCGTGAAAGGTCATTTGAGTCGTAAGTAATTTCCTTTTTTTCTTTCGCCTTCTATTAGGAAACGAATTAATTAGATCGTACCGATCGTGTAAAAAAATTTCCCTTGATAGCAGATTATAATTACTCGATAAAAAAAAATTATTATCGACAGACGTGATTTTTTTTCATTTTGAAGTTTAGTTTCCGTTCAGCGATGAGAGGTTCGTTTCCTACAGCAAGTATTTTCTCACTGCAGTCTACCCACTGAAAATGAGATAAAGGAAAATTTTGTATTTTCGTTTATATAGCTAAGCGTTTGCGAAATGTGATTGGCATACGTGATAATTAATAATTTTCGACGAAATTTCGAGATAATCCGGTAAAAACAATGACGGGTGTGCCAATGATATCATTATAGCTTCGTTTCGAAAAATACTTGACCGATATACTCATAATAAACCAAACTGCTCATCAACCTAAAACTTAGTCATACATAATTATATCATTTCACAAAAATTCAACTCACTTATGGTACAATCTCATAACAAGCCCTTAGCCTTACGTTAAAGTCATGCATTTATTTCTAATTCATAGCAACTTTAATTTAATAAATCTGATAGCTTTGAGGATCTCTCGGGTAAAACTTGAGTTCAATTATTATTTGACGAGAGTTTTTATTTTTATTTTTATTTACAATTTGTGAATTTTTTAACTTAGGCCTGATCATATCCAAGTATGGATTTTGGTTCACAGATGCTTTCAGAATTTTTTTGTCAGCGATTCGAGGTCTTTCTTCTTTTTTTCTAAGTCGAAATTTTAGTAAGAAAGCTTGAATTCCTGTAAATTATTCTCTTTTTATTAGAAGTGCATATGACAAATGATATTTTTGACTTCTTTCTGTTTCTGATGGATTATGATAGGCTTATTATTAACTGACCCGCTTAAAGGCTGACAAACAGACTTATTCTAACTAGGTACTTATAACTTGGTTTCAGAGTTACAGGACTGCAAAAGTTGCTAATTAAAAAAATTGTTTTCGCTTTGCAGGTAATAGAATAATAGTTGAGAGAAAATTTAGGGATGTGAGTTTTTTTGAAATAACGATTTCACAGAAGTTGAAAGATTGCTAAAATGTTGACTAAAGGTATGTCTCTCTTCATACAATAACTTAATTATTGTATCATTTTGTTTTTTTCACTGTTGCATGAGAACCACATCATTTTAAAACTGAAAAAAGTATATTTTTTCTCTGAAATTTGAAAAAAAAAAAATGTGCCACGTTGATTAAGACTAATTAAAACACACGAAAACAGATAAATTTTTCGTCATCTTTCAATATTACATTAATTGTTTTTTTTATCAAAAATATTTAAAGTTTCATTGTGTTTTATTTATTTTTATTTTTCTTCATTCCGTAAGTTGGTTGTAATCTTGTTTCAAAATCTAAGCGACGACGTGTAATTTTACATTTAAACACCACATAACCTGATTTTAATTATTCGCCCGCATTACAACCAATTTTTTGTTTGTTGTTCATCATTCAAAACCTGTACAACTTTTTTCTATGTTTTCATTCGATTTTTTCTGGTTCAACTTAAGGTTTTCTTTTTCTTTTTTTTGTTTCTTAAATCAAATCTAAACCATTAGCGTTAACATTATAACCTTTTAGGCAAGCATTCCTGTTATTTTCTTAACACTCGAAATCAAATAGAGATGCAGGAGTCTAGGGTGTGATTTAATTGCGACATTACACGCTCAGGATTACCAATTTTTTGTGGATTTATATTTGTGAAAATGTATTACAGTTCAGTCAAATAAGCATCAAAATGAAAAGAAAAAGAATTAGCACATAAACTTTAACTATATAGGGCTATTGGGTGGGATACTAAAAGTTGCACCCTGTAAACCTCGTGCATTTCTCTTCAGTAAATATGTTCAATAGCAATGTGTGGGAAATATAACTCATAAATGTCATTCTATATTTAGATAACTTAATTATTAAACCCGATACATATTTTTTGATACAGTAAAACTACACAATTTTGGTGAAAATGTTATACAAGTGAATAAAAATGTGTACCATATCACTTTTTCTTCATGAGAACAGATGGTCTGTGAAGGTGAAGGGGTGATAAGAGGTTACAGAAGGATGCTGGATATGTATAAATCATGTATTGGGTTCAATATTTACCTAGTGTTTTGTGCGATGTAATTAAATAAAAAAGGTATTTTGAAACAAACAAATTAATATATTGCAAAAAATGAAATTGCTACGAAAAATGAAACATTAGCGGACTGTATGCGAATTTATCATAATGACAACAATAAGAGAAGCTAGAAGCTACGAGAGAAAACGTGGGTGCTCAGTGTAGCCTATTGAGGCGCATAAAAATACGTCAACATTACTCCCCCCGAAATACAAAGTATTTAAATTATCAAACAGTAGAAAAGTGAAAAAAAAGAAAAATTAAAATAAAAATCAGACTTCATTCTGGTCAAACCGGGCCAACCTTTATGAGATTGGTGGACCTTACAAATCTATGTAATGAATGAGAAAATAAATCAACAAAAAAAAATAAAAAAAAATAAATTATATCTTTTAATGGAACCTTTAATTGGTCTCAATGGGCAATGGAACCAGTCGTTGAATGGAACGCTTGTAGGATCCTTTGGACGTTTGAATTTCGACGATTTGAATTTGGCCAGTTTGGTCGGGATACATTTTGGTGATAATAGCAAGGGGCCATTCCAGCACTGGTATGTTGTCAACTTTCTCAACTACGATATCTCCAACCTTGAGATTAGGGAGAGAGACTTTCCATTTTACACATTGTTGCAGTTGATTCAGGTATGATTTGCGCCAATGACACCAAAACAAACTGATGATGGACTGCATCAACTGATAGCGACGTGAAAGACCAATACGATGATTGTCAGAGATAGAGGGCTCTAACAGGGACTCACCGATCAGAAAGTGAATGGGAGTCAGTGCAGTGGGTGCACTACTATCCATGTTGCGACACAACGGGCGTGAATTTAAGATAGCATCGATTTTGGTTAAGACTGTGCTTAATTCATCACGATTCAGCACCTGGTTACCAATAGCCTTTGTTAACAGTGCTTTACCAGATTTTACAGCTGCTTCCCATAAGCCACCGTGATGTGGGCTGTGAGGTGGGATGAATTTCCAGCAAATTGAGATTTGACTGGCAAATTCAATGATTTTCTTTTAATTGATCATATTGCTGAACCCAGTAAGGTGGCGTTATCGGAGTAGATTTCCTTTGGGATGCCACAACGACTGACAAATCTTTCAAGGACAGCAATAAAACCTTCTGTGGACAGATCAGCAGCTAGCTCAATGTGGACTGCTTTTGTGACAAAACATACAAAAAATACAGCATATGCCTTGTTGACCTTCCTTGAACGATGCCCAGTGCATTTAGTATTGATGGCCCCAGTAAAATCAACGCCAGTGTGAGTAAATGGTCGTGCAATCAAAGTTCGAGCAACAGATAGATCACCCATGATTTGTTGTGATGTGGTTGCACGAAGCCGGGTACAGAATATGCACTTGTAAATGACACGTTTTATTAATGGTTTGACTCCACCAACGACCCAATATTTGCTTCGAACTTGATTGAGCAGGAATGACGAGGATGCATGGTAGAAGCGAAGGTGGCAGTGTTGCACATATAATTCCAAGAATCGACAACTTTTGGGCAAGATTATTGGATGTTTGATGCCATACGAAAAGTTGGATAATGATAATTGACCACCAACACGCAACAAGTTGTTTTTATCTAAGAAAGGGTTCAACGATTGAAGTGAGCTACGATTAGGAATGGCGCACTTTTTAGAAATTATTTCGATTTCACGACAATAACTACGATATTGTGTAGCAAAAATTAAACATTTTACTGATAAACTTCTCTCTTCTACTATTTCTCACTTTGTCCTCTGATCCAGGATAGGGCTACTTTTGAGTCACAGAATGCATATACTTGGTTAAGGTCGATGTCCAAAGTTTTTCGTACACGAGTCATAAGCTTAGCTAACAGACCTGCACCAAGTAATTTGAGTCGTGGAACAGTTTGTGGTTTGATTGGTGCAACACGATTCTTGCAGCAAACGATTGTAGATTGAATTTCCCTTGAATTAGTAACAGATCATAGGAACACGACTGCACTGTAAGCGAAAGTGCTGGCATCACAGAATCCAATTAGCTGTTGATTAGAACTAGTAACCGACAAATATCTATGAGGTACTGCAAACTTGCTCAGTTGACTAAGTTCCGAGTAGTAATTTTGGATTTTTTGGCAAGTTTGTTCCGAGGCTTCTATATCCCACAAAGTACCTTCCCGCCATAAATCTTGCATCAAGATTTTTCCTCAAACAGTAAATGGTGCAAGAAGTCCCAATGGGTCGAATACGCGAGAAATTAGTGACAAGATGCTTCGTCGAGTTAGCTTGGTGGTTTTGAATGCATCTTCATCAATTTTGACTCCGATTGAGTCATTCTTTGGTAACCAACGGAGACCAAGAATCGAGATGGAGTTGCTGCGATTGAATTCGAGTGTTTTCATGCTATCTGTCAAATTGTTGTAAATGGCATTTAACAGCTCAGTTGAATTCGAAGTGTATTTTAAGAGTGGAAAACTAGCATCAGCGAGTGTTTGGTGTACTATCCACTGTTTCTGGATTGCTTCTTCGACTGTGGCAGCTCCAGACATAAGATCGTCCACATAGAATTCTGTTTTGATTGACTTTGCCACTATTGGATGAGACTGACAAATTGAATCTGCTAGTTGCTGCAAGCATTTCGTGGCGATGTATGATGCAGGCGCTGTACCATAAGTTACCGTTTTAAGTCGATAGATGTCGATACAGTCTTTTGGATTATCACACCAGAGAATTCGCTGCATATCACGGTCTTCCTTTCAAATACTGACTTGGCAATACATCTTTGCTATGTCAGCATTAAATGCAATAGCAAAACTATGAAAACGTAACAAAGTATCGAACAGCTCAGGTTGTCATTTAACGAGCAGCCTGTTTTGTTACTAGCTGATGCGTTAAATACCAGACAAAGTTTGGTTTTTACTCTTTCTGGACGTACAACACAGTGGTGAGGCATGTAATACACTGGAGTGGTATCACGCTCATTTCAAGGACAAGTTCCATGTGTCCTATTGCTCGATATTCACGCATGAAGTCAGAGTACAATTTTCAAATTTTGATTGGATGATTTTTGCTGCGTTTCAGTGAACAAAGTGCCTGATAGTAGATGTCAGCAACATCATTTTTGCTGCGCTTGAATGGCAAAGATACTTCAAATCGGCCTTCATCTAGATGGGGAGTGTTTTCCACGAAGTGTTTTTCACACAATTCATGTTTGGAACTGGTGGGACAATCAAGAGCAATTTCTTCAATTTCCCAGAATTTTTTCAGTTGCGACTCGATATTCACAACCAAACTACGAGAAAATGTATCGGTACTACATTCCAATTTGAATGCTCCAGACGCAACCCAGCAAAATTGTGATTTTTCAATGTAAATTATATCAACAGATCTTCTTTCACCTAGAAGACAAGAATTGACATATTCAACACCAAGTAAAATATCGACTTCATCTGAATTGACATCAGTATCAGCCAGCTCAACATCAGGGAACATGGACTTAGCAAGTTCAATTTTCTTGCGATCTACAGGACATGGTATACGAGGCAGAACATCAACATTGAAAGATATAGAAAATTCGTTATACCTTGATGAAACTGAAAGTTGAACTGACCGATTTGATTCGATGGCTGTGTCAGTAATTCCACCGATGATCGAAGTTGATTTACGAGTGCAAATTTTGTTGTTCCAAACAAATTTTTCAGAAACAAGTTCACCTTCTGAACATGGATCAAACAGCAAACGTGCCTTTACCTTACGAGAATTAAGGTTTACGTACACAACTGCAGATTGGAACATTTTTAGCGATGAGCTCGAAGTATTAGTTGTCAACGTTGTTCCTGTATTTGAAGTATCTGAAGTTGGTGTCACAGTTGTTGGCAGACTCGATGTTGACTGTGGAGATGCTGAATTCGAACTTGGCTCCCGATGCAGTAATGTATGATGATTTCCAGAACACTTGTGACAGGTTGGACGAGTGCATTAACCCACACAATGAGCGGAGTTAAAGCATTTCAGGAACAATCGATTAGCCTTTGCAAGTTGAAAACGTTGATGGACAGTTTTCTCGATGAATTTCTTACATTGATTTAAAAAATGATTCTGCGAGCACAGTATACAAGGCGATTTCAAATTAGAATTTACAATCAAGGTTTTCTTTTCCCCCTTTGCAGCTGATTTTTCATTTTGGACTTTCTGAGGATTTGACCTTAAATTTGTGTGCATCACAGAGTCTTCTACAGCAAAACTACGACGTTGTAGAAATTTGTGCAATTCATTGTACGTAGGACAAGTTTTCGATGATTTATACAAAATTTCCCAGTTGTGAAGGTTTGTTGATCAAGTAAACAAGAAACACAATATGCGATGTAACGAGAAAAAGTGGTATCGATAGTCTCTTCATGTACCTTAAGACCACGTATGATAACATCAACCTTATCAAGTAGGTAACGAATGCTACTATCGCATTTAATCGGTTCGAGGTTACAAAGGTTTCTAAACAATGTACGCACTACAGTACGATGATTATCATAGCGTTTGTTTAGATATTCCCATGCTTTAGAATACGCCCTTTCGCTCAACTCAAAATCACGAATAATATCCTGAGCATCACCTATAAGTGCTTCCTTTAAGTAATACAATTTCTGTACGTTGGATAGTTCGTTATTCTCATGGATTAAGTTTTCAAACAGACTTTTGAAATTCATGAATTTTAGAATATCACCATCGAACTTAGGTACTTGAATGCGATTTAATTGAGGTTGACAACTATTACTGTGATTCGAAGTAACAGAATTATCGAGTAACGAATTAGAAGGCACCAAAGATTCACGAGATTGTTGAGTAGATAAGGTTTTATGAAATGCTTTAACTTTACCTTCATACTAAAACAGGGTCATGTTGGCCTCATCCAGATCCTTCAGGAATTGTGACTCGAGATTGTTGTAGTCCTCCGCCTTTTCATCATTGCCATTAAACATTCTTCTGTAATGTCTTCAAACTGCTTCTTCACCAATCAAAAATTGAAGATTGCAGCTTCAAGCTTGCTTAATGTTTCGATGTCTAACGTTTGAAACCTACAGAGGGTAGCCAATTGGTCTTTAGCTCTACCAACATTGAGTTTGTGTAACCTTCTCTTTTTTAGAGCATCCATTTTAGATCAGTCTGGATGACAGTGTTTTCAGGATCACACTAATTAAAATTGTTGCTTGAAACTAACAAAATTAATCAACTCAGAAACACTGAGTTTCGAAACGAACGAATTGTTAATAAAATTAACTTGCAAAAAAATGAAAACGAAATTGGTATGACGAGAAGAAAAACGAACTATTTATCTGTACATTACCATTGCTATGACAAACTTTTTCTTGCATCACTATCAGTGAAAAAACGAACTTTTTAAATACCTTGTATTTAATTACCACTGGCCGTAGATATCCAGCCCGAAGGACCATTGTTTTGTGCGATGTAATTAAATAAAAAAGGCATTTCGAAACAAACAAATTAATATATTGCAAAAAATGAAATTGCTACGAAAAACGAAACATTAGCGGACTGTATGCGAATTTATCATAATGACAACAATAAGAGAAGCTAGAAGCTACGAGAGAAAACGTGGGCACTCAGTGTAGCCTATTGAGGCGCATAAAAATACGTCAACACCTAGAGTATGACAATTACGAGTTATATTTCTTATATTATAATGTTACTGAATATATTTACTGAAGAATGGTTGTTTTTAAGACACGAAAGGAAGGCATTGAACAAAAAAATGCAAATAGAACTTGTTTTGTATGAAATATTTTATGTTAAACTAAGTATTTTTTACTGAACTATTTTTATCACAAAATTAAAATTCTTGGGGAAAAACGTGAAAAACCAAATTTTTGAGGATATACACTCCTTTCCAAAAATTGCAATATACCTACAAGGTGAAACTTCTAGTATGTTACTGTAAAGGATCCACCCTAAAACACTATACAGTTAAAATTTGTGTTCCAATTATTTTTTGCAAGATTTGACTGGATTACTAGGTCTACTACTACATCATCAATTTTTTTCTTACCTCTCACTTTTATTAAAATTTTTCAGGGTGGAGCCAGGAGGTAAAAACTCAAATTTTCCAATGAAATAATCAATTAAAAAGAGACTTTTCTTGAGAAAAAAAATGTGGAAAACATACAACCATTATTCATAAACAATCTTTTTTAAAAATTTCCAATGTAAAAATTATGTCATGGTTCATTATATGTGAGTAAATGACTGAGAAAAACAGTTGTTTTTCAGGAATTGTTTACTGTTAGCAAACTTTTATAACTTAATTTATAATTTTTTCAAAGAAATGTTACACAACACGACACACCTTGTCATGAACACAGGATCTTTTCTTGAGGTAAGGCCTTAATTTATTCCCATTTAGAAAGAAACTACTACAACCAAGAAATAGGTATTGTGGGCTATGCCTAAAATCTCCTGCACACCTGGTGGGTGCATAGGACACTTATCTTCCAAGGAAACATAGGGAGAACAGCGACTATATTTATGAGATTGTCGTAGTTGTTGTCATGCCTGGTGAGAGAGAAAGGTGGGTGATGGCATATATTTAAATACATATTAGACAATAAGTGCCTTTCCGTAGTGTCTCTCCCACTACATGGTAGCAGGAGCATCGTAGTTTTTTGGTAAATCAAAATTTTTTTTTAAAGAATCTGTTTCACATAGAAAACTCTGAAATTAAAAATAATTTTTACTTTTAATTTCTTTACGATGTGTAAGGAATAAATACCCCCTAAAGAATCTATTCTCACTGTTACCCAGAGTGCTTCCACTCGCAAATAGTCAGTTTTTAATACAGAAATTAATTCTTCAGCATTTTGAATTCAAGACTATAAATATTTTTGAGTCCAAGTCCAAAAAATAATTTTTTTTTCTGAAATTTAAATCAACTTGAAATTTAATTTCCTCTTGATACAAAATGAAAATGGAGCCATGATGAATTCATTCTTGTAGCTGCTTACTATATGTACACTCCCAAAATGGGATTGAACTCATAGTGGAAACTAATATTTCAAAAATTAATTCCAAATTATATATAATTTTGAATTAAAAAAAGAAATTTCTTTCCTTTCAAATAGCAGTACAGCCGGAAGCTTATAAAAAAAAAAAAAAGGACGTAGGTCAACATATAAGGTCTAAGTTAGTCTAACTAAAAAGGAATTTGAAATTATGCTAATCTCAAATTCTAAAATTGGCAAAAAAGAAAGAATTTAACTGAGCCAATTGCAGTTTAATTCCATGTTAACATGATGTAAATAAATTTCATGAATGAAACTTAGTTAAGGAAATAAAGAAACAAATTCTAGATAGGATCCTAATCTCCATATATAATTAGATTGAATCTCATATGAGAATCTATTCAACAATAGTAAGACTTACGTATATCACACTATTGATCAAGGCCGTAGAATTTCATAATAGATGTCTAGTATGAAATCATAAGCTAAAAAATTCTAAACTTAAAATTTTTTAGCTGCCCACAGCATATCTTACTTCGAATCTTTCTACAAAAATTTGATACACTTACGTAACATGTGCTTGGGCCATGGCAAAACTAAGCTTGTTTAATAAAATAAAAAATTGGTCCAAAAATTGCCTCCATTCCACACAATGTCATTATTGAACAAAATAGACAAAATATATATATATATATTAAGCAAAGACGTCGATCCCTAATAAAAAAAACAGATATTGACAAGAGAAAAGATGATAAAATGATTATCCCATCTCATTCACACCCATAGAAAAACAGGTGCGAAACTAAGAAGACAGAAAATGAAGACATCTTCTGTCCTCACTGCAACGACATCGTAAGACTAAGGCAATAAAACAGAAAGACGAGTTGCAGAGTCTTTTGTCTATCACACCTGCAGAGGATTCAAATATTTCTAGTTTCACTTATAGAGTTATATATAGAGATGCTTAAATTCTAAATAAAAATAATACATAACAATGTACCAATACCTACAACAGAGGTTTAAAAGCCGGTTGTCTCAGTTGTGGAAGTGAGTAACTCTAATAATCGTGAAAAATCAGTTTCTGCATCTGCAGCTAAAGAAGTTCGGTAGTCTTACCAGCTGAGTAGCTGAGAGTTTTCGGGGAAAAAATACAGGGACCTTCATGATCAGTCCAAGTAATAAAAGTTGCCTACTTATTAACGTTCGACGGTAGGTAGATATACATAAAATGGCATTTTATATTTTCCATGTTTATCTTCACCCTTTCTAGCGTACACTATAGCTTATACTGTTTCATTCACTCATAGCCTCATTTTCCTATATTTCGTTAACTTTACCATCAGTTTTGAACTTCATCTGCTACATTTTTTTATGTGAACGAAAATATGGCGCCACTATATAGACACTAAATCTACAGCTTCCCACACCTGTTTCGGGATCCATCTAAATTAAACCTTATTTAATCGAATGAAACACGAGCACATAATCATGTCTCTCATACGCATATCTTCGAAAAGTAATTTACGTTTACGACGTTTATTATTAGCGTATTTCTCTACCTATATGTAACTTCAACACGCCTTTTTTCAATCTTTCGTACACATAGTCTTCAGGTCTTCACTTCAGCACCACGAAAAAGGAGAGGAAAAAAGAAAACCTCACCATAAAATATTCCTGAAGGGCGTTCACTACATCTTTTCGTCTAGTTCTCCCCAACAACCTCACCTGAAAAAAAAAGAAAAAAGTGAGTAAGTAAGGGAAGAAACTGTATAAAGCTAATGGATCAAACGTTCCTGCCGACAAGCTGACCCGTTTTAACAAGAAAAAGCCCACACGTTGTTCCACTCGATTCAGCTTTTTTTCCACCTTCGCTTCTGTATACCTACTATGCATACACATAGTACGCTATATCTATATACAGAATAACTTATTTCATAATGAATTTCCTTTCTCAAAAAAATAAGGGTTCTTCGTCAAACCACTTTAAGAGTGTTTTTTTTTTTTTTATGAAATATGAGAGCGGCGATAGACTTACTTTTTATAACACGACTTCTTTGTGTAGGTAAGGAAACAGAAAAAAAAGAAGGCTTGAATGGCTATTATAATTTTTTCAAAGGAAAAAGTTTCTTTTATATATAGCCCTTATTACTTTCTTTGGTTTTGTATTCACCGACAAACCGTGCAAAATAGTTTCACGATATTAAAATAAAAAGTACGGAAGGCAGAAAAAGAAAATTGAACGTTTCAGAGGAAGTCAATGCTTTCAGCAGCTATAACGCAAGAATATTTATACTAAAAATTGAGTGTTTATGCCCGGGGTATTTATAAATGTATATGCTGGTAGCTGATTTGGTTTCTCATTATTAATGATGAGGAAGAGGAAATGAGTTCAGTGCCATCATTCAGTCTGAGGACGATGAGATAAATAGATTTGAGTAATTAGTTTATATCTCGCAGACATAAGAGAAATGGGTTCCTGTACGTTATGACTATTCCATGGTCCATTCGGACATTTTATTCAATTAAATGGATCTACGCGTTTTCGCTTCAAGCATGGAAGGGGATGAACCATCAAAACAACCAGAAATGGAATTCTCAACCCGTTTACCAGTGTGGCAATTGACAAATCGTAGTCGCACTCATTCCAAATTCTTGTTAGTAAAAAACATGATTTTTCAGAATAAAAACAAAAATTGGAATTGTAATTTTTGTAAACGGTTGAGATTGTTGATTATTGATGTGGGATGTGAGGATTTTTAATTTTCTATCAGCCCTATTTAAAATAAGGATTTTCTATGTTGTGGTATGCTAAATCTGGTTTTTACCTATCACACAAAACTTGGTTTTTATTGACATTCACCAGTTCTCAACCAATCATTTACCTGAATTGATCCACAAGGTACATAACAGATACCAAACGTATGATATCTGAAAATGAAAACATTGAAGAAATAAATGTTTCACAGATGATAAAATGATGATGAAGTTGAAATACTGCGTTGAAATAATAATATTTAAAATAAAAACAATTGCAAATTTTGAATACCAAATCAATAGTATCCCACAGTGAGAAATTCCAAAGTTCACTGTGAGGGAGAAAAACCAGAAGGGAAAGACCCAGAATTTGGTCCCCCAAACTCTTGTAATTTTACTTTAAATTAGGCCCCTGAAGATCAAAAATTTTACCTACCATTGCACATAGTTTTACCCTTTTTTATCAAGGTTTTTCCACTAATAAGTTAACCCATGATGTCCCCTATTGATTTTCCCCAGTCAGTATGACCACCTTAACCAGACATTATGTTACAAAAAATAACTGAGGCCATAAAACAAAATACCGGTTATATTAAAAAAATATACAAAACATACCAATTCTTCAGGTAATCATATTTATAGTTTAAAAACGGACGAGGTAATACGAAACAAAATAAAACATTTGACAAAAAAACAAAAGGTGAAATTATTGGTGAAATTTCATATGGACAGGAATTGTATAAGTTCAAAATTACAAAATTATAAGATATGAAAAGCATAAGAGAATTTGTAGGATTTGCATAAGCTAAGGTACCAAAGGGTAGAGCTAGTTCAAAAAGTTCATGAGAGAGGAAGAAATCACTTTATCTAGTTCAATTTCTGATTGTAGTTGAACAAAAGAACAAGCTACAAGCAGAAATAGAAGAAAATATGGGGAAAAATGTCAGATTAAAAAATCCATTCTTCAAAATAAGAATGTGGCAGATTTTCACATTTCAAAAATTCTATGGATACCTCAATTTGAATGTCAAATTTTTGGCTTGGAACTATTTACTAATTCATCCATTGGACTTTGCAGAATACAAAACACTGAAAAACTCAAAATGCCAATTTTATTGGGGATACAAGGTATTATAACAAGAGCAAAATGTAAGAAATGTGCTCCCCAATTGATCTTTCTTGCATTCTTTCGTATTAAAATTTTTGAAATTTATTTAGTAGTTTTGGAGGAAGGAATTCTCAAGTTTTTGTAAATCCACAATGTTGTCATCACGATAACGCCCGCAAATTAAAAGATTTTGACTTGAAATATTTTTATAATAGTTGAACTGGTTTAGTGTTGGATTTGAGCGAAATCGATCAACTGGTTTTTGAAGGGCAGCCATTACAAAATTTTACACTTTTGGGAAATACACACTTACGGCGGTTAATGAGCGAATGAGATATTTCTATTTCACTTTGAAATAAATGGCAAATTTCAAATAAATGTTTTTAGAGGGTTTGTCAGTTTATTCCTTGAGCACGAAATTTCTCTCTGCTTGCATGAGAGAGAATAATAATGTTGAAATGTACACATGTTGACAAGTAACGTAACAATGAGACTTCAAGTAGGTATGTTAATATGTTATTTCGGTGGTTCATTCTCACACATTAATGAGAAGATAATTAAATTGGAAATTTTGTCAAGTGAAAATTTATATAGTGTTTGGAATATTATCTACATAATCGTTCACTCATGACCATCAAAATGCTCCAAAGAGATAATATAATTAACTCAGAATGTTAATTCATCTTATCAAAAAACTGTAATGTTTTATAAATTTTTCAACCCTTACTACTGAAAAATGTTTTTAGAGAATTTGCGTCTGAAAGGGTGAAAAAATATGTAAATTACAGAGTAAAGAGACGACCACTTCATGGGGTATACAATTCTATACACTTTAAACCATCTCGACACTTTATTAATGAAGGACACTGAGACCGGTTAGTGTTTTTAATTTATATGCGGCGTTTGATTAGCATTTAAAAGTATAATTTATAAATATTCTGAAACATTCTTTTCACCTATTTTTTCAAATATTCTCAATAGATACCTACCTACTGATGAACGGAAACGTTTATACGTGTAAATAAATAGTTCTAAGATAATCTTTAATGCCTATAAAGTTGTTTTTTTCTCTTCTCCGTCCTTATATGTAATATGTATCACACTGCATGTTTTTCGTATTTCATTTATATGATAAACATATGCATTCAATTCTGTTTTAAATGAAGTTGTACACGCTGGCTGCTCGATATAATTTATCCACGCGATAAACGGATGTAGAGAAGCTCTCAGACCATAAAGATAAGTTAATTTTTGCGGTTTGTTGGGCATCTGAACGGACGACCGACATCAATTTTTTTTTCTTGTTGTTTCTGTTTATGTCGGTAAGGAAGTTAAACTTACCACTGGAAGGTAAACACGACAGCTCGGAAAGGAGGAGTTGGAAATTAGTACGAAAATCTTTGCGTGGGTAGGACTTTTCCGTTTTAAAGTATGAAAGGGTTCGTGATGTTCGTTATGATGAGAAATTTCACGGAAATGAAAGGCTACTGAAAACGTCAAAATAAATTTCCATTATTACGAACTGTTCAAAAGGTAGCAATAGTCTATTGGCTTGATAAATTGAAAAAGGCTGAAAGAGAGGATTTCAAATTAAATCTACTTTAAATATTAATTTCTGTTCTACCTATCTATTTTCGGATGCGATTTTTCACAATTTAATAATGGTCCAAGGAAGTGGGGCTGCGATATTAAAAGTTCTTACTTTAGTATTTATGAAATGTTTCATCCTATTTGTTAATTCATCAAACGATGGCGAATTACTCGTACACTCCAACTGGGAGTAAAAATTTAAAAAAATTCACGAGCGACAAAATAGGGTGGGCATATTAAAATATCGCTGATGGCCACCCGTAGGTGTATACGAGTGTACATTTTGTTTACCACCTCGGGAAAATGGTGACGATAATAATTTTTCTGTTGTTTGCAATTTATTGTAATTTTAATTTTTCATTATAAGCACCTATCGTTAGTTTTAAAGGACGACAAAGCTTTAAAAAATGTTAGCTTAAATACTTGTTTATGTATTGGGAGTAGGTATTCGACGAATTTACCGAGCTGTAAGTGTTTCGGTATAAATTCGTTTGACATGCACAGACTACTTAGTAATGTTTCGTAGATTGCAGTCGTATACGCCGTATTATGATTTTAAAGGTATAAATAACCGTCGAATGTTTCTCTGGATTCTGGATTCGCTTCTCGTAGAATCGGTATTTGAAGGGACTAACTTAATATGTAGCCAAAAAAAGTTTTATGACACCTCAAACAGCTAAAAAAATCAATGTTCATGAATAGCCTACTCCAACTTTCATTCACTTCCTTATTAATAATTTTCATTCAACCGCCCTCTCTTTTTTTCATTAACAATTTTACCTTCCTCGTTTTTATATGTATAGGTATATCTATACGTTTAGACTCGATCGTTATTTTTTCAAAATATATACAATCAGATTTCTTCTAAGAATACCTACTAGAAGTTTGAGTTTGAATACTGTCTAATACTGTAATATGAACTCAATGCATTGAATGCTAATTAAATAATTTAGTGTTTCCAACTTCTTTGAATATTGAGATTTAATAAAATTTCATATTTTCGATAAAACAGGATTTCGCAGTCTTTCCTTTACCTCACATCTAATAACCGTTACTTACTATATGTTTGTTTCCTTTAATTTTCATTCAGCGATCAAAGCATCACCTACTCCTACCATAATAATGTAATATTATTGCATCGAAGCAGTAATGTACTTATATGAGTGTATGCAATGGGAACTTAAGCCATTTTTAGAACAAAGTTTTCGTATATTTCTCTCGAAAATTATCAAATTGTACCAGTAAAACTTTTATTTTCATAAGAAAATTCGAAGAAATTTTTCAAATTTAATAAAGAAATTTACAGATTTCGCATCAAAACAAGCAGCAAGAATTTTCCAATAATCTTATTTATTTATTCACAAAACGAGGAAATAACCAATATTTCAAACATATGGCACCGTCTCAGCACACGTAGCGTAGCGTAGGTACCAAAACGCTCCGCCAATTTACCTTAGCGTGCAATGCGAGAAGTATCTTTTCACATATTCAAGGCGCAGAGGTAATCCACTGCGAGAAGTATTATTCTGAGCGCAGGGGCTACAATTCCATAGTTGGTTTTGAGTCACGAATTTTGAAGATAAAGGCATCAATAAAATTCGGTCGCGAATTTCAAAAATGTCTTAAGTAAAATAATTTTCATTGAATAAAAAAAAATTAAGACAGAGAAAAATTCATGTTTTTGAACCGGGTATCTTTTTAAGCCAACCGAATTAAAGATCTACTATACAGTAGGATGTACTTGAGGCTCAAACCGGATTCAGTTAGAACCAGTAGAGGTTCGTAGGGGAACTACTGTAGTGGTAGGAGTTTACTATAGTTCGTTTAACGTCACAAGGACAATAAAATAAGTCATCGTCACACACCTAGCTCTCGCCTCTGTGTTCAGACAACAACTGAACAGCGACGCCTCAGCCCAGTATCTTCCAGTCGTGGCCAGTTCCCTGCGCATCGCTAGTGCGCAGGGGACTCGTGGGCGGAGCCACGACACTGGGGGCGGTGTGCCTGGGTGGCCTTCGGAGGCCACCTCCGCTGAATCACCTGAAATCTAGAAAAGATTAGACACGCATGTACAAAAAATGAAAACAACTTTATTTAAAATAATAGTAATCACAGTACATGTGGGTAGAAGATCGTCAAAAAGAAAGACAAAAAGATAAAAAAATAAAAACAAACTTAAACTAAAACTAAACTATGTTCGTTACGAAGTAACGTTTGACGATCGACAGGAACCATAGTAAAGACGTTACTTTCGAAGAAAGTCGTCACAACCGCCGGACATTGAGACAAATAAGGATAAGGACGAAGTTATTGGCCAAAGATCACAGTTTCTGCAAAGGAATAGTAGGAATTAGCGAGTCGGTTAAACATCAAAGATGCTGGAAGCGCGCTCTGACACCTATTACCCGTGAACTTTTACAAAGCACTAGACAGTAATAGTGGGTGCCAAAAAATCGTAGTTATGCCGTTTTTAGGAGCATAATTTCCAATTATGGCGTACCCCAAAGTCAGTAATGGTCTGTCATAGTCTACTCATGTCGTATCAGGGATTCAGTCGGAGGTATCAATACAAAGTATCGGAGGTAGTCGATACGCAGTATCTACTTTTCAACATTTCTGTTGTCCAACTCCAGAGGAGCCAAGAACTTAATAGGTCTTGTGGAAGTTTTCTTGCTGGAGAATTCTATGTGAGCGTGACGGATCTGGCCGTCACGAGATTTCTCTAAATCAGTGATTTTCGCAAGTTTATAGACACCGGGTTTGGATGTATAGTCCAAAACGTGAACGATGTCATTTACCTTAGGTAAAAACGGTACCGTGCGGCCTGGGTTAGAGAGCGCAGAGGGTGGTCTATCTCTCAGATAGAGGAGGTATTCCCTCTTCCATACTAGCCACATTTTCTGAAGATAGTCTTGGTCAAGTTTCCAAGAGTCTATCAACTGTTTTGCTGTGGGAGTAGGATCTCGGTTCGATTTTTCAATCGGGTTGCTTAGGTGACCTAAGTTTGCTCGCATGAAATGTGCGGGCGTGAGAGTTAGCTGATCGAGCTCATCCGGAGATGGGCATAATGGTCTTCTATTTATCATCGTTTGAATATCTTTCAAACTTGCCTTAAAGGTGTTCTTATAGACAGAGTTATGACCTTGGGTTTTATAAAATACTTGTTTTATAATACCTATCAGTCTTTCGTAAACTCCTCCATACCATGGAGCTTTAGCCGGGATGAAGTACCACTTGATGGCCTTTTCATCTAAGCTAGTTTGTATTTTCCGTTCTTCAGAGAACGCCGTCCAGTACTCGGGTAAGTACAAGGAGAGAAGGTGAAATTGCGCCGCATTATCGGATAAGATAACTTTCGGCGTGCCTTTATCTGCGAAAAAGGTTATAAACGCTGTCCAAATGTCTTCAGTAGATAGATTCGATACTGAGATTAGGTGGACAGCTCTTGTCGATAAACAAGTAAAAATCAACACCCATTTTTTATAAGGTGGAGTGGTTGGCGTAGCCAACTGGGATTTCTTTTTTGGCAAGTATTTATCAAATACCATGAACGGGCCAAATACATCCACGCCTGTATATGTGAATGGATGTACGAACGGTACAAGGCGGAAATCCGGTAAGGATGAAAATGTAGGTTGCTTGAAAGGTCGGGTTTCGGCTTTCTTGCAAAGGATGCATGATTTCTTTAGAATTGGGGGTAACACTTTAAGAGACTTTGGAACAAAGTAGTGTCTTCTAAAGTCAGCAATCGTGAATTTCGTACCTGTGTGTACGTTGGTGGTATGCGTATGCATCAAAATTAACTTAGTTAACTGTGATTTGGGATGCATTAAGATAGGAGATAACATATCTTTAGCATATTCAATATCTGGAAGATAATTGACAGTTCTCAAAATCCCAGACGGATCTATGAGAATGTGATATTTTTCGTACGAGACGTACGGAGGGGGTTTATCTTTCTCCAACACTTCAAACAATTTGGCAAAGTGTTTTCTTTGGTCCGCATGTATGAAGCAAAGAAGTGCGAAATGGAAAGTACAATCCATAACAGCATAAGGAGAAATTGACCTAGTCCGTCTAATTCTACGTCTACTAAATCGCCGTACGGCTCTTAAACATTGTAAGAAGGTGCGTACTGTTTTAGATAGAGTGTTGAATTTATCAATATTAATATTGAACGGAGTATTCATCGGTGGATGAATGAATGTTGCGAAAGGTGTTTCCCGTTTCCGATTTGAAGGTTTAATGGACAAATCAACGGCTTGAGATGAACTTGGTTCATCAGGGATCCATCTTGTAGCAAGGACTTCATGCTGTGGCAAGATAACTTCACATTGATCAGTTTGTGAGTCAATGTGGAAATGTGGGATCAACCTTTTGGAGGACTTCAACTTTCGTTGAATTTTAGCGGGGTGGCGTTTGTCAAAATTATATTCATCTGCGATGAATAGAGAATCGGAATTGGTAGAGGAGACATTGAGTGCATCTTTCAGAATACAAAATACGGGAGTATCTAATTCTTCGGATGTGTCTGGAAGACTTTCAATGATATGAAGATCGGTTTGGGGCCAAGATTTTTCATCTTGGCTTAACCAAACGGGACCAGTCCACCAACTAGATTGGCTAAGGTCTTTTGCCGATGAACCTCTACTACCTACATCCGCAGGATTTTCCGATGATGGTACATGTCGATATTCGACAGAAGGTACACTTTTGATTTCATCGATTCGATTTTTGACAAACTGAGGATGAACTTTCCTTTCTAATAGCCATGTGAGAACACATTTACTATCAGACCAAAGAAAAGTGGGTACATTATGTAAACCGAGTGGTTTACGTAATGCACGCAATCCTCTCGCACCAATAAGTGCGGCAATCAACTCCAATTTAGGAATTGTGATCGTGCGCATGGGTGTCACGCGAGATTTTCCTATAACAAATCTAACTGCATAACAGTTTAATTTTTTGTTATAGAATCGAATGTAAATTGTCATAGAATATGCTGTTTGAGAAGCGTCCACAAAGACGTGAAGTTGGCAAACAGTTGGGTCGTATGTTCCTTCATAGAATTGTCTATGCAAACAATAAGACGTACATATTTTAAGGTCATCAAGGATGTCTTGTGCTATGACTTGTAAATTATCCGGTATAGGTTCATCCCATTTCAGTCCTCTGGACCATAGGATTTTCATAAACGTCCTAGATGGAACGAATGCTGGAGCAAACCAGCCTAGGGGATCGTAAAAGGAGGAAAGTACTCTAAGAAAAGTTCTCTTAGTCCAAGGTTTTACGAATGGTTTATGGTTAGGCATGAATAATACATCATGGTCCATATCCCAATATAGGCCTAGCACTTTGATAAGTGGTTCAGTCAGGGCTAAATCTGAATCGAAGTCTTTTCTCAAAGGTTTACAATTCGTGCCCCATTGCGCCAGTTCCATGGAGATGTCGTTAAATAATTTGTTAGATTTGGTATAGAGATCTATAGCTTGTTCGTACGTGGGTACGGATACTATCAAATTATCGACGTAGAAACGTTCTAGGAACTTATCATGAAACTCCATGTCTACTTGACGAAAGTGGTGTAAAAGCAATGCTGCTAATAAAAAAGGAGCTGTAATGATTCCAAAAGGAACACGACAGAATCTAAAAGTTCTAAGGTTATTAGAACTCATAGGTAAATTCGGGTCTTTAATCCATAGAAAACGTGTGACGTCTCTATCTTCGGGGTGAAGACCTATCTGGTGGAAAGCCTTTTTTATGTCAGCAATTATTGCGTAAGGATCTTTACGGAAACTGACTAACATTGATACTAGATCGGCTAGTATGACTTTACCTTTGTGCATACAGTCGTTCAAAGAACGATTTGATTTCTTAGACTTAGCTGATCCGTCGAAAACTACTCGGAGTGGTGTACTCTTTGTAGGATCGTAAACACCTTTGTGTGGCAAGTAGTGCACCAGTTTGGCTGGTCTATCGTTATCGATAGGTTCGATCATTTCTAAGTCTACCAGAGAAAGAAAATACTGATCGTATCTAAGAAAAAAGATTGGATCCTTTTGCAGTTTAGGTAACTGACGTTCTAGACGTTTATAGGCTAACTGACGATTATTGACCAACGGTGGGGGATTATATTTATATAACCACCGTATGCGATATCGATTGTTGACCTTTTCTATATTTTTATAGAACAAATGCAAAGCTTCCGCTTCAGCATCATCTTCAACTAAATTGTTAGTTTCGATCCCGAGAACATCTAATTTCCAAAAATTTTCAATGCTTTCTGGGGATGTGAAGAAAGTGGGATCGAATACGTCACATTGTGTGGAAGATCCTAGGAATCCTCCTAACATTGCTCCGAAGTCAGTCTCAATTAGTTGCAGGGTGGGAGATAAGTGCTTTATGTGCTTTATAAAAGACCACATGTAATTGTTTCCAACAAGTAATTGTATAGAAAGTCCTCGATCCAAACCTGAGAAATCAATATTTTCGTATCTTGGATACCGTTTTTTAAATTCCTCGAAATCGAATTCTGATAGATTATCAGTTATGTGGGGAACAGTATTAGCTTCCATGAGAACTTTCGTTCCATCATGTTTAATTAAATGGAATTTAACTTTTTGTGTTCTAATTTGTTTGGACATCTGTCCAGCTAAGCCACGAAATTTTATAATATCCGCATAATCCGAGAGATTATCTTTCAGATATTCGTAGGCATAGGAATAGAACATGTAGCTATGCTTACTGCCACAATCGAAAAAACCATTGATTTTTACGGGGTCGGGTTCGTTTGGAGCGAGGACATACGAGGTAAATGTCAAAAAATGAGCGTCTTTATCTCTAGTATTAAAAAATGTAAAACACTCACTTAATACTGGAGTCCCGGCAACTGACTGAACTTCGTTCAAATCCTTAGATTCGTCGCGTTGAATCTCAACGGTTGGCTCTACGACGGTAGCTGGGATCGTCTGTAAAGGTTTATTTGGATTAAATCCAAGAATGTTTACATCCAGATTAGTATTTCTACTAGTAAAGTTACCTTTTGGCAAGTACTTCTTGCATTCCCGAAGGTACTCTATCCATGCATCCACACGGCCTGGAGTAATAGGGTACTCCACCTTCGGACAGAAGTTGGAGTGGTGTTCGGTGCTGGCGCACTGGAACCACCTACAGTGGACTGGCGGGATTACTCGGCACACTGGAGTATCCGGATGTGAAAATCCGCAACGGTTGCACAACTTATTTTTAAAGTAGTGCGCCCGTCGAGACTCCAGCGTGCTCTTCACACGACAGAGGTGTGAGTGGTGCTGCCCTTTGCAAAAAATGCAAGGTGTAGGGGGCACCACCGCCAATCTCACCATAGACACCGGTATGCGTTGTCCGGAGGGCGTCTGCACGTACTGACTTCCATCAGGATCTGCGGCAGAAGAATTAGGCTGTAAGTCATCTTCTTCCGTTTTGGTTTGACGCCTTTTATATTGTCTACGAGGATTGGATTTATTCTTTCCTCTGGGGGCTGGGTCAAATTCTTGCGAAAGAATTGCGAAATTTTTCCTGCCTTTAGGTTGTGAAAAATTTCGATTCGATTGGGATTGATTCCTATTCGATTGAGTGTTAGTTTTATCGCCCTTGTTTGGTACAGAAGTACGGATGGGTTCCGATAATTCTCTTATTTTGATAAAAGATCTAACAGCTTCGAAAATGTGTTTGACATGACGCTCGCCACTTTTTAAAGTGTTTTGGTACGAGCGAGGGGGGAATTTTTTCACAATTATATTAAATAACTGCTCCTCGTCAATGACGTTGGCTACCAAACGATATCTGTCAACCATGACAGTCAAAGTATCTAACGCGTCAAGTATGGACATGATGTCGTTAGTTGTCGTGGAATATGCGGTTAACTTTAGCCACATTTCAGCTCGAATCTTAGATTCGTCTCCATATCGACTGTGTAAAAATTTCAGTCGCTGTACATAACCTATGTTATCTGGAGAAAAATGGCTGATTTTTTCGACTAAAAATTTTGGTAGAGCGCCATGTAGAAGGTTTATTTTTTGGGGTATAGCTATATCGTTCCGTTTATTAACGTAGTTATTAAAACCGTTGATAAAGCCGGGATATCCTAGAATATCACCGTCCCATTTTTCCAAATAAAATTTGGGGGGTTTTAAATTCGCAAATCCAATATCAATTTGATTATTCGAATCGTGTTCCCAACATTTTGGAATGTAATTAGGATTACTGGGTTTTTCAATGATAACATCGGTATCCATCGGTACTTCAGTCGATTTATTTAAATTGGCTGAGTTAGGCAATGTCAATAAATTTTGATTGGGTTCCCTATACATTATTTCTAATGAGGGGTTAGGTGCCAAAAGGGTTTGAGGGGGGATTAAAGGTGGTTCCGAACAAGTCCTTTTGGGACTGGGTTCTCCTTCAATTCTTGCATCACCTAGTGAAAGGGTAGGGAGTGACGGACGTTTTGATAATAATGAAGTATTATTACCTGTGACGATGCCGTACAGCTTCTTCGGACGAGACGATGTATCATCGTTGCCACCTGCCTTCGAACTAGACTGTTCGGGTTGGGAGGCACCCTCAGTGACGAACTTCTTGATGAATTCCTCCGAATCCATCTGAAGCTCGTTCGCAATCTTGTACCGCAGCTCCTGAACGCGATGTTCAGAAGTGGTCAACGATCTACGATCGATGGCCACTTGCTCCAGCGCGTCCCGGACCTGGGGTACAAGCTCACTGATGAGCGCCTCTTTGGCCAGGCGTTCTTCTTCCTGCTTTCGGCGTTCCTCGTCACGTTGGGCAGCGTCCTGGTCACCCCCTTGTCGTACTGGCTGTACGGTTTGTGGAGGGTTGGGGTTGCCAAACTTGGTTTGGATACGACCCTGCAGCACCAACAACTTTCTTCTGTAACGACGAGCGTCGAGAAGAATATCCTTTTCGAGGCCGCGGGGCGGGAACTCGAGGTCGTTGATCGTGGCCTTAATCGCTGAATCTTCATTCAGGATGTGGTCGTAGTTAAGGCCCGGAGCTACAGGTGTGTTGAGTAAATCCTCAAGGTAGCACATGTACTCCTCACAATCTTCGATTGTGACGATGAACTGGTTCCGCTCCTCGGTGCTGTCCGTCGTTGTGCTCGACGTCGATGGCGCACGTTGCGTGCGTGTGGGTGGCGGAATAGTATTCTCAATTTCATCCACCCACCGAACAGGTGTTCGGCGAGGATTGATGGCATCCGCCAGGCGCTGATTTTCATCTGCGTCAACCTCTTCTGCCCATGTTGGCATGGGTGGGTCCGGAACCGGTTGCGGTTGTGGTTGCGGTTGAGGTGGGGGTGGAGGATTGTTATTTTCCTCCTCCCTCAACAACGTATCCGGATCGAGTAGTCGATCGATTTCATCGGCACCTTGTGAGGTGGTTGGGGGGTTCGTGTCCTGATTCATTTCACTCTGTGAACAAGTACACGAAAAAGGATACTATTACGATAATAGAAAACAGAAACAAATTTTAATTTATTTATGTTCAGAGGTACGTGAGGAAAAAATCGTAGATTTATTCGATTACTGGTGCGTAATTAATTACGTAAATTTTTCGTGAGAAAAATTGATCGAAATAAAATTATTACGAGTCCCTATTCTTTTAAGGGGTCGTTCGTAAATTTGTACTAGTGACCTAGTTACGAACGACGTCATCGAGACGAAAATTTTTCGTTCCGATGATTGCCAAGGTTACGCGCACCATGTTCGCGCATGACAAACAAAATATCGGCGCGTAATTCAAATTACGAGATAATTTTAGCGTATTTTAGATACGATTTTATTAATCCAAAAAAAATTTTTTGCGATCAAAATTTAAACAGAAGTTTCGTAAATTATTTACGTTTTCATGTGGGTCTAAATTTTTTCTAAGTCCTTAGAAAAAACGAAAAATCGGGCGTGACCCGTAGACAAAATTACGTTTTTTACACATGAATTATACGCAAGTATATTTCGCGAGTTACTCATATTTCCAGGTATTTTCAAAAAAAAATTTTGGCGTGACCCTGGGGCGATAAGTGATTATCGAAACGCGAAAATATACTCGTAATAATAAGGTACGTCTAAAATTACTTTAGGCTAAGACCGTGAAGCGATCTTAGGGTCCCGATACATTATTAAATAATGACTAAAATTATCAATTTTAGGGGATAATCATAACATCACTATATTCACTATAGGTTATGATAGAGAAATTTTCAAATTTTACATTTGTGCGTAATAATAAATTACGAAAATTAAAATTGCCGCTACCTCTGACTTTGAAAAACCGTAAGTTTAATGATTTGAAAAATCTTCAAAGTACTTACCATGATAACTGGGCTTTGTGGCGGTATCAACTTTGAAAACTCTTCACCACTACACTCCCGGGGGGGAATGAAAATTACGCAAAATTCGAAAATTCGGAAAAAAAGATGGCGATATGTTCGCGTATTTTTAGAATTCGCGTATATGGCGGCGCGTAAAAAATTACGTAAATCGCGGCGAATTTAAAAGCGTTCGTAATTGCGAAAATAACCCAACTCACGGACAAATAAAATTACGCACTGCACGCGGAAAAAACAATTAAAATGACGGCAAACACACGTAAATTAATTAAGAATTAATTAGCGCAACAATGTTGTTTTTGCGGAAAGGCGAATGAACGTTCGGGGTTGTTTCATAGGGATACTATGCAGAACGTGTTGTCCAACCATTCGCTGTGCGCATGCGTAAGCCGTCGCTGCATCCGCAGCTCACTGCATCAAACTTTGTTTGTGTGAGTGTGCTAGCGTATTTCGCTAGGGTAATTGCGTCCGTGTGCGTGAGGCATGGCTAAGTCAAACGATGTATCTATTAAATCGACGGCAGGTCGAAGCCTGTCCGATGAAACATCGCCGTCGATCGTAATTTTTTACGTCTTTTTCGTAAATTCGGACGATTTTTTGCCTCTTTTTATTTTTTTTTTTTCCCGTTTCCTAGAAACGTACGAGTTCGAGAGAGATTTACAACAAAAAATTGATTTCGATGTCTCGAATACTCTTTCGTATAACAAAAGGATTGAAGTTCGGCAATATATTTGTGCGCTATTTAATAGTGAAGACAAAATACATCGCTGGGGGAGGCGGAAAAATAATGTTGATTATTTTTTCGTCGGCCATTAAGCGTATTATATACGATGAATATTTTCTAGTAGAATTGCTACCTGACATCCATTGTGCGTATTATTGATACGAGAATATTTTTTCTTGTTCAGAATTTAATTCCGAATTTAGGGGCAGACATATTTCATCCAAAATATTTCTGAGTGGAAGCTATTATTTTCAGTTCGTAGAACCGTTTTTTCTGGGCCAAAAAACGTAGTTTTTTGCTGATTTTAATTCCCTTACGAAACATAATTTCGAGAGGACATGAAAACTAACCATTCCAGAGGTCCAGGTTAAACGCTATTGCTTTGCTACCATGTAGTGGTAGGAGTTTACTATAGTTCGTTTAACGTCACAAGGACAATAAAATAAGTCGTCGTCACACACCTAGCTCTCGCCTCTGTGTTCAGACAACAACTGAACAGCGACGCCTCAGCCCAGTATCTTCCAGTCGTGGCCAGTTCCCTGCGCATCGCTAGTGCGCAGGGGACTCGTGGGCGGAGCCACGACAACTACAGGCACAGTGCCCGTTTTTGTTTAAAGAAATCCAGTGGTCAACGCGTCTATGTTATTGTAGTAGATATTCGTTGCGAAATGGAGGGTTAGAAAGGCAAAATATTAAGGTTAGGATATAGCCCCTCCCTTCAGAAAATTCAGGAACTGCCACTGATTAGAATCCCATAAAAAAAATCCAGATAAATACGTATCAATGTTCTTAATCTTGGCTATTTTGGTCCAGGACGCTATCTCCAGGTCTTGGGTCCTGCACACTGCATAGTCGTGACTTGGTTCTGGGTCTTGATCTTACAAAACGTTTAATAAGAAGACCAAGGCCAATATTTTACTCATCAATAGAACGGACCGTTTGATCAGTTTCTCCACAAAACATATATAAACTTAATATGAGCTGAAAAACTGAAGGTGAAAACAATAACTGTTGAATCAGAAAAACGAGAGAGTTTTTGTGTGTTTTATTGTATTTTGGAAAAGGTTCCTTCTGTTTTCTTAAAGCGTATTTTGTATAAATTTATGAAATACGCTCACTAACCACTTAGCTGCCGTTTTAAATACTAATTTTCCGAATGGATAAATTTATAGGTACCTATTTGTTTATTTATGTCTCATGATAAATTCATTTTTATTATATTGTGGGATTATAAAGAGGGTTGCAGGTTGCCGTGCTTATAACTTCGTATGTTTTTTGCTTCTCGTCAGCGTAAATGTAAAAATAAAAAAACCAAAATAAACTAGCTAAAGCAATGGAGCTCTCTAATCCACCTTTTGCATTTAAATCCTTAAAATCTATATAGTAACATGCGAATTAATCGGTCATATTTTTCTTTACAAATATTTTGTTTGCTTGTCACGTTTACCCGCAGAAACTGTGTTTAATATTACAGAAATATACGTGTCACAGAGATAATCTCTTTATCGATGAAGATCAGCAAAACCGGACAGAAATAAATTTAATCTACTTTCTAGGAATGTTTAATTTTCTTTTTTTCTCTTTCCCCCTCTAAATGTCTAATTTAAATTCCACGCCAATTTCAAATCTCGAGATTTTGTTAAAACCAATCGAATAGAAAATATACATCCGTATACTGTATAGGTAGGTATAGCATACGTCCGTTGTTTCAACAGTTTCCATTTCTTTCCATTTTATTTTTTATTTTTTGTTCTTTACAGTAGATTACCGGCGTTAAGTTCTCACATGATATTAGTCTGTGTAGGAGCTTAAGAAGTTTTAAGAATTTTCTGTTTCTCACACATTTCATAAATTAATCCTCTGGAATTGTACGCGTATCTGATTCGATCAAGAAAATAAGACTTACGTGCATTACCGATTGTACCTATTTAACTTGTAGAGACAGTTGTGTTCTGTCCCATGGCGCAGAAACCGAGGTTTGGCTGTGTAACCCAGGAGGAGGCTTGAAAAGGTTAATCTTTGCAAGACAGTTTTGAGCATAATATATTATACGTATTTGTGATGGAGATGCAAAATATACAATTGGAAAAAAAAAACAAGAAAAACGTACTTTCGCATGTTATCTTCGAGTTAATATTGTATTCTCTCTGATGTTCATGAAGCTCCTGTGCTGTGGCGCACTAAATTTTTAATTTTTCAACGCATTCGTTTGGCATTCGACCGACTCATTCGCAATGAAAGAAAGATCTTGAAAAAGCTATAAAATAATTAGTTTTGGGCTGAAGAGTTGATTAATCTAAACATTTTTGACGGAGACAGGTACCTAGCTATAGGTACATACCTCAAAACTCCCAACTAAAAACTGAAAATTTTGCGAAAATTGATAATTAGGTTTGTAGAACATCGATGACTCTTTTTTTTTACCCTCATTGAGAAAAATGAGTCTTAGATTTTAGGTATGAAATGAAGTTCATGCAACTTTCTGACGCTCTGCTGGGTTTTAGCAAATTTTTCATGGAATGTTTTATTACTTAAATGAGATAATAAAGTATATAATATTTAGCGGAAAAATCGCCTAAGTAATCTAGTCGAACACATAATTAAAATTTCGAATAGAATTCACTAAAACTACGTATACGTCGGAGAGTTATATGAAATTCATATGAAATCTACGATTTTTTTATCATAGGGTGTCTCAACACTATCATTTTTCTAATTGTCCCTTAAAATGAATTCAGAGAAAGTTATGACTTTTGAGGTAACGTCCTCTTCGTCCTTCGGAGTTGGAGACGTTTCGATTTAGGCCTTGATCAAAAAACTTTTTAGAAACTGAAATAAATTGTGAATCTTTGAAATTTTTTTCAGAAAAAACACAAAAAAAACACAAAAACCTTTAAGCAGTGTGCCAATTTGATATTGGTAACGAGAACTTGAAAAATTATTGCAACTATGGGGAATGTATATATCTCGTATGCACGATGTAATCTCTTATCAAGTACAACCAAAATCATACATACATACTTTGTTCATATGTTCTTACTTGCAGATACAGGCAAGTAAGACACAACATTCAGCCGATAACAATATAATAGATAAAGATCTCGGCGATGTCTCGGACCAGTACACGAACGTATTATGTCATTTCTTATCAATAGCCATAGCAATGAATAAGAAATGACGTATTTTCTATAACACATATACATATGTAAATGCACATATGTGTGTCTGTGTGCGTGTGCTAAATCCACTATATAAACTCACAAAACAGGCTACAAAATTGCCAGTGTTTACCAAGGATTAGGCTCTCTCATACTTTACAGTATGAAGTGGCAGAACACACAATATCTGTTGAAGACCTTCTTCGTGGGAATATCTCTTACAACAAGGTATTCCACAGCAACTGTTGCTACTATAACACACACAGTAAAACTTTGACAAGTGAAATTGCAAAGAAGAACCCAAATAGTTTCAGTTGACAAGTTTTCAATTAAATAACAAGATTTTTACTTAACGAGATAGAGAATGAAGAAAGAAATGCTTCAACTATAGAGCTACGTTTCACTTGTAATGAGTAGGCAAAGAATAGAAAATTTTAGTTGCCCTGGTAAATTTTACTTATATTTAGCGAGAATTTACATGGAAAATTGGTTGAAGGAAAAGAGAACAAGATTCTAATGTACTTAGGGAGGTTTTTTCCTCAACGAGGTTTCACACTTTCACTTATCCAGGTTTTACTGTAGGTGTAGATTAGGCCTATTGGTTCTCAAACTTTTTTGGTCATGTCCCCTATAGCCCAGTTCCAGAACCTCTCCGACCTAATCTCAAATAAATTTTCAACCCAATAAATAATTTTATAAAAGAGGAATACACGTACAGATCTGTACTTCAAAACAAATAAGTAGTAGCCAAGTGTGACTCTTATTTTTTTTTACTCAGAAATCAATTTTTATTCGATTTTTTTTCCGGGTAGTGGTTCATGCCCCCCAGCTTGTAAACTATTGCTGTATATATTATATAGCGACATCATTTCGGTTAGGAGACCAGGATACAAATTATGTCTTAGAGCTTTTACATTCCTTTCTCAAGTTTTCAAAAATGCCGAACGACATTCTAGAAATACTAGCGACCAAATCCGAAGCCATACTTTACTGAAATAAACTTACAATCATCCAGATAAAGTGAAATAATTAATACAAACCAGGAGAATAAGGAAATGAAAATTGATTTGTTTGATTATTTGGGCTTTCTGTGAGATTTATAAACATAACCTATTTCACCTTTCATCAACGCAACAATAGACCTAATGTTCTTTATATCGTATAAACAATGGAGTTGAAAATATTTTTTTAAACTTTATTTAATGAAACATTAAAAAAACGAACTTATGAAAAATTAGAGCATTGATATGCTAATTAATATGGAAAACAGATGCTTGGTTAAGTTAACACGGTAAATTTTAAATTTAGTTTATTCAAAATTATTTACTACTTTCTTAAGAGTTTGGTATTTTATTTACCTGTTTCAAAAACCAGAACAAAAAAGTGTCGAAAACCCAGTGAGGCGGCATTCCCATAAAAATAATAATACAGAAAGTATGTGATTTTCAATGATCCACCTTCATATTTATATCGCTAGCGTTTTCAGGGATTTCTGAAAAGTGAAGAACTAAAGTTTTGTTAATATGGGAAATTATAAAAACAAAAGCTTTAGGAAAAAAAACATTAGGAAAATCATCTTATTCCAGGGGGATTTTTTTTTTTATCGGATAAGGGTTGTTTCAACTTAAAATCCTCCTTAGAAATGTTCCTGGCCAGTCTAAATCATATAGGACGTAAGAAATGGAAATGAAAAAGTATAAAAAACATGCAATGAATCGAAATGGAACCCCAAATTGGTAAGAGTAGTATATATTCTCTGTTAATCCTGTTTTTACACCACGTAACCCCTGTAGGTTAGCCTCAACAAAGTGAAAAAAGAAAATAAAAGATGCTTAGGAACCATTTTGCAACAAAAATTTAACAAATTTTTTTTAAAGATTTTCTTTTTAAGGACTTATGAATGAAACTGAATAGAAGTATTGTAATTTCATATAAGCTAAAATCAACAAAGATTATTCGTAAAATATTTTTTAAAGCTAATGAAAAAACAGCTCAGTCAGAGCTATACTTGCACGCTGTGTAAATACATAGATTCGCAGGTGAAAAAATCCTTCTAATGGATTCCCCTGCATTATTTTTTTCTATGCCTTCCATTTTCATTCATTTTTAAAGTTTACTTCTGACAATAACATATTACCATACATCTAAGATACAGTACGTAAAACTGAATGGCTTATAGTCTACGACTTGTCAGCATAATGGACCCAAAAATTTTTTCATAATTCTCCATTGGTCTTGAAATATTAATTAAATGCAGCGCCAACACCAGCAGTTATCTTAAAATTGAAGCTCATGTTCATGATTCATCTGGGCTATAGTGAAAACAATATCTCGTACAGGTAGAGGTTGAAAACAAAATAAAATTTGTTGTTGTTATCAGTTTTTTGTATCAGTGCTGCAACATTTCTTTCCATTATGATTGCTTCTCATTAATTACCTTCGGTTATGTTTATGGTTTTTCTGTTCAAAAATGTCGGTTATAGTTTTTATTGGTTATAATTTTTTTTCCCTGACACATCACCATGGAACTGCAGAATATTTGTAATAGGCTAGTAGTTCAGCTTACAAATTAAAATGTGGGTAACTGTGTATTTTGAAATTTTTTCTATAATAATTTTTTTACTTTGAGATCCTATAGATAGAAAAAAATATAAAAGTGGGAAGGACAAATACTCCAATTGGCTTCAGCAGTCTGCGCTATCTCTCACAACACATCGTTACTCTTGCCTGGCTGTGCAACAGCCCTCACATCTCCCTTACAGACACACATTGAACCAAGGTTGCTGTGATAACAGTGGTTCTTAGTGGTAGCATATAAGATTTGCTGTGTTCCATCTGCACCCCAAATACACTGCTTGTTGCACCCTTCCACAAATGCCTTAAGCACTGAGATGGAGGTGGGTGTGGCAAGGACAACTATGCTGTGTCTACAAGTACCCAATATTTATCCATTCATAAGATGCAGCCTTGTAGCCTAACTGGTACAGAGATTGATTTTTATGGATGGATAAATGTAGGTGTGGAATACCTTGTCGTGAGAGATATTCACACAAGTAGGTCTTCTACAGAGTTGGCATGTTCTGCCACTTCATACTGTAAAGTATCGGAGAGCCAAATCCTCGGCAAACACTGGCAATTTTGTAGCCAGTTTCAAGAATTTATATACTGAATTTGGCGCATGCAAACAGACACACATATGTACATATACGTATGTGATTATGTCATACGTTATGTCGTCTCTTACCTCCGTTGAGATGATAAGAAATGACGCAACGTGTTTGGTACTGGGCTGTGACATCACCAAGATTGTTCACGATCCGTGCAATGTATCTTACCTATAAATATGTACAGGTATGAACATACAAACGCACAAGTGTGTATACGGTTTTACATCATAGAGACGATTAATTGCCAGCCTTTGGGGGGGTGACTGTCATTGAGGAGTGTGAGCCCCTATTACCTCATACGAGTGATGTCCCCACAGTAGGTTTCAACAGTTTGATTCCCCAAGCTACCAACACTTATAATTATTATTCGACATTTTAACTTTTACAATATATCTTAATAATATCGATTAATTATTCATGAATAAAAACAACAGTCAAAAATTAACATCTTAATTCTTATCTTCGCAACTTCATGGTCAATTCAAATTTGTCACATGTTAACGACTATTCACAATGTTACCTTAGAAAGAAACTAGAATATTTCAACTGCAGGTACAGTGTACAGTCACACAATGTTGTGTTATTTATAATACAGTAACACAGGAATTAATGAAAAAAAAAAAAAAAAATAGATAAGGAAATTGTGGAATACCTTGTCGTGAGAGATATTCTCACCAGAAGGAAATTCTATAGAATTTAAGCGTGTTCAGCCACTTCGTACATAAGTACTGGTAAGCCAGAACCAGACCAAACACTGGCGATTTTAGAGCCAATTCGGGTGGTTTATATACGGCTTATTTACACGCACACAAACACACGTACGTAAGAGAATACGTACGTTGGTGAAAATGGCCAGGTCGCATCATCCCCTATTGAGATAAGAGATGGCTGGCCGGTTTGTGTACAAATTGTGACATCATCTTATTGTGTCACGATTCGGTACTCGTACATTACCTGCAAGTACATACAGATAATTACGATCGAACAAGTTTTGTGTGTTTAACGTCACAAGGACGATTATTTGCCTGCCCTTTGGGGCGGCAACTGTCGTCGAGGGGTCCGAGCCCCTTTACCTCATACCAGTGAGTCCCCACAGCTACTCCCCCCCAGTTTTTGCACAGCAAAAATGATAAGTCGCATGTCTGGGGGACTTATCGAGTCTACTGCTTCCTCATTATCATCTATTTTTATTAGAGGTTAGGGGATGTTGTGTCCATGATCAATTCTTCTTCTATGCAATCTAATTCAGATTTCTATGCAAGAAGTTGGCGAGCATTTGGGTTCTTTTCAGCCTTTTGCATGTTATTCAAATTGGATGTGTCGAAGAAGTTTTGTTTCGGCAGCGACATTTTGGATAACAGAGAAAAGATAGAAAATAATGTTTAGGAAAACACGTTAAATTTCAAAGATAGTTTTGTTTTTAATTTTTTTACATCTTCTTATCAGCATGTAGAGGGGATAGCGCTTAAAATTCTCGGCCATATGCAAGTTTTCCAGTTAAGTTCCTGATCGGTTTAAGCAAAGTTATGCCTGAAATAAACTCATAGAATATTTTATTCGAATTTTATTACAAAGGAATCTTCGTTTGTGAAGTCAGGACGTTGAGATTATCTTTGTGTTTAACGGTAAACGCACGTTGCGATGTTTATTTCCGTATCGCACGTGGATTTGTTTATTCATGTTGTTTTCTTTTTGTTGGCATTCCTCGTTTGCTTATCTCCAGAGTTTCTTTTGTCTCACGGAGATCCAATTTTCATCGCAAATTTTTTAGCGGGTTTAAACTTACGTAGCAGATATTACTTTTTCGGGAGTAAATTTTATTTTCTTCGCATTAACCTCTCCAACTTGCGAGAAGGATGGGAATTTTTGCATTTTTTACTGCCAAGGGGCCTGCCTCTTTTTCGTGGGCTTATGGGGGGCCTCTGGATCGAATGTTTTAGAGTAACATAGTCCGAAAATCTTACAAACTTTTTTGATGTTTTCTGTTGTGAATTATTTATTTTACATTTTTCGACGGATTCTTCTGTGTTTATTGGTGAATCTGTCTGTATATTTTCTACGTTCTCCCTCTGCAACCTTTTTATTCTTTTATCGTTACTTACCATGTATGCAGGCTTCAATCTGTCGATTGAAATTGTTCGAGGTTTGCATGCAATGAGTATCACAAAGTTCTTTTCATCTTGTGATACTACTTTGTAAGGACCAGCGTATGGTTTCTCCAGCGCAGATCACATTTTTCTGTCTCTAACAAATACGTATGAAGTATTGGCCAAGTGTTTCGAGATGTAAATCTTGGGCTGGCCTTGGCGAGCTGCCTGTTTTAGGAAATTGTTGGCATCATTTCTTATGTTTTGTACCATTATTTCGGGGCTAACTTCCTTTGATTGTGTGAAGAAGTCCCCTGGGAGGCATAGCTCTTCACCAAACTCTAGTTGCGCTGTAGAGTGACCTGTATCAGTTTGTAGGGCAGATCCAAGGCCTAAGAGGATGGTAGGGAGTACTTCTACCCATCTCTTTGTATCATGTGACATGATAGAGGCTTTAAGAGCTCTATGCCATCTCTCAATTTTGCCATTGGCTTGAGGATGGTAAGCTGTGGTATGACTGTGTTGAACACCAAGCTTATTAGACAGCTCTTTGAAGAGTGAGCTCTCGAATTGGCGACCTTGGTCCGTAATTATGACTTCTGGTACGCCATACCTCGCAATCCAGGTATCGTATAACCTTGCAGCCACTGTAGGGGCTGTCATCTTGTGTAGAGGGATTGCTTCTGGCCATCGTGTTGCCCTGTCTATTATCGTCAACAGGTATCTATGTCCTTAAGATGGTGGCAATGGGCCTACCAAGTCCATATGTACTGTTTTAAACCGCTCCGTTTGTTTGAAGGATTTGAGGGGCGAGCGAGTATGTCTTCCTACTTTGGATTCTTGACAATTCAGGCAACTGCGAGCCCATTTGTTGCAGTCAGACTTCATTCGTGGCCATACAAACCTTGCCAAAATCATATTAGCACTACATTTTGGCCCAGCATGTGACAGATTATGTACACTGTTGAAAGCCAACCTGCGATATTTTACTGGTAGAAATGGCCTATTCTTACCTGTACTGATGTTACATGTTAATAAAACATCAGAACCGGGAATTTTTTGCTGTCTCAATTTGAGAGTAGTATCATCGTTCGATAACAACTCTTGCAATTCTGCATCCTTAAGCTGTGCTTTAGCTATTTCAGCATAAGGCAATTGGACAGGAGCCGAGATAGCTTCGATTCTACTCAAGGCATCAGCTGGAGTGTTAAGTTCTCCACTTATATACTGAATGTCGGTAGTCAATTGACCAATGTAGTCTAATTATTGTGCTCTTCTCGGCGATGCCGGTTCTGCTTTTTGTGTGAAGGCATATTTTAGGGGTTTATGGTCAGTATACATAGAAAAACATCTACCCTCTAATTGGTGCCTGAAATGCTTCAACGCAGCAAAAATTCCGAGCAATTCCCTATTGTATGTGCTATAGTTCTTTTCTGTTTTTGAGAGCTTCCTCAAGAAGAAAGCTGGCGGTAACTTCTGTTGTCTTTATCCAATTGGTACAGGGTTGCACCAATAGCAAAATCAGATGCATCGGTACTCACGCATAACGGCTGACATTCGTCTGGATGAGCCAATAGGGTTGCATTTACCAGTGTATCTTTGATTTTCTCAAAGGACTGTTTGGCTTCTTCATTCCATTCGAGTGGAGTCTTGTCTTTCTTTTTGCCTGTCTTTATTAGTGCTAACAGCTTACTTTGTTCGGCTGCTGCATTCTTCATGCAACATCTATAGAAGTTCACCATCCCCAAGAAACGCCTAAGTTCAGCGACATTTGAGGGGTTCGAGAAGTTCAATATTGGCTCTACTTTGGTCTTCAAGGGGGAAATGCATTCGGTCGAGACTTTGTAGCCGAGGAAGTCAATTTTGGTCTGTGCATATAAGCTTTTGCCTACGTTGATAATAAGCTCGGCAGCGTGTATACGCTGTACGACGGCTCTTACATTCTCCTTGTGCTGTTGCTCACCGCCTTCAGAGCAAATGCAGATATCATCCAAGTATGCATATGCAAACGGCAATTCCCTAAACAGTCCATTGATAAATCTCTGGAAAGTTTGTGCTGAGTTGCGAAGTATTCGAATAGTCCAAAGGGGGTTATAACCACTGTATTTGGTACGTCCTGGCCAGCCATAGGAATTTGGTGGAATGCCCAGTTGATGTCAATTTTGGTGAACATCGTTTTACCCTTCATGTTCGCGTTGAAGTCCATTATATTGGGGACTGGGTAGCAATCAGGAACTGTTATGGCATTTAAGGCCCTGTAGTCTCCAACAATTCGCCACTCTCCACTTGCTTTTTTGGTCATGTGGATAGGGGAGCTCCATGAGCTTTTTGAGGGGTGACATACCCCCTCCTCGATGATGTGATGAAAGTACTCCCGTGCCGCTTTGAGTTTGTCAGGCAGTAACCTTTGTGCTCTAGCATGGAAAGGCTGTCCTTTGGTTTCAATGTAATGAACCGTATTGTGTTTGTATGTAGGATTCCTGCTAATTGATGGTTGAGTGACTCCAGGATAGTCAGACAGGATCTGTAAGAGTTGTCCGTCGACTTTTATACAGCTGGATATGTTTGTGTCCAGTCTGTAAGCATGCGTTTTGGTATCCACACAATTTTTAGTTTCACTATTGATCAGTTTGCCGTTTTTGAGGTCAATGATCAGGCCATAATGTGCAAGAAAATCTGCACCCAGGATCGGGTTTGGAACATCAGCAACTGTGAAGGACTACGTCATTTTTTCCTTAAGTCCGATGTCCACTTTGCTGGTCTCAAGTCCGTAAGCTGGAAGGTTTTGACCATTCACAGTACGGAGATAGTATTTCGGAGGAAGTACTTTTTGGTTTTTATTTACTGGCAATATACTCAAGTCTGCACCTGAGTCTATCAAGTACCATCTCTTATTTGTCCTGTCCTTTATGAACAGGCGGCATGAGTGTTTTTCCTAAGGTTCTTTGGCCGCATTGATGGCCCCTTGTTCTTGTTTGACGCTTCCTTGTTGTAGGATATACCCCACCATTTGCACCTGTTGTTGCATTTGGTGGCCTCTGCGCCAAACCTGTTATAGAAAAAGCAACTTTTATCATCCCAATTTCGAGACTGGTTTTTGGGAGATGATGTTCTTGGGGGAATTGAACTCTGACCCCTGTTACTGGAACTTGATCTGCGGTCTCTGGACCAGGACTGTCGTCCTCTGCTATTGCCACTGTTGTTGTTGTTGCTTCTACTTTTAGATCTTTGTTGCCAGCTGTTATTGGATTTCGTTGAGCCTTGGCTTTTGTTCCGTTTTACTTCATCGGTCAACTGAGATATTTGGGCTCGAAGTTGAGCGAGTTCTCCAGTCTCTGCAGACACTGCACTGACCACGGGCTTTGACCTGGTTTATTCGAGCGCATTATCTGCGGATTTTGCAAGGAAGTCCAAGTCTGCAGATGTATTTATTACGGTCGAACCTACGGCGGCTAGGCATTGCACTACACTTTGTGGGAGTTGTTTACAAAATTGATTGCCTATGACAGAAGGGGCTACTATGTTATCTTCCCTCTGCCTCAATTTTGCCATGAAGATTGAGGGTTTGTCATCCCCCATCTTCATACCACCCATCACATCATCAATAATTTTGTTCTTAGTTTTTCCAAATACATTTTTGATCTTCTTGACGAACCAGGCATATTTGTCATCTTCTGTCGAAGGGCATTCCATGATGTCCGGAATGGGGCGGATTATCTGTGGGGGCATGCCTCCACAGATGTGTAGATACCGCTGGTTCAGAGTTATGTTCTCGGTCTTGAACCTGCCTTCTAATAGAGTCAACCATAAGTCTACCTCATTGGGCAGAAATTCCGGGATCTCTATCTTCCGTCTGTAGAAGTTGGGGTTGTGCCCTGGCTGCAATTGCAAAAGTTGCATAATCTGCGCCAAGACTTCCGGTGTCAGCTGTGGCTGACTACTACCTCCCTGCGATGGTTGTGGGTTTTTGGTTGGAGGTGGGACCATTGCTATGTCTTTCTGATGACAAGCGTATTCCACTGAACTACTTCTTTCCTTACTGGTCAAAAACACTGTTTCCTGTGTTTGTAGGACAGGTGTTTTTGGGTCAGAACTTTGGCTTAAAGTTTGACCACTTCTCAACGTTTTAACTGCTAGTTATTCTTTATTTATTGCAGTTCCCAGTCGTGCTAATTCTGGGTGTTGAGGGCCTTCTTCCAGGTTTGTTAAATTTGTAGAGTGTCGAGTCAAAGTCGGGGGGGTTGGGGGATGAGTCCTACCTTCTTCCTCCAGGTCTACTGTCTTGTTTCTCCTTGTTTGTATATTTTAAGGAGAGGGGTATAAATTCCCACTTCAGCAGACTCTACTTCAACAACCTAAAAAATGTCTTAGTCTGCAAAAAAAATTTTTGTATTTGCCGAGTAAGCGAGTTTGTTACCAGCGCACCGCGCCAAATTTTTGAAAAAGCGCAACATGCCTCAAGACACCTCACGACGTAGCCAAAAATCACGTCGAGGTCACCACTGTGGAATACCTTGTTGTGAGAGATATTCTCACCAGAAGGAAATTCTATAGAATTTAAGCGTGTTCAGCCACTTTGTACATAAGTACTGGTAAGCCAGAACCAGACCAAACACTGGCGATTTTAGAGCTGATTCGGGTGGTTTATATACAGCTTATTTACACGTACGTAAGAGAATACGTACGTTGGTGAGAACGGCCAGGTCACATCATCCCCTATCGAGATAAGAGATGGCTGGCCAGTTCGTGTATGAATCGTGACATCATCTTATTGTGTCACGATTTGGTACTCATACATTACCTGCAAGTACATACAGGTAATTATGATCGAACGAGTTTTGTGTGTTTAACGTCACAAGGACGATTATTTGCCTGCCCTTTGGGGCAGCGACTGTCGTCGAGGGGTCCAAGCCCCTTTACCTCATACCAGTGAGTCCCCACAGAAATGAATAAAAACAAAATTTTAGTGGTTATCGGTTATGATTACAGATTTAATATTTTTAAATTTCGGTCATGTTCTAACAAGGTTGTTTTGTTAAGGTTAATTTCGGTTAAGATTTCTATCTTAAAAATTAAGGTTTGAATAGGTTAAGGTAATGGTTTTGGGGTTATGGTTGCCACTTCTGCGTATAGGTCGGGACTCAAATTATACACAGTTCGGCACTCAACTAGGAGACATGAAATTGTCCAATTCAGTTTTTCCCATTAAAACTTAGTCGATTGGAAGTACGTTGAAAAAAAAATTTATACATATCATCATTGAACCCCTTCAGAGAATTTTTTCATTGGTCGAAAAGAAACACCGTTGAGTGCACACTTTAAAAAGAGGAAAACTATAGGTATATACCATCAATAATTCATCATTCTGAAAAATAAATACAACCTCGAGACTCTTGGGGGAACAAACTTTCACGATACATTAAGCATTGAGGATTAAATTCAATAAAAAACGAGACAGTGTAAAAATAAAAAAGGGTTAAACAAACGCGACAAAAAATATTAAATTTGATAGATCGGCAAAGCAGTTGAATTTGATTAGTTTCATAAATTCAATTAATACGTTATGCTTTGAAGTTAAAATGAACGAAACATTTTAATCAAACACCCCTAAAAAGCCAACGAATGAGTGGGAAAGGAGTAAAGAATAGAAGACGGAGACGGAAAAAACGAGTGAAAGGGAAAAAGGCAATATTGTACAAGTAATTCAATTCAATCGGAATGGTCTGTAATATTTTGGTTCCCTTTTTTGTTTTTCCCTTTCGGGTGGTTTGTTTAATCGAGGCTTTTTCAATAATAATTTAAAACAAGGAAATTTTAAGGGGGTAGATCTTTTATAATTGTATAATTTTCGGAAAATTTGTGAAACGTCCTCTAAATAACTTATCGTGAGTCAAGAGTGAAAAATCTTTTGATTATTCATTCGTCCAATTTTTTTTCAGATGTATGAATTGATATCACACATAGATGAATTCTTTTTTATTGACAGTTATCTGTTGCTTACTCATTTTCGTGGAAAGAAAAGTCTGCGATTTGAGATCAAACCTAAATTTTTCAAAATCCGGTGAAAGTCCTTCCACTATAGGGTTGAGTTTTTTTCGGGAAATTTTTTAGTGCTGGTAGATATTAACCTGCGATTCTTCTACGAGAAAGTTAAATTGAAAATTTTAGTTAAATTTCTTTAGATTTTTTAGAATTTTTGGGGTTAAACAAGACAATTTAACTCTTGTTCGCGGCTCTCTCACGAATTGAATAATAAATCCAATCGAAAGATGCTCCTAGTTCAATTGACAAATTTCGAGATTCTTTTCGCCTGTGAGGAGGATCGAAATCCCAAAGACCTCTCTTATGTACGCCCTTGATAGACTAAGATCACATCTGATTTAATCATAGCCTACAGAGAAGTAACAACTGAAGGGAGAACTATTACTTAGGCCCAGTTGTACCAACTTTAATCTGTAGGATAAACTAAGTTTAACTGATAAGACGCACGATAAAATAGAATTAAACCACACTCATGAATGGTTTAACTATTTGGTACAACTAACACTCAATAGGCAAGTTATTTAAACCTCGTTTGGAAGCCATTCCGGATGAAATTTCTTACCTACAAGTAGAGGTATCGTCTACGGGAAAAAATTGATGAAATTAAAACATTCTGCTTAAGTAATGAGAAACGATATGAATACTGAGATAATTTTTTTCTGTCATCTGCAATTATAGGAAAACTATAAGGCATATAGAAGAAAAAAAGTACAGACTGTTTGAAAGAGTTTATTTTTCTCTACATTTGCCACCCACTGGTATTCTGCGGGTATTTTTTGAAGATAATTTGAAAAATAATGTTGAAATCTTATTTTTTAAACTTTTTTTTTACCTTCTTAATAAGGCGTGTAGGTAAACTTATTCATAGTACCTAAGTTGTTCTTGCCGTCTCAATGTTCGGAAATGCTCTTCTGTTTTGTTTCTAATATAAGAAAAGTTATGATCTCATTTGAGAGAGTTGAAAGTCAGTAGTGTAGCGACAGTGGAGCGAATGAAACGGCCTCTCCTGGCCGCCTAGTTGAGGGGTGCCCAAAATTTTAAATTTCCCGACCCTATACCCATTCAAAAGGTCACTATACTGTAGAATTGATGCTCTGTTGGAATGGGTAGGGGCCAGGTGACAAGATATAAATGTTTGTTCCAGGGTGCATTGAACCTTGTTACATGCTACACCACTGGAGAGAATTTTGAATGAAAACGCGGCATGTTATCATGTTGAATCGTAAAATCAAAAGGACAAAATTTAATATCCACATTTTTCTTTCATATCATAATATCCAAGGTAGTGATACAATTATCGTATCGAAAATATCGTTATCTATCGATATTTGTTTTCAAAAATATCAGATAATATGATTTTTCCGATCATTGGATAATATGAAATATCTATCGATATTTTAATTAGGGAAATGATATAATTTTGATATTTTATTGGTTTTGTTTTGATTTTGATTTTTTGTTCTTAAAACTCAACTAATACAAAAAAAAATTAATTTTTTTATCTTCCTAATTTTTTGACTTTTGCAAGCCTAATAATCTATAATAGCCAGTAATTGTTCTCCAGTTTGTCTTGGTGCACGACTTTCTATATAGTACTTTGATACAGATGCATTGCAAAAAAATACATTGGGACACTGAACTGCCACTGATGCATTGCATTAATAGTTGAATATAAAGTGTAATTTTATCTTGACATAGTTCAAAACCCATTACCGCACCTTAGAGTATATAATAACATAATTCATTGTGAGAATGTGCTAGGCACAGTTTCAAGTCTGTTATTATCAGTTGTTTTTATACTTTGTTTTATTTTATCTATTTTATTTTTGATTCATGAATTTCAATAATTTTGTTAAAAGAATGAAATATTGAAAATTCAGTGAAAGAAATGAATAATCTGTGGATTATTAAAAATTTGAGACTTGTTTTCATTAAAATAAACTGAACTGATTAAAAAATTAAAATTGTAGGAAATATCAATATTATCTATCGATATTTGTAAGTGAAATATCGATATTATCTATTGATATTTTTAAATGAAATATTGATATTTTGGAATATGGTGATAAAGACGATATTATCATATATCAATATTAATTTTCCCAATATCTTGTATCACTGATCGAAGATATGACTGCTGATCTGTGAGTGACACCATCATAATTTGCAAGAACTCAGTTTACAGTATACGTTTCATTGAAATTTTTCATCTTCTCTCGATATAAGCCCTACAGATATGTGTCCATCAATACGCTATTTTGTATCCAAAAGTTCATAAATCAATTCATTGATATTTATGTTTGTGGAATACTTTGTAGTGAAGAGGATTCTCAACAAGAAGGTAACCAACAGCTATTTGCAAGTTCTGCCACTTTATACTTACTGGGAGAACACTGGGAATTTTGTAGCCAGTTTTGAGGTTTGTATAGGGGATTTGGCACATGGACACAGACACACATATGTACATATTTATATGTTATTGCATCATCTAATTATGTTGTTTCTTATTAGTAACTGATAAGAAACAACTTAAAATGTTTGCTACCATTCTGTGACATTGCCGAGATCTTTATGTATCAATTAGTCGCAGTAAAAATGTCCTATCTTACCTGTATGTACACATAAAAATGTACAAGTGTGTACTATTTTGTTTAACATCTGTGTAGACAAATAATAAGTAAGCCTTTTGGCGACAACTGTCATTGGGGGTACAAACCCCTATACCTCATATGAGTGGATGATCCCCACAATGTTAAATTTGAGAAATTTTATGGTTTTAAATTTTTTAAATTATTTTTTAGATCTTTTTCATTGTATTACTTGAAATCTACGTTCACCCAACCAACTGAAGGACCAAAGAAACAAGCCCCTTGTGGGGACTCTCCTGTATGAGGTATAGGGGCTTGGACCCCTCAACAACAGTCGCCGCCCCAAAGGGCAGACAAATTATTCGTCTACATAACGCAAAACACACAAATTACGTTCGATCGTAATTACCTGCAAATACATGCAGGTAATGTACGAGTACCAAGTCGTGACACAATGAGACAATGTCGCGACCCATACACAAACGGTGCAGATTTCCTTGCACATTTTGGCCTGATCATTGACCTCAAAAATGGCAAATTGATCAATAGCGAATCTAAAAATTGTGTGGATGGCAAAACGCTAGCTTACAGACTGGACACAAATATATCAAGCTGTACCAAAGTCAACGGACAACTCTTACGGATCCTGTCTGACTATCCTGGAGTCACTCAACCATCAATTCACAGGCATCCTACCTATAAACATGACACCGTTCATTACATAGAAACCAAAGGACCGCCTTGCCATGCTAGAGCACGAAGGTTACTGCCTGACAAACTCAAAGCGGCATGGGAGTACTACCATCGCATCATCGAGGAGGGTATATGTCGCCCCTCAAAAAGCTCATGGAGCTCCCCTATCCACATGACCAAAAAAGCAAGTGGAGAGTGGCGAATTGTTGGAGACTACAGGGCCTTAAATGCCAAAACAGTTCCTGATCACTACCCAGTCCCCAATATAATGGACTTCAATGGGAATATGAAGGGTAAAACGATGTTCACAAAAATTGACATCAACTTGGCATTCCACCAAATTCCTATGGCCGACCAGGATGTACTAAAGACAGTGGTTATAACCCCCTTTGGACTTTTTGAATAACTTCAAATGCCGTTTGGACTTTGCAACTCGGCACAAACCTTCCAGAGATTCATCAATGGACTGTTTAGGGAATTGCCATTTGCATATGCATACTAGGATGATATTTGCATTTGCTCTGAAGGCGGTGAGCAACAGCACAAGGAGATTGTAAGAGCCGTCATACAGCGTATACACGCTGCTGGGCTTACTATCAACGTAGGTAAAAGCTTATATGCACAGACCAAAATTTACTTTCTTGGCTACAAAGTCTCGACCGAAGGCATAGAGCCCTCAAAGCCTCTATCATGTCACATGATTCCAAGAGATGGGTAGATGTGCTCCCTACCATCCTCTTAGGCCTTCAATCTGCCCTACAAATGGATACAGGTCATTCTGCAGCGCAATTAGCATTCGGCAAAGAGCTACTCCTCCCAGGGGACTTTTTCACAGAATTGAAGGAAATTAGCCCCGAAATCATGGTACAAAATATAAGTAACGATGCCAATAATTTCCCAGAACAGGCAGCTCGCCATGGCCAGCCAAAGATTTACGTCTCAAAACACTTGGCCAATACCTCACATGTATTTGTTAGAGATGAGAAAATAAGATCTGCGCTGGAGAAACCATACGCCGGTCCTTACAAAGTAGTATCACAAGATGAAAAGAACTTTGTGATACTCATTGCATGCAAACCTCGAACAATTTCAATCGATAGATTGAAGCCTGCATACATGGTAAGCGATGATAAGAGAATAAAGAGGTTGCAGAGAAAGAACATAGAAAATATTCAGAAGGATTCACCAACAAACATAGAAGAATCCGTCGAAAAAAGTGAAATAACAAATTCACAACCAATGAAAACACCAAAAATAAAAAAGTCTGTGAAGTTTTCGAACGACGTTACCACTAAAACATTCGATCTGGAGGCCCCATATGCCCACGAAAAAGAGGCAGGCCCTTAGGCAGTAAAAAATGTAAAAATTCACATCCTTGTTGCAAGTCTGAGAGGTTAATGCGAAGAAAATAAAATTTACTCCCTAAAAAGTAATATCCGCTACGTAAGAGTAAACCCGCTAAAAAACATGGGACAAAAATCGGAATTCCGTAAGACAAAAGAAACTCCGGAGATAAGCAAACGAGGATTGCCAACAAAAAGAAAACAACAGGAATAAACAAATCCACGTGCGATACGGAAATAAACATCGTAATGTGCGTTTATTGTCAAACACAAAGATAATCTCAACGTTGTGACGTCACAAGCGGAGATTTCTTTGTAATAAAATTCGAAAAATATATTCTCAGTGTATTTCAGGCATAACTTTGCTTAAACCGATCAGAACTTAAACGGAAAACTTGCATACGGCTGAGAATTTTAAGCGCTATCCTCTCTACGAGCTAAATAAGAAGATGCAAAAAAGCTAAAACAAAAGTGTAATGGTAAATCAAAAACAGCAGTAGATTCACCCGTTTTAGAACTGTCTAACAACTTGGATGTGTTTTCTTAAATATTTTTAGTTCCTTTTTCCTGCAACCCATTCCAATGTCGCTGCCAACCACCTTCCTGAAATCTGCCACCTCCCAGACTGTTTGGAAAACTGCTGAGCTTTCACAAACTCAGCAGAAGACCAAACAGAAGATGGAGCTGGACTGGATCGACGAGGAGCTGCTCATGGACACAGCTCCTCCTGTAAAATGATGTCCTAGCGGAAATGACATCTCCGCTGCCTCCAATTATTTCTCCTCCCCAGTCACCAAAGGAATTGGCCCCGACTCCAGAACCCCCTACGCCGGAGCCAAAACCAGCGGAGACCAACGAGCGGATGAAATTTTTGTTCACGGCAGACCGGGCAGCCAACAAAAAGGCAAAGATGGTCACCTGGACATCGGGGAATTTAAACTCTCTGATGTTAAGGAAGCCACAGTTCAAATGTCTGCTGCCCCCTCACTCCCGTCATCACCCCTACACCTACTCAAAAAACAGACCACCGAGGCGTAGGGGAGTGGACAGCCAGGCAAATTACCAAGCCCCAATGGACGCTTGTAAGCAGTCTTACAAGTATGTGGGGGCTGTGGTAGGTAGCTCCCTGGCAAAATGGGAGGCCAACCAGAGGCGGAAGTAAAACCCGCATGTCCCCCCAGGCCTTGCGCATTTTTGATCATTTTTGCAGCGCAAAAACTGGGGGAAGTAGCTTTGGGGACTCTCCTGTATGAGGTATAGGGGCTCAGACCGCTCAACGACAGTTGCCGCCCCAAAGGACAGGCAAATTATTCGTCTACATGACGTAAAACACACAAATTATGTTTGATCGTAATTACCTGCAAATACATGCAGGTAATGTACGAGTACCGAGTCGTGACACAATAAGACAATGTCACAACCCGTATACGAACCGGCCAACCATCTCTTATCTTGATAGGGGATGATGCAACCTGGCAGCTCTCACCGACGTACGTATTATCTTACGAATGTGTGTTTGTGTGCGTGTAAATAAGCCGTATATAAACTAGAGACCTACACGAGTACATAAAAAAGTAATCGTGTAGGAATCACCGATTACCTTAGAAAATTATGCGAGTATGTAATCGGAAAAATATTACTCGTAGCAGCGTGGCATCGTAGGCATCATAACAATTATACTCATATGTAATTGCCGTGAGTTTCCCCAAAGTTCTGCAACAATAATGCCTCGATGCGATGCCAATTACTTACTCTCATCATTTGCTACATGAGTACGAGTACATATGGGTAATCAAGTTACTCGTCTTACGAGTATTTTGTACTTGTAATCACACGATACCGTATGTACTCGTGCAGGGCTCTAATATAAATCACCCAAACTGGCTCTAAAATCACCAGTGTTTGCCTTGGTTTTGGCTTACCCATACTTACGTATGAAGTGGCTGAACATGCTTAAATTCTGTAGAATTTCCTTCTGGTGAGAATATCTCTCACAACAAGGTATTCCACACCCCTTATCATAAACAATTTTATGGGGCAAAACTATGCAATCAAAGTTACCAAATGCGATAGTCGGAGAACCATTGCTTGTAGAAAGCTGAAATATTGGGGAAACATTAATATATGTTTTCAAAAATTCTGTGAAAATTTTGCCGAAATCGTATCATTTGAGATAAAGCTGAAATTCTGAAAGGGTTATGCGAATTAAATTGTGGATACAAAATGGCGGATTACCGTACTTGTATCTATAGGGGTCTATCTCGATACACCCTATGCGATCAGCTTGAAAAAGATAACTTGCTGAAAACAATAATCAATTTCCTGAGTTTCCAACGACGATGATCACGTAAAAAACTTTAATTATTAAAATTGTTAATGAATAGAGGAAATTTAATTACATGAAGAAACCTGTTTTATTGTTTTTAAATTTGGTATTTTCATTTTTCTGGCGTTAAAAATGAATATTTTGTTTCATTTTTGCAGTTTTATAGCTGTTAGCCAGGTATCCCTCTAGCAGTATTTTATTTTGCTCTCTTATGGCTTATTCGTTAATTGAAGAAAAACAGAAAAATAGAAAAACAGAAAAACAGAAAATTAAATCCAATTTTTTGAAGGAAAATAATGAGAATTTATGAAAACAAAAAAAAAAACACATTTTTAACATAAAAAAAAAATAAAATAAAAAAAGAACAAGAACAAGAACAAGATCAAGAACAAGAATAAGAAGTCGAAATAAATCGTTCAATGAACTAACGACCATTTCTTAATTAAACGTTAGCTAGGTAGGTATATTAATTAATTGACAATTGTATGCTAGTTGGTGATGCGGTCGATTTAGTCGCCACAAACTTTTTCAATTTTGTTTTTCATGCTTTCGGACGCTCATCACCCTATAATCCGAACAGACACGGCTCTAGTCCTGAATAGAAATTAATCCACAATTTGCCTATTAAAAAAAAAAAAATTAATGAAGGTAGGTACATTAAAATAATTTTTAACGGAAAAACGTTATAAAATGAATCCACAACCACGAAAATTACAGTTTAAAAAATATACGAGCCATAATTGCGGCTTTATTGTAAAATTAACGTCGACCACATAAAAAAAGAGAGAAAAAGAATTAATTTTACGGATTTCTACCAAGTCTGACCTATATTTAGTATTTAATTATTATTAATGGTTTCGTGAAATAATAATGAAGAAGGGAGAAAAAAAAAAAGAAGAGAAAAAAATTGAAGTGGCAACCCCCGTATTTAGCGTGAATTATTTAATAACTTCGATGAAGATTAAACTTTGGGGAAAAAAAAATAGTAAATGAAATCCTCCGAAATTTTCTTACGGTAGCGTCTTATATTTTTAGACTATACTACAGCTTGTATGTATATACGTATATACAAATAGGCTGCACGAAATGAAAGGGAAAATTCGATAAAATACAAAAGAAGGGACGATTTTAGGAAAAAGCATTTCCCCAGCCCTTTCTTTTGTAATACCTAAAGAGATATTTTCTTTCAAGCATGGGATAGATGGTACGTGAAGAGGAGGCGGAAGGGGGGTTGAACGGTTTCAAACGTATCAAAACGCCGTTCTTTACCAGAATTTTTTAATAAATTATTAATTCTTCAAGGCTGTTCGGTGAATTTCGTCCTAAAGAATTATTTATGGAAGTTGAGACAGAGAAAAAAGTGAGACAGCTGGGGAGATCTCGAAAGAGGGTTAAAGAAAAGGAGGATACTCGGCGAGTGAGTGAACTAGTCTGTAGTCGAATATCTCGTTTACATATTTTTCAAATAAATTATTAGGTTGCATTTTTGCACGAGTAGTTGAGAGCCGAACGAGTAAAAATTGCGGTTGTGTTTCGTGAAGTCGGAAAAAGAATAAATATGTATTATACCGTTCATATCCTAACGGAGGAAAGAAGGTGTAGGCATCTTATTTGAATAAGAAGAAAGACGGAGACGACGGAGGTAGCGACGAGGAAAAAAGAAAAAAAGAATTTGTTTGAAATAGTCGTTGCTTATAATATTGTTTAGCTATTAAAGCGGTTATGAAATTCGAGCCCTCCTTCATTTTTTTTCTTTTTGTTTCTTTTTTCTTACCGGCACGTCGTCGCGAGTAATTTTATTCTCGTTTATTTTTGACAAACTGCCTAATTATTTGGCTGTTGAGCACACGAAGAAAAAAACAACAAAAAACAACTCCAAAGTGTTTTATTACAAGTGGCAATTTGTTAACAGAAGTTACATTTTTTTTTTTTTTCATTCTTCTTTCATTTTCTGTTCCTCCTCCGAACTTCGTTAAACAAAATAAACGAAGGAAGATTTTTTTATATTTTTTTTTTAATCGACTTAACGATCGTTTTATGAAGTAGGGAAGAAAAAAAAAATGAGTACATGATTTATCAATTTTCCGCTCATGTAAATGTAATTTTAATGAAATGTCAGAATTGTGCTGCGGCGAGAGGTGTGCTTCTTCAAATTGACATTTCTTACAATACTTGTTGGTTTCTTCCAAGTGCTGTGATTGTGTGTATGTGCTGACCGCTAGACTGGGCGTGATTCGCAAAATGAAGGAATTTATCTCTTAAGAATCCACGGAAAAATTCATCTTTCATCCCATATCAAGTGATGGGTAGAAAGTTTTACATTTCATTTGCTGAAAGTACCATTTATGAAAAATCGACAACCAATTTTTATGTTTTAAAAGACGTTGACCTAGAAAAAACACGAAAATAAGACTGAAGAGCATTATATTCGAAGTGCTGATAAACACACTAATTTATCAAACAAGCTACAAGGACTTCGAATGAAGGAGACACAGTTTCAATAAAAATTCTCTTTCTCTTGCAAACGTGAAATTCATTTGGCATCGTTTCTTTTTCATCATAATAAAGCTTAGAGTAATGTTTTTGCGAATATTCGTATCATTGGATAATGTATGTTAAAATGACTCTTTTACAAAGGTATGAAAACATTCTGTAATTAATATGTCAACATGAAAAATTCAAAATTTTATTCAGATAAATGATTAAATTGAATGATTTTCCGACAGAAGTTGTGTATATCAGTGTATGAGAATTTTGAGAACTGAATATAAATGGCAGCATTGTTTTGCAGAATTTCACAAGATAGCTGACTTAGTTTATGTTTGATGTTCATGAACATGTTCGAGTTTCATATAAAAAAATTTTAATGCATGGCCAGGGGGCCAGTGTTTCTTGATGTATTGAAATATTAATATTTGTTACAAAAGTATATTAGGAAATGGTCTGAAGTGTGAAGTCCTCTAGAAAATTGCTATGAAAACATATTAGGCCTCTCCCAAGGATTAGGAGTGAGCATGTTTAGATCAAGTTATTAATTCTCAAATTAGGTGTCTAGTTCATATTAAGTGATGACTGATGAGCGATGATTATGAAACAAAATTAACTATAAAGACTAAACCAAAGATTAAACTGAATAAACCATGCTGTAAGAAAAATTGATCATAATTTATTTTCTCAATCAAATTGTTTAGTAAATTTGTTATATTTTTATAAGAGTTATCTCAATCTAATCTGATATACACATTTTTATGTTTTTAATTGTTAAATGAGTCATTTGAAAAATTGATGAAGTGTTAGATTTGGTTTTGTTACATTCGCAAAATTTTCTATTTTTTGATATGACAGTTAGTTATTAAAGTTATTGTTGAGTTAAAGTACTGTTACTTTGGATTATTGTTTTCCTGTTCTTATTCAAAATCAAGTATACAATATGCTGTATACAAGGGTTTATTCCCGTGTATGTTATTTTGTTATTTCACTATTCTATTATTTCAATTACATAATGTTGGCATAGATTTTTCTTTTTCATTTTCGTTTTTATGTAAAAATTAATTTTAATGGAAAGATTCAAAAATATGACAATTTTTTGTTTAATCTTATCCTTAGTGATCAGTTTACTCAAGTTAAATGAAAAAGAGTGTATCGAAGACAAATTTTGTCTTCTTTCTTCTCTTATTTCTAAATATAGGTGATGAAAAAAATGATTCGAAGAAGATAAAATTGTTGTTTCTGAGCTTTTGTTTTTGCTCAAGAGTTTTGTTTGCTTCAAATGTTTGTTTCTTGAACGATGATTTTCGAGAAAATAAATTTTCTGTTCCTGAAAAATGAATGATAGAAATGACAAAACTATTTTTCTTTCATGTTTAGTTTTAGTAATATTCTATTTGACTCTGACAAACTTTTAGTGAAGTGGTTATTATCAAAACATCACGTTGACTTTATGTCTTCTAAGACTAATTACCAAGAAAACGAGTTGCAAAAAACTCTATTGAAAGATGTAAAGTCCTACTTAACTATTGATACTTTGAAATTATCATATTTTGTGAGGTGGAAAATGATGAAAGTCGGATAAAAATGATATGACTATGAAAACAGTTTTTTTTTTCTTAATTATAATGTTCTATATAATACTAGGTTCATAAAATTATTCATAGTTTGAAATTTCATAATTGTAAATTTTTAGTTTCTAAAAGTTGTTTCTTTAACGGTTACTTATAAAAGGGAAGTAGTAAATTTTTTCACTACTTTAATTATCAACAACTTGTGAATTTGGACATTCACGTTGGAAATATCTTAATATTATACATAAAACAGAATCAAATTACATCATAACATACATATATGGATTTGAAATTTGTAATTCATTTATTTTCTTAATTCTATCAGCCCATTAACGTTACTTTTTACTTAATTTTACTTTTGATGTAAGTTACTTTGTTAGGCTTGAATTTTTAGGTCTCAAAATCTGATTTCAACAATTTTTCTTATCTACCTATTTTATTTTTCTATTTATTTTTCTTTAAAATTCAATTTTTATTTTATGATTTCTCTGTCAAATTGTGATATACTTTGTGGTTTGTTATATGATTTTACCATAAAGTTTTGTTTTTCAGTGCCAATTTTCATTATTAAGTTTGGGTTGGCTTGATTTTCCATATGAATATGAGTGTTACCTAATGAGTAGAAATATATAGTTATACTTTGTTAAGAAAAGTAATTCTTGTTGATACTCAAGTATCGATCTTGCATATGGGCCTAAAAGGTTCATGCATTTCCTTTCATATACTGGAGCTCACTGATGTCACCCGCCTCAGCACTATTGCTTTCATTGCGTCATTGCCAGCTGTCTTGCGCCCTACACCATGCGCAGGAGGGTGCAGGGTATTTCCTTAAATTAATAGTGATCATAATGTTCCACAACTTTCGTACCATTTTTCAAAAGTCCAACTGCGCTCCCCTAAATTAATCTCAGGCCTCCTATGGTATGCGTTCCCCAAGTTGAGAAGCACTGCCCTGGAGAATATGGGAAAAGAAACGAGAACCACTTAGGCTTCTGTATGTTTGATCCTCTTAAATCAGAAAAATTTAGAATCCTTACTTCGTTAGTGATTTCCATTTAGGTGATATTTTAATTGCGACTTTAATAAATTTTTTTTTTTTTTAAAAAAGCGGAAAAATTTTAAGTTAACGTAGTCTTTTTCTGCTATCGAGGGTGATAAGACCATTCCATTCTCTATTTGACAAATACTGTAAAGCCAAAATCATGGTACCTAATGAAAGGGTTGACAATGCGACACGGCGCCGAAGCGCGAGAAGGGCGTAGGCAGATTACTTCAAATAATGAACACGTAAGTAAGGTTAAGTAAATGCGAACGCGTGTAACGCACTTTAAACACCAAACGATGCTCGAATTACATAAATAACCCGAGTCTTACAAAACCGTACTCATTTCTACGACCTCCTTTCTTGCCTTCTCTCCCATCAAAGGACATATTTCTTTCACTCGTTTCATGTAACCGTATCTCACTTATTTCTCTCTCACTCTCTCTCTCTCTCTCTCTCTCTCTCTCTCTCTCTCTCTCTCTCTCTCTCTCTCTCTCTTTCCTATCCTTTTTTGTTTGGTCTTTATCTCTTTTTGCAGCACCTTTTCCGTTTTATTTTCCAACCATCCTGACGTCGACACAATTTCATCGAAAATGAAAACTCATTAGCAAAGAAACGAGCGTTTTCTCGACGGTATATAATTATTAAAAGGGAGAAAGAAAAAAAGCTTTAAGCAGATTATATTCTTTCGAATTCTGTGAAGCTTTAAGTTGGTGCTCTTCACTTTTTTTCTGCCTTATTTTTCTTCCTTCCAGGGTGTTTGCACCTTTTCCTCAGTTTATAATGTGGAAAGTATTCCAGCTTAACATTCGAGGAAAACAAAGAGAAACATGACACTTTTCCGAACGAGAGTGAGCTACCAGGCCGGGAAGGTTACACCATACACAGATCTCGAAAAATTAATGAAATCGTTACTTACCCCATGAAAATAAAGTTTTCGTAACTTTTAACATGCGCCCTATAGGAAGAAACAACATCGTTTCGCAGGTGCGAAGTGTTTTTGGGACATGAATCGAGAAAACGAATGTAGCGGCTGACTGGTTGCCGAAGTGGTATAGATTTAATGTCTCCTCAAAGGGAAGGTACAAGACTAATAAGTTACCGAGAAGTAAGAAAAAAAAGTTTTACTCATAGGTAAAAAAAAAAAGTGGGGAGATTTAATTCACATTTTTTTATCATTGAAAATGATTTTATTGTGAGACGTTTTTAAAATTCGCAACCGACAGATTTTTGTCATCTTTTATCGAAAGAATACTTATATTAATATTTATGGCTATATCAATGAAGAGAATGGTCCATTTATTACGCACATCCTCTTTTTTTCTTTGTTTTGAAGATGGGAAAAAATTGTCCAAGACTCCCCTTACTTTTTAGCGTTGATTTTGAATTTATCATTAGAAATTATTTGAAATCCCTTCTGAATGAGAATCCCCACCTTTATATTTTTAAAGTAGGTACAGAAAATTTCATGAAGATCTGATTGGTCAAACATGAAAATCAGTTAAATATTGATAAAAATATGACAATTTGAAAAATCACTTAAATCACACAATTTGCACACCAGATGCCACAGCGACAGTACAACCAGTAATGTAAAGTAACGTAAATACTTCTGCCCACAAACTTTTTGCAAATTATACTGATTTAAGTGATTTTTCAACTGCGATACCTATTGTAGTGGGTAGAATCTTATAATTAAGTGGTTTAAGGTCCAACGGACAATATAAAGTTGGTTGGAGTCACACACCTGCATCCCACACCTTGTAACTCACAATTGCCTTGCCTCAACACCAGTATCCTCATGTAGCCCTATTAGGTGCGCAGTGAGGAATCCAGCGCACAGGCTATGCGCTGGACCTGTGGGCGGAGCCACAATACCTATATCTTCACTAAGACCTATATGTTTTTGATATTCGACCATAGTCAAACATTAACGAAATTTTTGATAGCTTCAAAATCTAAAGAGAAAGTCATCAGGTCCACTTTTTAGTATTTTCAAGCGTTGTAAATAAAATTTCTGATGATAAATTCAAAATCTACGACATAAATTACGGGGAGTCATTTCAGACGACTTTTTTCCATTCTATCAAAACCAATTAAGGAAAGAACAAAAAGGGTGTGCGTAATAAACGGATCAATCTTTATAGAAATCTTCAAATTCTGAGTACCGTACTAACATAAATTGAGGAGAGAAAGAAATAGAACTTTGAAAATGCCCAAAATATTAACTTACACAACATCAAAATATATTATGTATGGTCGAATTTAGAAAATAATTACTTCATATTTAGATTTTTTGGCTCAAAACTGACTGGTACTGAAGCTTTTAGAATAATATTTCCCACATTACATAGGGCGAGGAGAAATAATTGTTGAAACCTTTTGGTAGCCTCTGCGTCCTGTGAGTGTCATATACTTAAAATATTTGGTATTTTCTTGATATTTAAGTTAAAAATGGTCATTTTGAAGTTATATAAAATTGTGTGTTCTGGGGAGGGTTATATCTGATAAAATTGAGATAATAAGTCAGATCAATAAACAACTAGGATAAACAACGTTGATTTAGGCTACTTGTACTTTCATTTGCCTGTCGTTAGATGGAGTAGTTTGCCATCACCAGAAAATAATTTTTGACTATACTCTTGCTCCTGGGTACCGAATATAATGTATAAAATATGATAGTTCAGTTTAACCGTTAAAGAAGGAAAAAAGTGCCATTTATAATGAATGATGGTCATGTGACTCATGTGAATTCCCTTAATCATAAATTATACGTCACTCAAACAAAACCTTAACTGTATCATTGCATGTTAAAACTGATTTCGTCTGATTGATTTGTCTCAAAATATTTTAAAACTGAATGATTAACATTTAGGCCTACAGTACTACAGATTTGGTAAAGACGGTTTGAAATTCGTCGTTAAAATTAAGCTTGTAAAATGTAATGAACATAATTTCTGGTAGATCTATGAGACTACGATTATTTTTTTACTATGTCCAAAATGTAAACCATCATGGTACTCCAACAAGTTTATGAAAATTAAGAAATAAATTTTCCTATAACTTCCGAAATACTGGTAACCTAACGATGACGAGATGGTAAATTTACAGTCAATACGACCATCATTTATTTATATTATAAATTTATGAGCGAATTTCGAGTTGTAAAATCGAATTACCGTACCTTCAAGTAATTGAATCGTAAATTGAGTTCATGAGAAATTTAATCATGTTCTCGAGCCGTAATAAATTCTTAGTCAGGTAGAAATACAGGCCTGAAAAAAAGTAAAAAAAAAAAAAAAAAAAAAGAGTAGATAGAAAGAAGCGAGCCAGCTTACTTTTCACGTCGAATTAATCACAAAAACGTCGCCTTTAATTTTCATCGTTCCAGTTATTGACCTGAAATTATTTGTCCCAAATTATGTTGATGGATTTTTGAAGGAGAAAGGAAAACACAACACCAAACACCGACAACGACAGCAAAATTAGGTCGTATTTTTTCGCAATAAAATCGTCGAAAAAGAAAAGGTAGGTACAGGAGTGCAACATTCATTTGCTATTCGGTTTTAATGGGTAATTTTAAAGTAATTCTCGAGAAGATCGAAACAGATTGTGAAATCAAATTACCAACATTTTATTGGCAAAATTACAAGAACGTTCACCTGAAGGGTTGTATCGTTTATTTATTTTTTTTATTTCTTATCTTTCTTCTAATTTTTTTATACGTTTACGCTCGCTTTATCGCTAATATCTCTCATAATATAATAGAAAAACATTTTCCTTTTTCACGAAGACGAAACTACTTTATTTCATAGAATTTAACCGGTTAGAGTGGATTGCTCTGGTAATAAATGTTGACTGCGTGTATTCCAATAACTTTGTGTGAAAATAGCATTTTTCAGACCATAACGAGTGATTGAGAAACTACATGCTTCAGATAATGAATTTTTCTTCAACCAACCATCCAGATGTTTAAAATATTGAGAATGTTTGCAAGTATGCCAAAATTGCAGATAAAATGCAAAAACTCTCTTCCATTATGACAAACAAAAATATGCACTGTACCTTGGAATCGTCGTAATAGAGATTCGGATTTTTCTGCACTTAATAATTCATGAGTAACTGATATAAATTTTATCTTTAATTGTAAATTATGAAGGAATTTTCCCTGTATACCAAAAACTTTCCAACTCGTAAACCTTGTGGATCAAACAAAAATACACTTATGACTAAATTTATAATTAGAAAAGAAAAAAACCGTCGAAACACAAAAATAACTGCATTATAAGTCAGTAATCCTATAATGGACGATTTACGTACAGTTAACATAGGCAGTTGCATTTTTAGGGTCAGAAAATTCTTGAGAAAAACACATTCATTCAGCAACAAAACCTACTTAAGGGAAATATTAAAATATTCGATAACATTGCTGGGAAACAATTTCCCCAAATGTTGATATTGCTTATATGGCCAATTAGGTTTTATTGCTGAGACAAGTTCCTCCGCAGAAATATTATTTTCTTGCTTGCAATATACTCGAAAGTCGGACCTATTTCTGTTATTAGATTGCCAAGACCTTATAGTAATCAAGAATTCGCCAAAGAGAAGGCAAGGCGGAAAAAATTTATCTAAATTTTTTTTCAGATGTCATAAATAATCGAAGAAATTGAAAAAATATATAAGTACAGTATTATTTTTGATTTTTTCAGTTGGTTTACTCATTCACAATTACTACGAATTATTGTTTTTTATTTACTTGAAGGGATGGCATTTAGTCATTACTAAGGGTGGTTACAAGGGTAAACGTGCAATTGGGTTTGAACCCTCTATGTTTTTTAGAAGAAAAAAAATTGTGTTACTTTGTTGAAGATGCTACCCTGAGGGGATTGTTTACAGGTCTTCCCTGAAGGATCTATTACCCTGATAACAATATTAGTTCAGATCCCTTCTCCAACAAGGTAAATTTGAAAATGTATCCATTTAAAGTGCTGACAACGTATATCTCGGTCAATATTAATACTATGGTAAAATACATAGTTAAATAAAACATTCAAAGGACCCTATTTTCTACCAAAAAAGTTTTAATAAATATTCACGTATCTACCTTAGCTACGATGCTTCGGACGACTACAAAATAAGGACGGAAATTACTTTTCTTATTGATAGATGGGTTTTGCGCAAGGGCGGGTCCTAGGGGGCCTAGGGAGCTAATGTCTTCCAAAATCGTATTAAAATATTATTTTTTAATCCCCCTTTTGCCCCTGTTGTTTTTTAAGTAATCGCCCTCCCTTACACTATGTCCTCCACAAAATGAAATCATGGAGCCTTCTGGTTGTACATAGAAATTGACAATCAAATTTTATCATTGAAAATTTCATTTTATTGGCATGTGGTTTTGAAATATTCTGTCACATTTCCCATTTCCAGCGTGTTAATGTGAGACAGCGGTTCAATACATGTATTTTGACTACAGTGAGTCATCTTAACATGCAGCATGTTGCGAGTTGGTATGATTTAATTCTTTTAGTTCGCTCCGAAACGGGTGGACTTACAAAGAAAATAGTACAATAAAGAAATATTTTGCATGAAATTTTCTACAAAAAAGGTTTCGACCAAAATTTATAAGGTGCTACAGACCCGCGAAAGTTAGGTGTGTTCTCTTAAGTTGGATATACATTTGTATCATTTACTCATATCGCATCATCATATCGTCTCAATGTGTATGTCGTCTGTAACCTTGTGCCGTATCAAAAAAAAATGCAACGATGATACGATATGGGCCTCTTCCATTCAATGCCGGTATTCTGCCATCACATCAAAAGGCGTTACCTGGAATCGCAAAATTTTCAATACAATTTGAGGGCATGATACGATCCCAGGTAACGCCTCACAAAAATAGAACCACATCATCAGTGGGTATTGTATCATGATATGTACCGATGATATGGCATGGCAGAATGATACGAACATGTGCCCAATTTTACAAAATACTAGGTACCTTTTCTCAAATTTTATATTTTTGTTAAAAACACTAAAGTTGGGTACACATTTGTATTATTCTTTCACGCTGTATCATCGGTGCTATCATACTCTAAAATTCTATTGAAAATTTTGCGATCGTAGTGCCTTTTGATGTGGTGGCAGAATACGAATATCGAATGGAAAAAGCCCGTATCGTATCACCATATCATTTTTTGATACGGTACCAGGTTACGGACCTCGCACACATTGAGACGATACAATGATATGATACAGGTGAAAAATATGTATCCACCTCAACAGAACATAATTACATAACTTTTGCGAGCCTGTAGCACCATATTTAAGCTGCTAAGATAAATTTTGGTTGAGACCTTTTCTGTAGAAAATTTTATGAAAAATTTATTTACTTTACTATTTTAGTCATAAATTCACCTATTTTGGAGCAAACTGAAATAAATTAAATTCAATCTACTTGCAACATACTGCACGTTAAGACGACTCAGTGTAGTAAAAATACCTGAATTGAGTTCACTGAGTCATATTAATACGCAGAAAATGGGATTTTACTGTGCTGTGCGATAAACTAACTAACTCTATATATTGTATTAATACAGAAATCTTAGGAATTATAAAATTTTATTTAGCCAGTAAAATTAGCTAAATTATTTTTGCTATCCGTATAGAAACGCAGTAATTGTAGCACTTGCGCCGTAAATATACAGAATAATACTTTCCGCAGTGCACGATATTGGAGAGCATCCATGGGCGTTTTAAATATGCAGAAGGGAAGGATACTACTTGAAATACACTGTAAGTGAAAACTGGATGATCTACGGTGACGAAAATTTATCATTCATTTTCAATGATGTTGATCGTTGCTTTCATGCAAAATCCATAAATTTTTTAATGAAAAGTACTTAGACTGTTGCGAATATATTTGAAATAATATTAAGTAAATATTTATTGATACCTATGTCAAATATATTTGATTAAATTATATAATTCATTGATGGTAACATTTCTGCAGTAATTTGAATTATTATAAATGTAAAAATTTTTGATCCAAAATTTCATCATAAGTAAATATCTGATGGTGTTTTATTGATAAAAATGTTTTTCATTCCAATAATATTCATTTATTTTTGATTAAAAAAATCGATATTTAAATTTAAACTTAAAATATTTTATTATTTTATATGAAAAAATAGGAAATTGATGGATTAGCTTACGAGTATATGAAAAACTAACATGAGGAGAGATTTTTTGTAAATTATTTCGATCTTTCATCCGGCACCCCTTTAAAAGGAGAAAAATTATATTGAAGTTTTCTGGTAATCGCGTTAATTTTTGCGTTGAAATGCCATTTAGGGTAACATTGCATTAAATATTAATGTTAAAAATATATTGGCTAATGGCTAAATATACCTATCTACTTGTCATAAATCAAATTTATTACCGAATAGCAATATAGGCTAGCCCAAAATGTTACTTTTATTTGAGGAAACTTGATTTGCGTGTGAATGAAACAGTTATTCTCAATTTTTTTTCGATTTTAATTAAATTCGAATTTGATAATTTTTTAACATTAATTTTGTTGCCTATCAATTGGAAGCCCCGGCTGCCTCTCATGGGAGATAATGTGAAAATATGAAATCTCTAGTGGAAATTTTGATTTTTTTTTCTCTGGTATGGGGTAAATTGAGCGCAAGTATTTAAATCAATGTATTCCCCAGGCCTGGAGTTTCTGAGAGAGTCCGGAGGTCCTTTTAAATTGAATGATTATTCGTTAAAATACAGTGAAGTACATACAAAAGAGTTCCAACCGGGAAGTATGCAGTGTACTCTCAAGAAAGTTTAAAAAATATTCACGTGAATTTTCTAAAATATACCAAAAAAACTAAAAAATTTTTATACTTTTAACGAGATAAATTTCCCGCTTAAAATTTTTTTCAGACCACCGCTGCTTATATGACCCCTCGGCCTGAATTGCCCCGATAACTGATCTAGATCCCTTCAATAATGAAATTTGGCAGCTACTTCCTTTTTTTTCTTCCATTTTTTTCCCATCTTATTTCAAATAAAAAAACATCTTTCACCTAATTTAACGAAAACAATCAACTCATTATTTTTCGGTTGCCCACAAGAAAAAGAAGGACAGCGATTCAGTGTACTTCCGATCGATTTTCATCAATGCATCAAATCACCGTGACAATCCATAGCAGATGCAGAAAGGCGGTTTCTTTTCGATTAGGAAAAAAAAACCACATTTTTTCAAGCTTCTTCAACCTCTTCTTTCTATAGGGAAGGTCTTTCATTAGAAAAGTAAGGAACAAATTTACCGTCGATTGCGTTTCCACGGTTGAATGTCAAATTAAACGATTCTTGTGGTTCCAGACTCAATTCATCTTTTGTATACGTCACTCAATATCAGCCATATTCGTGGTTCGCGTAACCACGATACAATCCATGAAATATATGTATATATAGTAGAGTATATATGTATATGTTGGTATAGACTCTATAAAAATATGAAATAAAATAAACCTACAAAAAGTAGGTATAAAGGCGATTGGTTTTTTAATTTTTTAGACTATACAACAAAATTCGTCACGATGTTAAATTGTGACGTATTTTCTTGGGAGTGAAAAAGAGTGAATAAAAAAGGAGGAATCAAAAGTGGAAAATTTCTGTAAAAGAAAAATAAGTTGATGATGAATTATGTGAATGTGCAGAAAAATTATCAGAATCGCATTTCTGTTTTTCGTAACACGAATGAACGTTAATTTAATGCAAGTGGTAAGTTTTAAAAATTCAATTTTCAGAAATTAGTGGTATACCCTCTTTTATTTTTTATACCTACTAAAGGACTAAGGCACCAAAAAATCATAAATGTTTTGCTAAAATGTTTATTTTTATCTGTGAAAGTAAATACAGAAAATTTCATTTGAATTAATTTACTGATTCGGAAACAAATATGGTTCTCAAAAATGAAAAAAAAAAACTATTTTTCAAAAAAAAAAAATCCTTAGAAGTCGGGAACTCATTCAATAAATTAACAATAGAAAGAATCCAAATATTCCAATTTTTCTATACCGTATAGATTTTACATTTAGGTCTATCATAGTTTTCAGTCACAATATAATATTTCCGTCAAGAAAATTCCAAAAAAAAAGGATATAATAGTATATTACTCACCAAAGTTCAAAAGTGAGCACTTACAAGGGAGGGAAGTTTGCAAAACAAGCGCTGCGAGTGAGCAATTTCCGAGTCATGTAAACTCACTGTTGAACATTGTTGAGGAAGATACTTTATATAATTCATGATCAGAAAGCAACGAAACATTAAAATTCTATCATAATGTTGAGTCTATTTTAAAAATTATAAAAAATGGAAAAAATATCAACCTCCTCATTGAGGCACATTTAACGTTTCATTTAGAAAATGTAACCTATATCTCAATGTAAAATGAACATGCTTTCATGTAAAAAGATGCTTCACTTTTACATGTAGATGCGTTCACTTTATAATGAGATAATATTCATTAATGATATGAGCTACTTTTCATTCGAAAAATACCACCATAAACATTGCCTTTCTGATCATATTTTATATAAAATAATTATTAAGGAGGTTTCATTTGAAAATCTGTTTATTAAATTGATCTCAGTGATGGGACTACGTACGTTTTTTGTTTTGTGAGCCAAGAAAACTTTTTGCTCCAAAAGCTTCCATTTTGATGTTACCTAACGTCTTATAGGTCGTGATTTTTGTTCAATAAGTAGATAAATACTAAGCCAACAAAAAGTCTAATCAATTTTGGTACGGATTAACCGTTATACCAATATTAACCGGTTATACCAATTTTGGAGGTTTAACGGCTTTAAAGTGGGCAATTTTTCATTCAAAAGTGTTGAAATTCGCTATATTGATGGCTTTTAGAATGTCAGATAGGCATAATTGATTTGGGTTTTGATTAGTTTTACATTTTCTTGAATTATTCTCTAATTGCTATTTAGCGTGACTTTTCGTGATTGTTTTTTTCATTTTTTTTCTTTGAGATAATTAGTTGGTATACAGTTGTGATTTGTGGTGAAACTTCTATTTTTCAAGAATGATTAAGAAAACCTCTTGTTTCAGTCTAAAAAAAAACTTACTAATACAAGAGAAATCTATCGTGAAAATTTCAGTATGATCCATTTCTTAGTTTTTTCAAAATTTTGAAAAAACCACTTTTTCAGGAATTTTTTGTTTTTCATTTTGCTCGGGAACTATCACACCAAAAGGCACCACACTTCTTTCAGACGTGGTCTTACATAAGGACTACCTTTTGTGAAAATTTCAGACCTGTTATTTTTGTAGTTTTCTCAAAATCGTAAACCAAAAATTTAGGCGATTCATACGTACCTACATAAAAAATTTAGATCAAAATGAGAAAATGATGTTATTAGTTTTCTTTTGTCGCGAAACGGAAAACTTTCATCGCCCCCACCCTTAATCCGTCCATGAGGTCAATTTTAGTACCTCGTTTGCAAGCAAACTGGGTAAAAACACGAACTTACTGCTGTTTGATAAACTTCTGGGACACCTGTCAGAATTGTCTGAATACGCCAGCGACCACGTGCACATTATAGAATTTACGTGCTATTCTCCATCAGAAGGATATCCATTTTTTTTATTGGCAATCGTTTTTCTAGATTTCGAGCTTTGAGGACGACCAGTGCTAAGCGCTTGGCACTTCGCTCCGACCGATAAGTTAGCTTAATTTACTAATTTTTTATGCCATAAAACGGTGTCTGATGTTCTTCGAGCATATCGTCACAGTAAAACAGCTTCAATTTCGGTTACGCTCCTTTTCGATTTCCGTAAAATGTCCATCGAAGCGTTTACATGGACGCTTCTTCGCACGTTGCACAGTCGACCGAGGAACGAAATTTTGTAATGATCTTGAACCCATAAACTAAACGATTTTTACGCGTCAGTAAGCCCGACAGAAGGAAACTTCTTGCTTCACTCCTTTACTTCTCGCCAAACTCCCCTCCCCCTCAACCCCACAACCCCTGTTTCCCTCTATTTTCGTTCTCCTTCAGTGAATTAAATCTGTTAAATTTGAATTACACGCGAATTACCAGAAAAGGGTTTTCTACGACCAGAGCCTATATATATATACATATATATATATATATATACCTGTTTGTGCTAAGTATAGTTTGCTGGTAATTGACGAGGCAAAAATACATAAATAGAACGTATTTTTTTCTTATTTTCTTTATTCGTTTATATTCGGCCAAAAATATGACGAAATGTCAACGCGAATGATGAAGGGTTTTTTGGTACAGTTGTTATACAGCAACCGTTTACCTTTCATTGAATGTTTATGGGGTGTGCATATACAAAAAAAAAAAAAAAAAAAAACTAGAAAAAAAGGAGGGTTCTAAATACGAGGTAATATCAATATCAACATCAGAAGAAAAAATATTTCACCCTTTTGGGCCTTTTGAATTTCGGTTGATTTGTACTTACAGCTTTATTTGGTGTAAGTATAAGTACTTCGGTGTCGTAGATTTTTCAATCGTTGTATGAAAAAATGATAATTTTTTGCCACCCTTTACTCGTTCCCAGTAAATGACTGTAAAATTCCAACGTCCGTGAAACATTATTCTATTTTTTAAAATCAGTAATCGCTTGTCTGTCTATAATTATGCTCAACTGAGAATGATACCTAATTTTTATCCGTAGAAAACTATCTTTTTTCCCCTAAATTTTGGTAACCATTTTATTCAGCGTCTGGAAATTATTTGGCATCGATGTGAGGGGTGGGGGATCTGGTGGTAAATAGTTTCACGCAGCATGAAATTTCCAAACAATTTGAACCAAACCCATTACACCGTCAATTTGGGTCGCTGTAAAATGATGGTGGTTGGTTTCGAACCTGCAACTTTTCTATTGTATAAGTCCTTGCATCAGACCACAACTTATCTCTCAGGAATCTAATGAAAGATTGTAATTAATTTTTGTAAACATTACACGAAATTCAAAGATAAAGTTGTCGGAAAATTATATTTTATTAAGTTTTTTGGATTATACAGGCACATGTTTCGATAATTTTTCGTAAGAAATATAATGAATGGAATTTATAAAATACTACGACACTGTAAACACATTCCCATGAATTCATTTAGAATATATTAACTTGTCAGTCAGTAAGCTAGACCTGAAATCAACAATTAAACTATACATATAATTATTAAGCAGTGTGAATTTAAATTTTAAATAAACTTTTTCTGATTTGTGCTACAATGAGAGAAAAGATCTCGAGATTTTTCATGAATGAGTGCTACCTATACCCGTCCCTCGGTGATTTTCGATGTTTAAGGAGAGTTTTACTTACATGAAACTTGTGGGAAATAAGTCGGATGCTGCTAATGTTTGTGATTTCTATGACGTAGCCTATAAATCAACTGCAGTTTTGAAACATTTTTCTGAAAAAAACAATGCTTGTCGAAATGTGGAATATTTATGAAACTAAATTCTGTCCAAAAATATGAATATTATACGATCCGGGAGGATTAGCTCATACAAATTTGAGTAGAATTGTAGAATATATTTAATCTTAAGAACTCCCAAAAATTTTTCCACCGACTTCAACCTCTATTGAATAAAGTCTATTCTTCATCATCCAAACTTAACTGTTTGTCATTTGACTCAAATTCAGTATTGTGACATAGTAATTTTTGATCCACTCAGCGAATGGGAGGGTAACCGCTTAGCCTTTTTCTGTAGGTATCAAGGTAAATATTTTTGTAAAACGTTGAAAAAAATATTAATAATCCAATCTAAAATCATAAGATATGAACTCTTTTCTCATGCATGAAATTTCTCATTAGCTCGTTTAGAAAATGATAAAAATTTTTCAGTAGTAACATATAGAATATGAGAAACGTTAAATTTCATTAATTTTTGTTCTTATTGGTAAGTAGGTATAGCTTTTTTGCAACGCCCAAGCGAAAAATACGTTTTCTAATGCAACTTGATTGAATAAAAAGCAGCGAATTTCAATACAATGCAAAAAAATATCGTTGGGCGCACACGTACTTTCGAGTTGACTTTCTCGCACAGCTGGATCACTTACTTTTTTGCGCGGTTTGATCACTTTTTGAATGGCTCGTCTACATTCTCAGTTTTTTGTTCTTTCTAAAGTCAAATTATTACCTAAGTCAATTATCTGGTTCAAAAAAATATTTTTTTTTTAGTTATTTTTCTGTGGTTGGGAAGTGAGAGGAGTACGAAGATATTTTAGTGAAAAAAAGTAAAATTATTACGGTAATTATTTTTGGTTCTAAAAAACATTATTTTTTTGTGGGCGGGGGATCGTTGTAAAAAATAGCATGTGACAGGCGTGTGAAGTAACTGTTCGTAACTCGTGTGATTTGCCTTACTTGCTTTCGGCTTAAGCTAAAAATTTCACACTCGTATAAAAACCACCTACTTTTTGCACTAGTCTCTCGCTATAGTTATTTGTAATACAGTGGTATAAAATAGGCGATTTTGATACGCGTACGTGATTTTTGCATCACTCGCCTACTCGTATCAATCACCTACTATACGTGTACATGCGTACCATACATTATTTTTTGCAACGACCCTCATTCAAAAAAAATTAGAAGAAAAGATAAACAAAAACGAAGCGTGAAATGTGCAGGTATAAAGACAAAATATAACATGAAGAAATGCATGCGCACAAGCTGGTACATAAAGTAAACACCGACGCATAAATAATTTACAGACGTTGCAAAAAGTAACGCATGCGAAACAGACAGTGCATAAAAGTAAAAACTGATACATAAAGAATTTATATTATGCGTTGTTTCAAAATCGTCCGCCGTCAAGGGGCACATAATCGTCTGTTGCAAAAATAAATAATATTTCATTTGTCTCAAAAATGTCAAAGTAGTCCTTCCTCTTTTTTTCTCATTCCACCGTTCATTTCTTTCTCTTTACTCCTTAATAAGGGTAACTTAAACGTTTGCAGTAGGTACTTCTCATCATCCAATATTTTTTCCTTTTTTTTTTGTCGGACGAGTATTTTTCCCTTTTTTATTTTTATAAGAACAATGTTCTCTACTCATATAGAGTCTTCATATTTTTACGGTTATCGTAGAGGGTTTAACGTATCGTTAATCCAGTTGAAATGCGTTTTTTTGTGTGTTTTTTTTTCTCGTATTTTACTCCCTCGCTCAAGTGTTACTTGCTTTATACAAACAAAATTAAGCACTCGGTGATGCGCTATTTACTAAAAAACAACGATTAATTATTTTTATCCCGACTCTCGCTCCTTTTTTCTCCTTTTTTTTTTTAATTTTTAAATTTTTCATGTACATTTTCAATAGGATAAAATGATTTTCATTTTATGCTCTACTAACTGTGCATGACGAAAAATACAGTATTATGGCGTCTCCAAGAATAATTGTAGCCTATATATTCGTTTTGCTTTTCGAAACGTTTCTTTTCTCGAAGATTTTCACTTCATTTATCCAATTAGTCTATTGATTAAATTTATGGTTTAGTATATTCGTTTTTGGGGACCTGAAAAATCCAGGTGAAAAAATAGGACTCTATCTTGTGGCACCCTTCAACTGTACTGAAACAATGGAACGAAAGATGCAGGAATGCCACCAGCATGTACATCTTATTGTTATTTATAATATTCGAATGTTAAAAAATGAATTATATGCGATCTGTAAGAAAAGGTGATGAATAAACCCTCAAGCCTCAGATCAGCGTTCTAAAACAAGCTTTCCATCATCAATCAACAGGCTTACAACCAATGGGTTTGGGTGAGAACATTACTGAGTCCAAAATATGGTTCGAAAACCGCAATTTCGCGTCTGTTCAATCTTAGATAAATTTTTTCGCTCTTTCGAGAATTTTTAAAATTTAAAATTTTCCCCAGAAAATGTTTTTCTTACATGAAAAAAATGAAAATACTTACGTTGCAGCGTATTTTTTTAATAAGCTAATCGAAATATGTTTAGTCTGCCTTTCTCAGTGTTAAAAATTAAGTCAAAGGCTCATATTCTGATTTCTGAAGATAGCTCGAAGTGAACGTCAAACCGCCTGATTCTTTTTTCGTTAAAAAGTAAAAAAAAAGGCTGTTTAATATACCTGAAACAGAACAATAAAGGTTTGAAAAATGTGTCTGTAAAGTGAAGTAACTTGAAAAAATGAAAAAAAAAAGGTACCTAAAGTATGAGTGTTTCATTTGTTCATTAATCATCAAGTAAATTATCCGTACCTATATATGCGTTTCATCTCACCCGAATTATCCACGATGGTTCATCAACCGTAGGTATTACTCCTCACCAACAGCAAAACGGAAATCCAGTTTTTTTTTCTCAGATCACGTGATTTTTTAATGTATCGGTTCATAAGTAACCAAGGAAGCGTGAAAAATTTTAATTTGTATATAAAGAAAAAAAAAGCGAAGAAAAAGGCATTAACTGAAAAGTACGTGATTTGAAAGAATTGAGAAATACAGATAAAATTTAACCTAAATTTTGACCCTTTTACTTAAGTCAGTGTGTGAAAAAAACCGAAGTAAAGATAATAAGGTTAGGTTGACATTTTGAAGGATAAATGCTGTTGATTTACTAAAAAATAAGAAAATATAATAAGAAAAAATTAGATATAAATTTTAGTAGAGCGGTATTCTTTCCAATACAGAAACTGGATTTCATTTAATCGGTCTTACACTATATAACGAAAATGAATAAGTATAGGTAGGTACTTCAGAATTGACTTCATAAGAAACTACGTTCCTTCCCTTTCTTTTGATAATGTTTTAAGGACGAATCAGAGCTACGGTATACGATAGTTACAGTACAAATGAACTGAAATGCGGAAAAAAATTAATCGATATTCCAGAAAAGGATGTCTTGGAAAAAAGACAGAAAGAAGGTACAGCAAAATGAATAAGGAATATAGGCCTATAATTAACTGATCATAAAAAGGGATGTATTGGCAAAAAAAAAAAAAAATGTCACGAAGGGGTCTTAAATAAAGAAACGAGGTTTCTATCGACGATGTAATAGCAAAAGAATTTTGTTAATTGTACTAATGTCAAGTCACTCATCCCCTACTTTAGCTTATTTGAGCGTCCATGAGAAAAGCCGAGAATGTTTCTAGGAATTGTTTGTGCCTAGTTATTATATAGGACCAGTTAAAATGTTTGTAGCTCTCTTTTAACTTAAAACACTCAGCAATTAACGTAAGAGTGTCAAGTTTTTCCAACACGCGAACAAATTAATTTGATTATGATTTTTCAAATAAATTCTAATGTGAGTTTAGGTATCCGCCCCCTTTTTGTGAGGTTCACTGGAAGCGAAATTCCATCTGAACTCCGCAACGGTTCTCAGTCGGAGATGTTCAGAAAATCTTTTATCGACAGTGGCCTAGTCAAGGAAGGAATATGCGTGTTCAAAGCATCCTCTCTGAACAAAAAGAAAAAACTTATTACTCCCTCTCACAGTCTTAGCTATTAGCTATAAAGAGGGAGCATTCGTAAATTTAATGTCTAAAATACGCACCTAGGATCTTGATTTCGTTACGCCACTGCGACTTTGAATCTTACGAGCCAAAAATATGAGTTGTTTGAGGTGTTGAGTTCAAATTTTGTACTTATATTTTTTATGAAACATTTTTTTGACTTCCGTTTGTTTAGAATTAAGGCATTTCTTAAATTAAATGAATTTCGGATGCTTGTTTAGAATTTCAGATGCGTGTTTTTTCCGAATCTGAATTTTTATTCTTAAAGCACTCTTTTTTTTAGATTTGTTTTTTTCATTCCATACAAAGTTCCATCAAAAACCATGATGGATCTAAGAGGGACTGAAGGGGCGGTGCCCCTCCTTGTTTGTATGAAAAACTCAACCTTCAACGTATGTCTCTGTCTTGGTAGATTTTCGTTACAAGATGGGGAACGTGGGTGTAGACGATAAGAGAAGTAAAAAATTGGAATTGGGATTTGGTCCTTCCATTTAAAAATCCTGCATCCCTAATTCGGTAGTAACATTATTTAAGTTTTTAAGAAGTCGGTATAATTGAAAAATTCGGAGCATATATCATAAATGATTATAGGCTGAAAAAGAATTTATAATTTTTCTTTTTCGTCCTGTTCATTCTGGAAAGTTGAAATTTTGGATATTTTAGGTCTATAGACGAATTTGATTTTTTAAACAATGGTGCCACTTTAATTGCATCGTGGAAGAAATACTGATCATGAAGCACTCTTTGTAGGAGATGAAGCCAAAATTTTTGTTATTGAGTGCCTCGAGTTTATCAAGGACAAAATGTTTTTAAATAAACTTCGGTTTACAAGTGCTTTAGGAAGAAATACTTATTATTTAAATTTTTTTAATGTTTATCTCGGCAATCAGTGAAAGCACAAGGGTTTCAAACTTAAGTCAATCAGGTCACCAATCTGTAAAATTTTTTTTTCATTTTTTATGAATTTTTCCAGAAATATTCCTCTCAAAAACTGTAACCGATGAATTAAGGAATTGAAATTCACGAAATATTTTCATTTCATAAGGCCTATTCTCCTTCACCCACTCTCACAAAATTTACGGAAAATCAACAATATAAGATCATTTTCTACGCTGCCATGACCTTTATGCGAACTGACAAGGGAGTGGATAAGGTGATCGGGCTCTCACTAGCGAAAAAGTAGAGTTTTCCCGTGTGTTGTAGTTGCACACTAAGAATATTAGAAATTAGAAATTATACATCACTTTGATTTTTGGGTTCGGTCAATTTGTGAAAATTCCGTGTGTTGCAAAAATTTTGCACACGCATCACACGCAACACAAAAGTTCCCGCCACTGTGGAACCCCTCCTTAGCTTCAATTAAAAAACTTGACAAAATTAGTGTTGTGGGGATTTAACTTTTTCTTAAGAAATATGGTTCGCCCCAGATGATAATCGATCATCCTGGTCAATCACAGGTGGTCACTAATTTGTAAGCTGCATGTTGAATTGAACATGGCCTAAAATCTAAACAGAGTGAATGTAAAACATTGTCATTCTCGGTTGGCTAAGGCGCTATACAAACATGGAGCTATAAAATCCATTGTGGGCTGATCTACAAGTTTTAGGCTGATATTAATAGTCAACCTTAACCCTAAGCCAAGTGTTAGGTGAGGGTTAGGGTAATTAAATCTCAATTACTTAGATGTGTAATCTAACTCCAATATTTTCTTTGAACGACAATAATGGTCAGATTGGGCAATTTGCTTCCAAGTTAACCATAGTAAGCTATTTTTATTTGTCGAGATTTGTAGTAAAACAAGTCAAAGAACACCCTTTGAAACGGGTGTTCATAAGCTGGGCTCAGGGCCGGCCGCACGGGGGTGTTTGAGGGTTCAATCCCCCTATGACCCAAAAAAACGATAGCAAAATTAGTACCACGTAATCTCAAGCATTATTTTTAATTGCCTATGAATAATGCAACCGTACCAGGTCTGCCGCCTGAATTCAACCATTATTGCATTTATTTTCAGAAAAATCACGCCGTTTATTATATTTTGAAAAATGTATAAAACTTTTACTTTCAAATCAATTTGTTCAATTTTCATTTTCAAACTTTTTTGAATAATTTAATGATTTGTCTTACGAGGAGTGGGGTTCATATCTGAGAAGGAAATCTTTTAAAAAAATCCCAAGGTGTGACTGTTTGGGAGCTCGCAAAATAAAACAGAAATTTAAATTTACACTTAGGTAGCAAAAAACAAAAAATCCCCCTTGAGGAAATCCTGCGGCCAGCCCTGACCGGGTTCATTACGGAATTAAGTGATATCGATTTGTATAGATATCTCATATTATACGCATATACATAAAAAAAATGTAACACCCTGAACGATGGTTATCAGTCGTTAATTTTTTCTATTATTCATTTTACCTATTCCCCATCACATTCGTAACATAATATATAGGTATGTACAAAAAAAAAACCACCTTACTGGGTAATAAAGTTCGAAATGTTTAACATTGAAAAACCGGCAAGATAATGACACCCCGACACCCAATTCAGAATAGAGAAGGAGAGAAAAGAAGAGAGAGAGAGAGAGAGAGAAAGAGAGAGAAAAAGCAGTTTGTACAGCGAAGGCGCTTATTATTTACTTAACAACTGCAATCGTGCTTCTGACAACACCTTTTACCTCTACGAAATAATTTTTTATTTTTTTTGTACTTCATCTTTACCGTATTTATTACATTAGTTTTATATATTATTTCGTTTTAATCATGCGATCTGAATTTGTAAATTTTCAATACGCTATTCCGCCGCATATGCATAGATAGAGACGAGTCGCGAATGGACCATGAAGGGGGTAAACGAAAAGGTGAAAATCTAAAAGGCGAAAAAAATTGATAAACAAATGAATAAGATAAAAAGAGAGTAAGTACGTCGAGTACGAGTAACGAGAGAGAAAGAAAACTAGTTTTAGTTTCCAGTTTTTTTTACAACTTCAACACTCCCCCTTGACCCCTTTACGCCGCGTATATTTATACACTACGCACACTCGATATGGTTAATACAACAGTTAGCATTTACATTACAGCAGCAGCAGCAACAGCAACAGCAGCAGCAGCTGCATACGTGTTCGTGGCCTACACGAAAAGTCGTAGACTGCACAACGAACCTTGTACACACAAACATATAGTCTGCGTACACACATACACAGTTATATACATTGGCAAACACGTAATACAAAAGAGGAAAAAAGGAGCTGGAAAAAAAAAAAAGAAAAAAAAAAAAAAACGCCTGCAGGTAAATTGTTCATGCATGACTGCTCACTGTGAAGAATCGTTGATATAATACATTCGTTTTTATACCCTAGCAGAGACGACGGGCAGGTAGAGTGGAAAAGTGAGTGTGTCTCCCTCTTCGTCTTCTTCCTCACCACCTGCCAAGTACTCTGTCACTCTTGTATTAAAACCTAGAGAGCCATTTGTATAAAAAAAGAAAAAAAAGTTGGAAAAAAAAAGGTGAGGTAGTAGGGAATCGACACTGACGACGGTCGACGAAGGGTTCGAGGCGGATTGAGTGAAAGGTGTGGAAGCAGGGAGGAGAGGAGAGCCGAAGAAAATGGGACGCGGGTCAAATACGTGCGAGGGGTTTTTAACGATAGCGGCGGTAAGCGGGAGTGTAAAAAAAATTACAGGCTAACAGGCCGAAGGGCGGAAAGAGCGGCGGTTGGCGAAGGGGCTGGCGGTTGGGTGGTTGAAACTCGTGAAAAAAGCAGCTATTGTAAACGCCGTAAAGAGCGTCGTCGACGACGGCGGTGGCGGCAACGGCAGCGGCAGCGACGACGGAGGCGGCGGCGGCGGCGGCGGCGGCGACGACGACGACGACGACGACGACGACGACGACGACGACGATGAAGATGACGACGACGACGAGGACGAAGAAGAACAGTAGTACGACGAGTTGGTTGAAGGAGGCGAGGGGGTTGCCAGCAGGAGAGCCCAGAGAGGAAGTGGAAGAGCGACAGAGAAGTGCGATGACGATGTGGCTGTGTGTAGTCGATAGGTTAGTGAGCGAGTGAGATGGAACGATGGGCAGCGGGGGTGAGAAGTTGATGGGCTCCACGTGGAGCAGCTATTCCCAAAGAGCCAATAGCGAACGTTAATTCGCAGCCACAATTCTCCGGTAATTTCGAGGCTCCGCTCTTTTCGCCTCCGCAGATTCGTATGTATATAATCTTCTGTCCCAATTATAATATTTTATATATTATACGTATATATAGGTATATGTATATATATTTATATATTGTAAAAGAATTTTCCCCTGTGAAAAAAAAAAAAAGAAAAAGGAAAACGTCCCGTATTTATTGGAAGTTTATTTTACCTTCATTACCTACATACTTAAGCACGTAAGAGGAGAAGGGTAAATACTTTTTTTTCCTATCGAAGTTACATTTTTTTAGTTTGGTTCGTACTTTTAAAGGTATTTTAGAAAAACGTTGGGAGTCAGCTGCTCAAAAAGAGGTGAGATGCTAGAAAATTTAAGTTTAAGCTGCAGTGCTAAAATTAATTCAGTTCCAGTTTCATATTCAAAAAGTTGTAATCAGCAACAATTTTAATATTCATAAAGTTCATTAAAGAAAACTGTGCGAAACTTCTGGTACTTTTTAATAAGATATACTCTGTTCGTGGCAGGAAGAGGTGGGTTATGTCAAAAACCACATTCACACTTGTATGCTTGAAATGCGATGTTCGTTTACTCCACTAATTAACCTCAATTTGATGCTTATCATTCTATAATAATGTGAATCTATACCTTTTCTTCTCTCCCTAACCAACCCTCACTTTGTGGTGTGCAAAAGTTTAAATGGCAGCTCACTCACAGTCGAAATCAAAGTTCCAAAAAGGGAAATGGAAAGATGCAGGTTTCTTGGACACAAGCTTCATTCCAGAACAGGATAGATGAAATTAAATGGGAATTGAGCGCTTATAACTCATCTCATACACACTCCACTTTGAGTAGGTTAAATAAATTTAATTCATTTCACAGTTTATCATGTTACCGAATGAGAAGGTAAATACGAATCTCAATTTTATACTTTTAAATCGTCCTAAATTTCAGAAGAGAAATTAAATTTCCAAAATACAGAGATGGATATTATGAGACAATTCCCAATTTATTTTAATTTAAATTCACAATATTTTGATAAAAGATAAAATAAGTAAATGAACAATTGAACAGCTGCACAATATTTGAAGTGGAAAAAAATTAAAAATTTTCTCTGGTTAAATGGTATGTTTTTTTTTTGGAAATGTGCAGTAGTTAACTGAAGACATTCTCCATACTATTCCTAGTTACGAAAATTTATTATTGTTTTGAGATTTTTGTTCGAATTGAGATTAACAGAAAAAAATACTTACAGTATAACAATGAGGTTTGTGTATTAGTTTATATTTGTTTTGGTTTCTTCTCAGAATGAAAAATAAAAAAATCGTTTAGACTAACTTATTAGCGAGTTCACAATAATTACAACTTCGCTTAAAATTATATCAACATGATTCTCATGTTCGGTTAAATAAGTACCTATCAGTTTCATGTTATGTTTTATCATTCGTAAGAATAAAAAGTAAATTTTTATGTCATTCGGATTTTCGTTCTTTAATTTAAAATTTATTTGCAAACAGGTAATTATCAACAAATTTTTAATTGAAATTAGACGAATTCTAATGAATAATTTAATTAATACATAATATTCATTTGTCATTTTAAATAGTTTTCAATTTTAGTTTTAATTTAGATTTCAGTTTTTCATGTTCCAAGTTTAACAGCCGTTTTTCTTTGACTTTTTATTTAAGGAATTCAGAAAAAGTTTTACGACACACTGAGAGAAAAGGACAATATAGATTTCATTTGAATTTGAATAATGTACTAACGTTCAGCTTTCTCCAAGCGAATTTAGCATGAAATTTTAGGAAAAACAGTACTGTATCTGATAGAGCAACTAGTTTTGAAAAAGTTACAAAAAGTAACGATGCTTGACATTTTCTTCTCGAAATTTCAAGCGAACTTTTCAGAAAAAATCTAAATCCAAACGTTAGATGACAAGAATTCGGATGTAGACCTAAAACCATTAAGGGCAAATGCGTAAATAAAGAGGTCCTGAGCCTGGGGGTCTAGACGCTCCCTTAGCTCAAGAAAAAAAGGCATGACCTACAAAAATTGTGTATTTTTATTAGTTTTTTTTTTTCGTTGTTGGGGAGGGCCGGAGGAAATCATTGAGAACGTGTGGACCACCCTTACGACAGAGATATATATGCCCTTAACCAAGGTATAATAACTAATTAAGTTCGCTCTCAATGTAATGTCTTTTTACATAAAGAGACCAACATAATCTATTTTTCCGTTACACGTAAAAGTAATAAAAAATGACGTTTATGTATACTTACTCCTTCCGACTTCTACTGCAATATTTTCATGTTATGTAGAAATGGCTTAATTTCTTACTATTTTATATGAAGTCAAAAAAAACTACGACTAAAATTATCATCGGATACGAAAATTTATGAGTTTTTTGATATTGTAGTGAAAACAAATTGGAACTTGACTACACAATTCTGAAATAATATAGAAAACGAAAATATTCAAGGCGGAAGGATTGACTAGATTATTAGATGAAAAAAATGGATTTACCAATTTTTCCACTATACATTCTTGATCGTTGCCCAATTGTCCAATTACCTGGCAATGACTGAAAAACACCATTTTAGAGTGAAATTTAAATCTTGAAAATTTCATTTCTATAGAAATTGCAAAGATTCTTCAAATTCGTGGCTTTGTGTTTTTTACTCTGTTGAAAAAATGGATTCTTAAATTCATAGAAAATACCAGTACAGTTTCCCGTGGAATCAGTAAACTAGTTTAGACGAAATTTTGTTGGTCAATTCTACGATTCAAAATAATTTTTTTTTGATGGAGTGCTTTTTTTAAATTTATTTTATTTTGATAACAGGAATGGAAGGTGATTTTTGAGAAAATTCTCAAATTAGAAAAAATGATTATTATATGTACGAACTTTTAATTCTTGCAAAAGTGAGCGAACCTAGATTCATAACCTACAGTACATCTTTTAGCAAATTCCATTCCAGGTAAGCTTATATATCCTTTAGTTTCAAATAGGTGCGTTTAGAATTTGGTCATTGTTACAATGGGATTGCTGCAAAAATAATAAACCGTTTGGCGGCTGAACAACAAATTAGGTACATAGAGGCAAGTTTCCTTGTCATCGTTACGCTTCATTGTCTTTTTTAGAGGTGATGATAAGGCATTTTAATTTTTGTAACATTGCAAAAAGAATAATGTGAACGATTGGACAGGTTTGTAACTCTCTCTATCGATGAAAGACGGAATTAATTTCAATCCGGTTTGGTGGCGTAGCCACAGAACACTGTATCTGTGTTTAAAAGTTGGGCGAAGTTTGGAAATAATTTAATAAGAAATTTGTACTTAACCTTTGAAAGGCCAGCTTTCGAATCCTAGCAATATTTTTCAAATCCATTGAGTTTCAAAGTTCTGCTTGGGTTGAAGGCTTGTAATTGACATTTTTATAATACGACGGTAAGCTTCGGTAAGTTACAAATTTTTAATCCAACTGAACAAAATAATTTGGGTTATTCAGAATTCCTGGGTAATTAATCGGTACCTACTTACGGCCTAATCAGTATCATTATTCTTGCAAAAAATCCATCCCAAAGAACTTCGTTTAAAACTGTTTCACTTCTAATATTATAATTTATATTGAGTAGGCTAAGTCTGGGGAAAGTATGAGGAATGTGCATGGTCGCAAAGATATCAAGCTGAATTAACTAAGGAGCACGTAGACAGCAACTGTGGCCACATGGATAAAACTTCTGATTTTTCTTACTTGATCTCATGTAGGTGTACAACACCTACATTAAGTATGACATTTTTCATGAAATTTCAAAAGTTTAAATTCAAGTTACCAACCTGAAGTATTCAAGTGGCACCAGAGGTAAAGTTAAGATAAAACTTCCAAGGTTGGGGGGATCAAAATCCTGTTCTATAATTATGTTTTGCATTTCGTCAAAACAATTCAATATTACTATTGTTTTTTTTCTTTTGGCAGCGGTAGGCTATCGATTTTTGACTTTTTGTTTTGGAGGAGGGTTTATCAGGTTTTTGGGGGATGGGGCCTCATTCTCTAACTTCGCCTCTATTGGCCAATGTCTATTAAATTAAACAATTCGTACCTGAACTATACGTAGTAAATAAAAATATGTTTAATTTGTTGAAGGGAGAAGGTCGTTAGATGTTTTAAATTTATTGTTATGCTTCTCGCAGATTCGTTAGGGCTTGCTTTATCTATTTAGCTTATTTATCAGACTGAAACTTGACAGTAAGCTTTACAATCATCATTCTATAGCATTCGTGTAATATTACTAATCTTCATGCTGTTTATATTTTGAACGCAATCAATAGCGTCAGTGACTTAACAAAATCTTTTTTATGGATGGGGGGGGGAAAACGAAAAAAAGGTTTGGATAAAATCCATTTGAATTTGTACAGTCGAACCAGAAAAACGTTTGAAAAGAAAAATTGTTGAAACTGAAGTCATTTAGATTGTAATAACTTACCAAAAGCATGTAAAGATGAAAATGTTTGCGCATTATTTGTCAAGCACTAAATCCCAAAGCATTAGTAAGCCTACAAAGCATCGACTTATACTAATGCCAAGTTTAATAACAAGAAAAGAATTACTGTGACATGACATTTATATTCATTCTAATAACTTTTATAAATGATCAACTGACAGGAAAAATAAAAAACATAATATTATTGTTTGAAATTAAAATCTAAACTGTTATTTATAAAGAAAAATTATGGACAAATAAAGGACCGAAAAACACCTTTTAGCTTTAGTTGTCATAATTAGTCGTAGAAAATTTGAAACAAACTATTGGGGTTCTAAGTAAAAGCAAAGAATGTTTTAATATAGTGGGTTGAGATGGTTTTTATGATGGATGAAAGTAAGAAATTTTTGACAAATATAAATGAAATTAAATTGGTAATTAATATTTCACGGTATGAAAAGTTGACATTATTCACTCAAATAGAACAAAGTTTGCACTTGAAACCCAGGAATAACTTGTCTGCATTTTTTTCCCAGTTTGTTTTAAACCACAGTAAGTTTTTCCCTGTAGATGAGGGGTTTGTCTGTCAATTTAACTCAAAATTTTGAACCGCAGGTTCTCTAAAAAAGTCATCAGGCTGGTGACTATTAATTCATAAAAAGTGTTCGTCGTCACTACTGGTCCTTCATGATTCGAAAACATTTTCACAAATTACTTGATTTAACTCAAAAATAAAAAATAAAAAAAAACTTATTGATCTTTCAGTATCCTTCCAAAATTAAATTGAATCCAGATTAAACCTCCACAGAGAAATACTAGAAGCATATTGTTTGCCTATATTCAGGATTTACTTTACAACCTAAAGGGGGGATTTTGTAAAACTGGATCTAGTACAGAGTGTCATTAAAACAGAAATTAAGTTTCATAAGATTTTAGGAGAGAAAAAAATTACGATTTTGTAGAATTTCCCCTATTTTATTTATCATCAATGGTGGGATAAAAGTATGGGAAATTAAAAAAAAAAAAGAAGAAAAGAAAGGAAAAACATAAAAAGAAGTACGTAACCTATCCACTGGCAACAGTCTAATAATATGATACACAAGAAAATAAAGTATAGCAAAACTACAAAAATAAAAATATAAAGCTAGGCTGAAAGAGAATAAAATTGATGATTAGAGGAATTCTAAAGAGGGTGAAGATTATAGTCAATGAGGTGCGAGCAAAACATTTATGATAGTTCGAAGTAGAGATGCTTTAATGAATAAAAAAATAAATAAAAGTATGTAACACACCAAAGTTGAAAAGCGAGTGTTTACATGCGAGGGAAAGTTTGCAAAATGAGCGCCGCAAGTGAGCAGTTCCCCAGTCATGTAAACTCACTTTTGAACCATATTGAGGAAGATATTTTATATAATTAACGATCAGAAAAATGAAACGCCAAAATTATATCATAATGAGTTGTATAAAAATTATAAAAAATGGAACAAAATATCTACCTCCTCATTGTGGCAGATTTAACATTTCATTCAGTAAGTGTGACCTCTTCCTCAACTCAATGTAAACTAAACTTACCTTGTTGTCAAATGAATGTTCTTCAATATAAAAAGATGCTTCACACTTCTGCATGGAAGTGCGTTCACTTTGCATTAAGATTCCATTCATCAACGATGAGAGCTATTTTCCACTTGCAAAATACCAGCGTAAAGATTGCCTTTCTGATCATGTGTTATATGGAAAAATTTATCATCTCAGACATATCATTGGCAAAATTATACAAAATAAAATTTGAAATGAAAAGTTTTAGACTTCTTGGTATTTAAGTTTCAATAAGTTATTTTATATAATACATGATTAGAAAGACAATGTTTACGTTGGTATTTTTTGAATGAAAAGTAGCTCATATCATTGATGAATATTATCTCGATATAAAGTAAGGCATCTCCGTGTAAAAATATGAAGCATCTTTTTACATGGAAGCATGTTCAGTTTACATCGAGGTAGAGGTTACATTTTCTAAATGAAACGTTAAATCTGATACAATGAGGAGGTTGATATTTTATTCCATTTTTTATAATTTTAAGAAAGACTCATCATTATGATAGAACTTTAACGTTTCATTGCTTTCTGACCACTAATTATATAAATACCTTCCTCAAGAAGATTCGAAAGTGAGTTTACATGACTCGAGAATTGCTCACTAGCTGCGAACATTTCGCAAACTCCCTCACATGTAATCGCTCACTTTTGTACCTTAGTGTGTAATATATTATTTCTTCCAAATTGTTTTTTACAACAATTGAAACATTATGATCACCGAAGATAGGTACGACGAAGCTTTTATTTATTCAATGATTATTCTTTAAAATAATGTTAGTAGGTTTTATCCTCGTTATTCAAATTGCAAATAAGTGTTTCTAAAACTATGTTTCACACTATAAAAGTATCTTAGTATCTCCTTGATTCGAACTAAGCGGACTTATGTATATTATATTACACTCCAGCACATTTCCTTTTACACGATCCAGTAGGTCAATCTAAACCGGCTATACCAATGTAATTATACATGCGCTTATGCCTAATTAATTATTTATCTCTCTTCTTTTACACCTTCCTCTCCGCTGTCTTTCTCTTTTTTTTCTTTTTTTTTGTAGTATACTTAGGTCTATACTTTTACAACGTACACCCATCTTCACTACTTATATAATGGTCTCTCTCTTTTTTTTTTTTTTTTTTTTTTTTCTGACTGTAGGTTTAAAACCATTAACATATTTAAACGATATTATTGTAATACATGACATCACTTGTTTCGATTTAATTGAACACAGAGACGTAATTTTTTTCTCTTTTAAACGAGTTAATTATTTCTAACCGGCGTGCAATGTTTAGTTAATGGTAAATACGGTATTTTGGTGCGTAATTAAACGTTGAAATTTATTTCACGCGACTTCCTTTGTTTTTTTTTTTTTTTTTATTTTATTTTTTTGTTCTTTGTTTTATTTTTTACTTAATTCTAAAAAATTTTTTCTCTTGTTGCTCTGCGCAATTTCCTCTTGGCTCTTAATTCGCGCCTTATTTAAATTTTATAATACGAGCAAAAAATACTTGTCCTATAAAGAAACAAATAAAGAAAATCACTCCATATGTCACATAAAATTGACGCTGATGAATGGCCAACTCTAATTTTACTTAAAAAAAAAAAAAGAAGGAAAAAAGTGTATATTACATGTGGCAGGTACAGGCATTAAATTAATATCATGGCGGACAATGACCCATGAATTTTCGAGAATACAAATGTCTGCTTGTTTGGTGTTGATAATCCTTTGTCGATGATGGGCATGGTTAATCTTTTTCCACTTACCTTGAAGATGAAGGAGGAAGGCACAGCAGAATATACACTGCGCTGCGTTGGAAATTAAGCACCGCGCACCTCCGTACCGTCATTTGTTTGTTAACGAAATTAATTATTTTACAATGGCGTAACCTCATTTTCCGACCGTTTAATTCCTCCTTTATAAACGGTTTCAATTTCGCTACGTTATTATCGGATTTGAGAGGCCGTTTTCACTTCTCTCCTCTCATCAAATGACCGCACCGCTCCTGATACAGCGACCAAAAATAACGTACCAATATGTATAAGTGGCTATATAAATATTGTTAATTGGAGAATTGAACGAATATTATAGTTTGGTTCACATCGTATATGAAAAATTAGATTGAAGATTATTTAGTTAAAGTAGGGGTTGAAGTTTTTGCTTTTCAGGTATTTTCTCCAGAGAATTTGAAACTGAATTAGAGCCAAGTGGTTTTTTTTTAATAATAATAATAATAATATTAATAATAATTAATAATTAATAATTAACAATAATAATAATAATAATAATAATAATAATAATAATGTGGGGACGTTTCCCTCATTTCCTCCTTTCAGGGCTCGGCCCTGCGTCGACAGATGGATCGCAGACCAAAGTCCGCAACCCATACTAATAGTGCATTGCACGTTAAACAAAGTACATCGTCTGTATACACTCATATAGACGATATGTTTCTACATTTACCGTTAAATGGTAAACGGAGGTGAATGAGTATATAATTAGTACATACTCACTAATAGTATATGTGCTGCGGTCCGTATAAGATACCGCCTCGCCTTTGGATGATTGCCCCAGTTAGTAGGTACGCTTTGTGTATGGTAAGGCATTTAAACCGGCTGGCTACCGGTACCGAGAAATAATATGGTCGCCCCGCATGTAAACCACTGTCTCCCTCAAGGTTCCATGAACCCTGTGTAGGTAGCATCTACCTACAAATAATAATTAATAATAATAATAATAATAATAATAATAATAATAATATTCATTGTCTTGCTTGATTCATTTCAAATATAAATTGTTATTAGTAAAAATTTTGAATAAGCCTCATTTCATTTCATATTTTTAGCCCAAGGGTATTAAGTGGAAAAACCATTGTGACAGTGAAAACATTTCCAGAAAATGTTTTATTGCTGGAAAATTTTGGAGACCCTTCTCCAAGTATGTGGTAAAAAGCCATCATCTCTATCCCGTAGGTGTTTCCACAGGGGCTGAAAATACGTGACTGTTTTCTGTTTTTCCAATTTTACTCGAAAGTAAGAGGTTTTATTAGAAAAAAATAAATTTAAATTATTTATAAAATTTGCTATCAAAATAATTCCCACTGAATTTTATCTTAGCGCCATAGGTAAGGTGTCAGAGAATGTTGGTTATGTATGAAAATTTCTTACAGCTCTTGGCCCATCGCTGTTTTGAATTTGACCAAGATGGCGAGATATAGACCCAAAGTATACCCAGGTCAACTTTTATCATGATCCATACAGAATTAAGGCTGCTCCCTTTTTCTACAAATTTTAAACTCAAACAGGTGCCATTTTTAAATTAATGGGCTGGTTCCACCAAACTTGATTGACGTATTGACCCAAAGGATACATATGCCAAATTTCATTCCAAACCATGTCTTGGGCTTACACAGTCAGTATTGGTCTTATTTTTTGATTTGCAAAGTCAAATTTTGATTTTGGTCTTGGTCTTGTATGGTTCAACAGGTCTCAATATTTGACTTACCTTAAAATTTTTTACTATAATTGATAATTATATTAGATATACCATTCTTTTCCTAAAACATGAAAGAAAAATTAAATAAAATAGTGTAGGGGGTGGTAAAATTTCAGAACCCCGAAATTCTTGAATGGAGAGAAGCCAAAATGGCTAAAGGGGCAAAGGGAGATTAAGTATATTGTCGGCAACACATGAGTTTAATATGGGTACCTATAAACGTTTTTGTTAGGTACTGGGCACCCTCCACTTTTACCCCATCCATACGGACAAGATGCGTATTCTTTGCACGCAAATAGGAACCCCTACAGTTATCGAAGACACTCTTCTATTAAACCTACCATTTTGTAGCCAATCTTGATTTATCCTATTTATTTTTTCTGGTAAAAGCAATATAACATCTATTTTATGACCAATTAATATTGACATGTACACGATTTTGACTATTGTAAGGTGACGAGAACACCCATCATTTTTTGTGTTTGCTTATATTATGAATATAGGTACTCTAATATGGGCCAACACTGAAAAACTACGTATAAAAACACTTATACTAAATTGATAGGCCTGAATATCAAGTGCTGTTCTCAAAATACTTTGTGATGCAAAGACATAAAATATTAAATAAAAATACTATTGGAGACACTGGAGATCTAGGCCCCAGATAGTATTCAATATTTACCATATTTACCCTTGTAGCTGACATTAAAATTTGGAAAAATTCTTGCATTAAATTAAAGGTTTGTCAGCCTCGTTTACTACCCTATGGGAAGATACTGCACTTTGTCTGGTGAAACCCCTGTATTGAAACCAATCTGGTAAACTCATTTTTCCACTAGAATCACATTTGGATAGGACTTCTTAGAGAGCACATCTTTCCAGTAAAAACGTTCGAACTTTTGGATCGATTTTCGTAGAAAGCACATCTTTCTATCTAGTAAAAATGTCTTATATTTCTTTTGCCTAAGTTCCTAGTAGCGGACTTAGAATAATTTCATATATTTTTCTTGCTTTAATACTCGAGTTTAAAATTGAAACATTATTATTATTTTTTTTTGGACTAAATTAAAGTCCGTTTAAGTGATTTGAGTAAATTTAAAATCCTTTTTGTGAATTTTATCTCTTTTTCAAAAATAAAACTCTGCGTTTTGAGATAAATTCAATTTTTTAATTTATCATCAAAACAAATTCCCTTGGTTGAGATCAATCTCGGATCTACCTCGATTGAACTCTACCCAAGGCAAGAACCAATTGCTCGTGGCCTATAACATTTTTTTTGATAGTAAATTGTTCCTCAGTACCCCATCCACCAATATTAAGCCGCTGAATATTGTTAATTATTTGTATAACAAAACTGTAACATTCTACAGTTTCTTGGTTGTTTTCAAGTTTTACGTTTGCCCATCCCTAGTTGGAAATATTAATGGCAATTAGTATAAAATCTTTCAATATACTCACTTACCTTCCCAATTTTTATTGACAGCGCCACACGCCCACATTTCTAGTCTTCCCCCGGCCAGAAATAAATCCAGCCTGCGACATTACTTATTGATGGTAAATTCAAATCTTGCATTTGACTTTTAGGCTGCAGCATAAATATTTTACGTTTTTCAATAATTTTCTCAATATTTTGGTTCATGTCCCTGTGGCACATGCGACGATAGATCAGTCTGTCTTATGATATGTAGACCTCTATTGTTTTTCCACTCTTTTTTCGACTAACTGTTTAATGAATGAATCAGAAATAAAACACTGTATGTACCTATATCTGTTATTCGCTTCTTTTTTCCTTCTTCTGAAATCAACCCTCATTTATATCGACCGAATTAGTCGGTGTATTTTCACTACCCTTGTTAGGTTGTGGATTATCGAACAATATGCTCTTATAAATAGCTTTACGAGGCGGTAATCTTTTTTTTTTTTTTTTTTTTTTTCAAGTTGAGAAGCCAGAGAAAAAAAAGTATGATACGATGAGTTGTAGCGTGTTTTAGTGAAACGAGATAAATTATAAAGTAATTTTTTTATGCTCATTTTTTTCTCTCTCTTTCCTCTTTCATATAAGATGATTGTATAATGTCGAAGGGATTTTATATTCCCTCTTCGCTTTTACGTTGGCATGTATTTGTAGCTTGACTGATTTAGATTTTTGTAACACGATAAGAGGATTTCATGTTGAAAGTTGAAAAACAAAAAAAAAAGTATAAAGGGTGTTGCGGTTATGTGCTTTGTTCTTCTTCAGTTTTTAAGGAGTGTAAGTTCGTATTTTAACGAAGATAAAGTGCGGTTATCCGGCCAATTGATGAAATTTGGGATGAAAGTCTTCGAATGTTTTTATATTAATATCTACGTGTCGCGTACATACTTCAGCTACCAGAAATATTTTATGAAAATAAATGATAATAGTCGACATTGGATAATCAACTGATAAAAAATTAAGAACCAACAAGTTGTCGCAAAAAATGAATACGGTAATATTATAGAAACGACACAATGATACTGAATGCTGATAAAAAAAATTATTTTTTATGACAACAAAACTACGATGGCAATAATTAGGTAGTTACCCAGGTAAAAAAACTTACCATTTTTTTCAGAAAAGTAATCTCGTTCTCATCAGCGATACTTGGTTATAATATTACAATACAATTTTTTTCATCGTTAGTGTTTCGATTCATCATTTTAAAACATATTTGCGAAAAAACATACGTGCTCTCCATTAGTTTGTGTTAAAATTAGTAGAAGTGCATTGATGAAGGGGAAAAATGATTAAATTTGAATATACTTTAAAATTTGATTTTTGTAACTGTCTAGTCAGTTAAAAAGAGTTTCATTGAGCACGAGTACCAAGTGTTATAATTTTACAACATTCCACATTTAATAAATATGCGACAACGTATAAAACTATTCAAAGTTAACTACTGTTCAGTTTTAATGTTTTTTTTCTCCTTTCTTCAGTCAAAATTTTATAGGATTCTCCTAATATTGAGATTGCGCGCCCTTCAGTACTAAAAATCTGTTTTATTTTATTTTAATAGTGGTGAATTTACGTAGGCTCCTAATTAAATGTATTTTTCAATCACAGATAATGGCCCTTTCTACTTCTCACATTTTGTTCCTTACATAAAAAATAAATAAAAAAACTCTTGTAACAAACTCCCAAGGAAAAGTCGATTTTCTTTGTTTAAAAATCACCTCTATCACCAACATTTTTCACGCAAAATAATATATATAATAGTAATATTTTTTGCAAAAAATTACCAATATCACACAAATACGAAGCATGCGATAAATAAAATACACTGATTTTGTATCATTTTTTGCAAATATTTTATGAAATAATTTTTAATTTGTGTGTCAAAAATCGTTTTTTTTTTTTTTTTGTGAAATGAAAAATTATTCCAAGTTCTGATGAGGTAACCACAGAAATTTTGAACCTAGATAATCTGCTACATTCTTCTTTTGAAGAATGGAGTTTATTATCTGATGTTTTTTCCCCTTATCTTCTTCCATTTCTACTTGTAGCTTGTTCTTTTGTTCAACTTTGGTCAAAAATGGAACTAGATAGAGAGATTTCTTCTTCTCTTACAAACTTTTTGGACTAGCTCTAACTTTTGGAGACAGAGAAAAATCACTTCGTTTGATACTTTCGCTTATGCAAGTCCTACAGATTCTTTTATGTCTAATAATTTTGTGATTTTGAACTTGTAAAATTCTCGTCTTGATGAAATTTCACTCTATAATTTCACCTTGTGTTTTTTACCTTGTTTAAATTTGTCCACTTCGTACTATTTCATTTGGTTTTGAAAATATGGATCTGATTGTCTTTTGAAGACTTGGTATGTCCATTTATTTTATGAATAAAACTGTGATTTGTTTCCTGTTTTGGATTATTTTAATTGAGGTCATTTACGGTGGAAAAATTCTGAGATTAATAATGTAGGTTTCAAATAGGATGAAAGTTTCGAGAAAATGGAAATAACTGGGAGAAGAATATGGTTAATATTTGATCTCTTTAGATTCTTTTAAAATGTAAAATCACACGAGTTTGGGGAGAACAAACCCTGGGTCTTATTTTTTGGTTTTTCTCCTTCTCGGTAAACTTTGGAATTTCTCAGTGTGGGATATTATTAATTTGGTATTCAAAATTTCTGATTGTTTTTATTTCAACATTATTATTTTAACAATATTTCAACTTCATCATCATTTTGCCATCGGTAAGACATTTATTTCTTCATTGTTTTCATCTTCAGACATCATTTGTATGGTATCTTGTTACATACCTTGTGAATTTATTCGGGTAAGTGATTGGTTGAAAACTTGTTAAGGTCAATAAAAACCAAGTTTTATGTGACAAGTAAAAACCAGATCTGGCATACCACACTGACCAGCTTTATTTCAAATACCACACTTTCAAACCTGCTAAATAAGACCATAATGGTTGGAATAGTTTCAACAAAATTAAAGTTTCGGGGAAAATTTAAAAATATTGGGCTGTGTTTGGTCAACTGTTTTAATTGCAAAATTTATCTTAAACGAAAAATGTTTGGAAAAGGTGTGGTCAAATGGACAACTGTTTTTCATTTTTGGTCATATGACTGTCAACCATGGTTGCTGAACCAACAACCAGGATTGAAATTCTGAACGCACCCCTGAATGAGTAGCTCTTATTTGTGGATATGCCCAAATTTATGACAATAATTTTTTCAATCTTTAAATTCTCATTTTCTTCAATTACACGCTTCTAATTTTTTAATTTTCAAATATAAAAAGCCCAGGAAATTCTCCGGATGGTCTGGAACATTTTAAGTTCACTTTCATTAAAATCTATAAAGTAAGACGCTTGTTCTGAGTGAACGAAATTCCATTAATTCTGGTAATAGGATATACCAAACATATAATCTCCTCCATAAGCAGTTGGTAAAAAATTGCCATGGGTGCCAGTCACCCACAGGCACCCACCTGCGTACGCAGAGCCAGCAGCAGGATTTCATTAAGGGGATTTTTTGTTTTTTGCTACGTAAGTGTAAATTCAAATTTTTATTTTATTTTATGAGCTCTCTAAAAGTCACACCTTGGGATTTTTTTAAAAAATTTCCCTCTCCGATATGGACCCTTCTCCTCATAAGACAAATTATTTAAAACAGTTTGAAAATGAAAACTGAACAAGTTAATTTGAAATTAAAAGTTATATACATCTTTTTAAATATAGTAAACGACGAGGTTTTCCTGAAAATAAATGCAATGATGGTTGAATTGCAGCGGCATTTTTTTTGGTCTGGTGGGTTGAACCCCCAAAATCCCCCTAGCAGCCGCGGCCCTGTGTGCACGCCTACGTTTGTGAGCTTTTCTGACACTACGCGCATTCCTGATTTACTGCTTGCATCTGTACCATAATGACATCGATGGTTTAAAAGAAACTGAAGAATGTAAAAAATTTACGAAGATTTATTCAAAGATTACCCACTTTTACCGAGAAAGAATAGCCTGTTTGGATTCGTCCGATTGTGTACATTGCTCATTGTATTGAGGAACATCTCCAGCCCTCGAAAAACCCCCCTTTTTTTTTGTTAAAATCTATTTATGCTGTTCACACAAATCGTGAAACCTAAACGATGAGCATATCACATATCATTCAATCTGCTTTCGCTGTCACATCGATCGAACATAGGTATAAATAACCTATCTCCCTATTCTCCCATGGTTTTTTTTCCTCCTTTGTGGGGTAAACCACCAAAAATTCCCCATTTTTCACCTTCGTGTTTCTTTCTTTTCACTACGTAAACATTTTTTCTTCTTAACACTCTTTTCTTCTTTTTTCTTCCCTTCTTCGACAGTTAATCTTCACCCCTTCTTTCCCTTTGCTCACCCTTTCAATATCCCTTTATCATGGGTCAGATGTGTGGTTTTGAGGAGAGTATTGGCTTTGTAACGATTTTAAGCTTTCAGCCAATCGAATCTGCTTACGCACGCACATCACGAACATCCTTGGATAACAGAAGTGTGAAATCGATGGCTATTTATCAAGATAAGAGGCGGTGGATAAACCAAATTTTAATTTTTTTTTTTTCTTATATGTTCGGCTTTCTCTCTATACCTTTCTATTTTGTTTCCTGCCTTTCACCTTTGATGGGGAGTATCGTGTTTGATAAATGGTACGATATTAATTTCTCAGGATTCCGTTCACACGATAATACCACGCACGAGGGTAGAATAGGAATTCTGTCATGACGATAACGAGAAAGTATAACTTTTTTCGTTTTCAAATAATGTCATTGACTTACGAGTATGAGTAGTTTTTAATTTACAGCGAGATACCAACTGAAACTGCCAAAGGCATAGAAAACCGACTGACAATGTGGGGCTTATTTCATATGGTCTATGAGATTATGAATATTTTAAAACATTCGAAAGTACAGAGAAATAACTGCGGTGGGTTTAGAGCGTCATTTTGAGGGGTGGGAAAGGAAATGACAAAAGTTTTGTGGAGTAGGGCTTTTTCTTCCACTTCAGCTAATTTTTACAGTTTTTATCTCGATCCTGTGGTCGTAATTTCATTTTTTCCTTTAATTTTTCTTTTTTCTTTGAGGTTGGGGGAAATTTTCTCATTTCCCTCCCCGACTCGCCATTATGAAATAATAAGAGTTTTTGTCAATGTACATTCAGAGGTGAAATTGTGAAGTTAATCTTCGAGAACATAATTTTGTGGGTAAATAGTCCATTAGGGAAAAAAGTCTGTCGAGTAAATAGTTATTCGGGAAAATCGCTTTGAGTAAACAGTCCTTCGGGTAAGTACAGAACAGGTTGGGAAAATTACCATTCAGGAAATGATATTCTGGAAAATGGTCGGGAATGATTTTTTGGGGGTCGGGCCAATAATTTCAAAAAAAGATAAAATTATCGTTGAATAATTCTCGAAAAATTAATTTTTTTCATTTATTTTTAATTTTTTTGAGGGAGTGTGTGCCATGCGTGCGAATTCGGCGATTGCTGCTCGTGTGATTTGCAACACTCACTTTCGGCTCGTTTAGCATCTTTCCCAAAGCCTATTGTATCTTGTACTCTATCATTTCTCACTTTTTTTTTTTTTTTCTTGTCTTTTGCAACTTCATAATCATTCATATGAGATTCAGAAAGGAGAAATAAAACAGATTCGAATTGTTAGAATACTAGGTGGATTATACTTGTGAGTTTTCTTGCAATAAAACTTTGGGAACATTTCCTTTTCCCCTACTTATAAACTCATCCAACGTGTGAACCTGCTCAGGGTTTAATGCATTAAATAGCCACTTTTTAAGCACTAACGTCGACTAGCATGTTTTCATTTATGAAATCAAACACAATTTTATCGAAATAAAAAATTCCCGCTTCAGAGAGAGAGAGAGAATTATATACGTTGTATCGTTTCCTTTGACATGAAATACAGTATTTTTGTAAAACAGTTCGACGTTACTGTGTGTAGGCGTTCATGTATAACACATCTTGTAAAATCCAGTACACAATTATTCAACAGTAGAGTTGTTTATACGCTTCGTAAAAATTACGATAGTAGTGTGTGATCTTTCACAAAACGAAAAAAAGAGAAAATGAACATTTGTAAATTAAGAAAGTAGCAAGTTATTTCCAGAAAAAGAATAAAAACATAGAAGAAGTTTAACTACATTAAGATTAGTGTAAACTCTAATTATTTGGCCATCAAAATTACGACTTGATTCGTAGAAACAAAAGATGAGAGAGAAATGAAGAAATTTGCATCCAAGCGTTCACTTTTGATGCTGAAAAAGCCGCCCAAAACGTAATTTTTACAACAACAATGCAAATGGTAAATGTGTTATGATATTTTTATGTTGTGGGTATGAGTAGGCTGTCAATTTTGTCTGTATGTTCTTAGCTATATGATGTGGTCCCGTGTTTACGGCGGACTTATCAATGTTTCTTGCGGATGTAAAGATAACACCGTCATTGTTTATTATGTATGTACGAAGGTTAAATAAATGAGGAGTGATGTTAGTTGCAACATGCTATATCAATTTTGTTTATCCGCTTTTCTTGATGGCAGTACATGAGCTACGATGATTCAAGACGAAAGTTTTACATTTAAATGCAAACTAAGATTAAATAAAATGAGAAAAAAAAATTTAAAAAGAGGAGGGTGTAAAATGTTGATAGTAATAACTGTAACAACATTCGCTGGTACAAATTTCTGTTCAAATGGCGATTGGAGAAGAAAGGAACGTTGATGTAATGTGAGTAGTATTCGCGTTTTTTGAAGGCAGAGTTATTACAAATAAGAATGACATGAGATCACAGACATATTCAAGATTCACAGCGACATAAAATGTAAAAAAACATTTGTAAACAACATTTTTAAATGCAGCCTTTGTTGAATAGTGTGAATCTTTACCTTTTCCTTTCCCCCAGTCCATCTACTCATATGACGTCTTGTCTTTCTCATTTGTGATAAATCGTAGCGGATTCTCATAGATAATAATAGCTCTGTTTGATAGGATTACACTAACTTACACCAACTTACACCGGTAGGGATATTCCACAAATATTCAAGTAAAACTTGGCGTAAAGTCACACAACATTCCTACATTTGTGGAATCGTCCTCCTAGTGAAGGTTGGTGTAAGTTGGTGTAAGTTGGTGTAGTCCTATCAAACAGAGCTATTGTTTACAGATCTCGTCGATTTTCTGGTCAAATAAACATAAATCTTTACTGTCGTTAAACATTGGAAATGTTTAACCTGAAGTACATAGCAAAAAGGTGACGTCATATGCAATAAAAAGTGAAAAAGGTGAAAAAAACAAAGTTTGTAACACAAAGAAAACAATTTTTACAACAAAAAGTGAAAGTTTGCAACAAAAAATGAAAAAAACAAAGTTAGCAATTAAAAATGAAAAAAATGTCAGAAACCCCACAAAAAAATTGCTCAGGTATTTATCCTACATATTCAAAATCAAATATGCCAAATCCAAGAGGTTTTTGAAATAGGCTACAAATAGAAAAACTAGGTAATTCATATTTAAGACCCCATCACATAGGATATTAAGCCTAACAAAAAGTGAAAACAAAGTTGACAAAATAATCGTATTACAAAATATTTTCAAGTGAGGATAATGTTTATGTAACAAAATGAAAATTAAATTCAAAAATTATTTTCAATGTATTCTCAACTGTGCAAGAAATGCAGATCGTTTAAATTTTTAAAATGTCAATAAGACACAAACAAGTGAATATAGGGCAAATACTGTCAAGAATTAAGTGAGCAGTGGCTCAAAAATTCGATATTTAAGTATATGTGGGGATTATACTCATTTGAGGTATTAGGGACTCGCACCCCTTGACAACAGTCGCCGCCCAAAGGCTGGCATATATTTGTCTCAAAGATGTTGAACCAAATACACACTTTTACCAACAGAGGCAAGAAACAACATAACTTATGACATAATAGCATACATATAAGTATGTACACATGTGTGTCTGTGTGCATGTACCAAATTTGGTATAATATAAACTCTCGAAACTGGCTACAAAATTGCCAGTGTTTGCCGATGATTCGGCTCTTCCATACTTAAATGTATGAAGTGGCAGAACATGCAAACCTGTAGAAAACCTTCTATGTGTGAATATCTCTCACAACAAGGTATTCCACAGTATATTTCAGGCCCGTAGATAAGGGAACCCAGAGGGGATTTAGACACCTCTGATCATTTGCTCGCATCATAGTCTTTTTTATTTTTGTTCACCCCTTATCAGTAGCTACAGCTAATTAGTCCTCTCGAGAGTTTGAAATACCTCCCCACAGACAAAACTTTCTCGCTTCGCTTCTGGTTTATCTCCCAAAATCTTGAAAGTCCGACCAACAATTGAGCAGAAAAAAGAATTAAGATATAAATAAAATTTTGATAACCTTTATGGTGCAGTTTTTAATGCTGATCCCGCATATTTTTTCCGTATTGAGAATGATTGATAAAGACCTATATTTTGTAATTAGGTATTTTAATTGGATTTATGGATTCTATAGGGTGGGAAAGAGTGTTAAAACACACTTCATTCAAAAAATAATTGAATAATGGGATATTTTCAAAGAATTTTAGGAAAAGGCGAGAAAGATTGTAGGGAGTGATTCCATATAAGTTTACTGCTTGGTTTTTAGCTCACAGTTAACACATTTAAAGAAAATTATAACTCAAGAACTTCTTCATGAATACATGAGACATTCCAATAATTTATCTATGAAGAAACTACATGAATTTCAAGATCGCAAAAAAGCTTTAGTATGTTTTTTGGTTGCAAGAAAGATGTACAAAATTTTACTGTATTTGATTATAAATCTGTCTTCTAAGAAGAACCTATGGTATTAAAATTAGGCTAAGATACGTATATGTTCGCTTTGGAGTATACCTAAGTAGTGAATAGATGTACTGCCCTAGGCTTTTAGCAATGATTCGCCTAAAATAGACAGGTTTGGGTGAATGAACTGAAAAAATTGAATTTTATGAAGGTGTGCAGTGACCTACATTATTTTTGGGATAAAAACCTGTTATAATTTACAACTTCATGGTAATTTGTGAAACAGATACGAAAATTAATTTTTTATTTGCCAGTGTCAATGTGTTACGTAAGTTCTGGAGATGAATTTCAATTTGGTAGAAAAAATCCGAATTTTACGGGTTGGTGGGGTGGTACCAAAGAGAAAAAAAAGAGAAAAATTTTTTTTTAAATTTCTCCAGTACAGTATACTGGAATTAAAATGAAACGAAAAAACATTATGGTAAATAAATAATTTTTATTAAAAAATAGAACGGACTTAAAAAAAACAAAAAAAAAAAAAAACAATAAAAATGCACTAAAAAGAGAAAAATAATTTATTTTTAAATTTCTCCAGCAAGAGTTGGAGCTCTTTTCCTTTATCATGCAAGCTTTATACGTCAATTCCTTCCAATTTTATGATAAAACTTTTTAATTAACGCCGTCTTCAATAATTCCAGTCTAGCTATTACTAGATCCTATTGGAGAAATTTAAAAAAAATTATTTTTCTTTTTTTAGTGTATTTTTTATTGTTTTTTTTTTTTTGAAATCAGTTCTAATATTTGAAAAAAAATTATTTGCTTATCATAATACTTTTTTTGTTCCATTTTAATTCCAGTAGATTTTACTGGAAAAATTTAGAATAATTATTTTTCTCTTTTTAGAGCATTTTTATTACTATTATAATTTTTTTTTTTTTTAATAGAAAAATCTTTTAATGATTTTTTACTTTTAGCATTAGCGGCAATATTACTCTAAAACTAGGTTTTTTATTTAAAAATAACTCAAAAACTGTCTTATCGATTCTAAAAAAAATTTAAAAGGACCACCATGGAATTATCCTGTATCATTTAAAAAAAAGTACATCAAAATCGGTGTCCAGATTGCAAAGTTATGCTGGAACAAATATAAAAAATAAAAAAACATATATACGGATCGAATTTATAACCTTTTCTTTTTTTTTGAAGTCAGGTAAGAAAATGTTTTTAATTAGATTTTTCTATTTTTTCCTTTTTTTTTTTTTTTTCAAGAGCAAAAGCGATCGCTCCTTTCATCCCCTTGTATCCGCCTATAATATAAAAGAGACGAACACGGTCACAGTTAGGTTATTCGTAGTGATTACTTCTGTGCTTATTAATTGAATTCTGTCTTTACTTACCAATTAAGATAATGAAACCCAGAAAAAATTGAAGTTCTGCCTCCTAGTTGAAGCTTCTTTTTAGGGTGATCTCACTGATGGAGAAAAATTTTTTTTCACCTTTAAAAATGACTGTTTTTTGGGAAGTGTCTCTATTTATGTGAATCAATGTTCTGCTTATTGGGTACTGTTCCAAAAAAATTGATACCCCAAAAAGTAGTTGCAGAACCATAATTACAAAAACTACACCGTATGAAAAAAAGATAAACACTTTTATGAGTCTCGTGTTTACTATAAAAAAACCATTAAAATGCGAGTTTGAGACCGGCTGCCGTCATATTTTCGACGCAAAATGGAGGTGTATTCAGTGTTTGGTCCGGTTCCATTGATGCTCCGGTAATAAATGATCTACCGGATTGCGAGTATCCTCTCTCCAATGCGATATCAAATATATGCTCCAGACGATGCGAAAAAATGGCCATAAACAGCCAAAGCCTAATTAAAAGAAAAAAAGTTTATTTCAATCTATCAAGTTAGCCTACTTGGCTTTTTAGCTACAAATTTTTTTTAGCCGAATAAAAGCAGATCTTAAACCTGAAAGAGTAATGCGCAGAAAATTTTAAGTATCGCCATTTCTTTCGATTTATTGTCTGTTCAATTCAACTTCGCTGACGAAAATAAAAAATTGAAATTCGTTTCCATCATTTTCAAAGTTGATAACGACAACTTTGACACACACGCAAATAAAAAAAAATTTTATTTCGAAACGTGAAAAAACATCCCCTCTTTATATCCCATCGTTCGAACTACTATTCGCGCAAATTTGCATGAATGGTGGCGCGTGAGAAGAGAGTGAGAATAAAAAGTTTAAAAATTTATATTGGCAAAAAAAGGAAGAGTAAGAAAAAATACGAGAGTAAGGACAGAGAAAAGTAGACAGATAGGCCGGAAAATCGCGAGGAGTGGGGGAAAAAAAATTCGACAAAGAAGATACCTACCTACATAACAAAAAAAAATTTGATATGCTTCATTTCAGTGCTGGTTTTATTACAAAAGAATGTTTTTCGCTAACGCGTTTAAAGACACCCTCCCTAAAAAAGAAATACACGAATTCAAACCACACACACACAAAGATGATATAAAGTTGAAAAGAACTATTTTAAAATGAGCTTTGCGTCAAAAAAGAAAAGTCAAAAAAATGATAAAAAAAAAAGCGTAGCGTTAACGATTGTGAAAAAGCCAACTAAGCTACAATTACGTGAGAAGAAAACGAAGAAAAAAATAAGAAAATGAAAGACAAAATGACTTTAATAACAAAAAAAAAAAAGAGAGAGTAAATGGTTAGGCAGCATATTAGGAAAGTTACAAGGAAAAAAAACCGCCAAGGGTGGAGAAGAGAGGGATGACTTTTTAAGGGTTTTTCAGTTGGACATGTTTTTGTGGCTTTCAAAGGCGTTAGGTTTTTTTTGTTTATTTTTTTTTTGTGTTATTTTTTTGGTTTTCTTTGCAAAGAGGGTTGACTACTGAAGAAGGGAGGAGAAAGTTGTGGATTTGGCGTCGCGGATCAAAATAATATAATATAATGTTTCGTATCATTTTTTACTTTGCTCTGTAGAATAGTAAAAAGTGTTTTTTTTTTTTTTTTTTTTTTTTTTTAGGAACGAGGGAGAGGGTTTATGTCGGCCTTATTTACACCAAAACCGTATTATTTTTGTGCTGGCGTAGTAAATTTTCTCTACTTTATTCATTTTTTTTACGTTCCCGCTGTACCCATTTCCAAATCCAACGAGGATTTTGTGCGAATAATTTCGTCCCATTTTTTTTTTTTTGCAAGTTTTGGTTTTTTTCTTCTACCTATTTCACCTTTTTTATTTTTTTTTTGCCTTTTCTGCAGTCATTCAGCATTTTCATTAGTTTTCTCTTTATTTGCTTTCCGACGAAAGATGTTTTTATCGTTTTTTAAATAATGCGATTATGTTTAGAGTGCAATCATTTTTATGAAACTAAGGGGAGTACCAACTGAAAATCAAAACGAAGGAGTAGGTATTGTTTTAAAAGTTGGCCTATCTATTTTTTCGAAAAATTAAGGCGCCGAAATTCAGTAAGTAGGCAAAATGCGTCAGAACTAAATTATTTCTCATTCTGGTTCGAGAGGAGTTGATCTAACTTCGGATTAGGAAAGCAGTTTGTCTATGGTTATAAACTTTCTCAGATGAGATGTCGATTTGATCGATGTGTGAATCAAAAGTGAATTTTAACTTTTTTTAAATTATTGATATCTCAACTTTCATGTTGTTATAGTCCATCATTGTTTCTTTCCTCATGTTTAGCACTATTCAAGCTCATCATAAAAAGCTAGTAGGTAGTCAGAGAAGTACAATTGATGAAGTTTTTTGTATTTTGATGCACCTATTTACGCTGAAAGAGTGTGATCTGGACTTCACAGCTGTGGTATGTTTGAGGAATGTGGTATTAAAATATTGTGTTTAGGCACTTTGACGCGCGCACACATTCACACGCTCAAATGTTGAATTTTTGAAGAATGGAACATATTATTGCGTCTAAATAATTACAAATTCTCCGTCAAGGTACAATCAAAATTATAAAAAAAACTCTATGGTTCTACAATTTTTTTAAATTGGTAGGAAAATTAGCTCTTAATACTTAATTACGTAACTATTTTCAAGCTTAGAACGAGACATAATACGTAGAATTCTCCGCCACCTTCACAGAATCAACTCTAAATTCTTAAAATTGTTCATATCATGATGACGAACTCCATTTGGCTATTCTGCAACACATATTTTTAAACGCTTTTATTTAACCTCCTTTGGAACAGAATTTCAACTTTACAATTATTGCTGGATTGCATTCTACAGTTGGCTGATTTTATCTCCATGTTTTTAGTTTTGCTAACTGGACAGCCGTGTCGAGGCTCCGCCCACGGGTCTCCTGGGCACGGGCGATGCACCAGAGTACTCCCTCTTGGTAGAGGAGACATTGGTGTTGAGGCAACTTCAGTTGTGAGTTGCAAGGCGTGTTATACGGGGGGTGTGACTCCAACCAACTTTATATGGTCCCTTGGACCTTAAACCACACTAATTATAAGTTTCTACCCCTTACAAGCCGTGCTACTACTAGTCTGCTAAAGGCTACAATCGCACCTATTTTTACTAGTTTTGGAAACCAAGATGACCGAGGTTTGGTATTTGGGGCAAGGCTGGCTGCAGGATTTCCTCAAAGGGGTTTTTTTGTTTTTTGTTAACTAAGTGTAAATTAAAATTTTTATTTTATTTTATGAACTCCCTGAAAGTCACACTTGGAATTTTTTAAAAGATTTCCTTCTCAGATATAAACCTTTCCACCTCACCTTAAGCTGTAAATATATCGCAGCTCCTACACCTCTCATTATTCTCTATATTTGAACAAAAAAAAAATGGAATTAAAATATCCCCGATGCAATTACATTGATTATAGGCTAGGTAAAGGTTGTAATGCATATACAAGTCTTATTTTTAATACGCCTAACGAAATTATTTCCATCAGGCATAGTATACTAAGTTTTTCCAAATGGTTGGAAAACCCAATAAAATAGAGATTCTGTTTTATATCTCTCTTTATTATTTAAAACTAAATTTACATCACACAAATTAATTATAAACATCACATTATGTTTTACCACTTGTTAATCTATTACTTATTCCTAATTGAAACCAGGTAGAGTTCACAAGCCACTAGTGTGGACACCTAACTTTACATCTTGAGAGTAGTCACAAGAATGAATTCATCTCCAGATATAGAGTATGAATTCATCTATACTTTTTATTATTTCAAAATGGTCGACCTACCATCAGGTGGCGTGACAGCATGAATATCCGCCGAATATGCTTATTTGACTTAGTCAGCATGTTTGGTGGAGTTCGTCTGTGGGAACGACAGAATATAGGCGGCTATTATTCTAAGAAATAGGAATAATAGTGGTTTATATTTTGTTTTGACACGTTTCTATAGACGAAGAAAGTCTATAGAAATTTGACAGAATACATAGGCCCGCTAGCAACTGCATACCTGCAGTGAGAAAGAAATTAGAATAGGTTATCGGTGAATTAGAAAAGAAATAATATATCAACGTACCAGAGCTCAATATTTTGTAAATAACGCATGATTGAAAACATAAAAAATAAAATTCAATTTGAAACTAACAACGCAAACCAAAATGAGTCTACTAGAATCAAAACTGCAAACATGTTCCTACTTTGTAATCCTTTTTACGGTTAAATTTTTCAATTAATGCACTCTTGAGACGATAGATATTTTATTTGACGACTTCGGTTTAAACATAAGTGTGTTTTTAGGACTTGTAGAACAACAGAATTTCAATAAAATAAGACACAAAAACCAATATTGATTTATTAAAAATTTTTGCGATGAAGATAAAAATTTACGCGGAAAAAATCCGTTATTTATGCGAGAATGTTTACATTCTTTAACGAGTTAAGAGTTCCTGTTTCAACTTGAAAAATAATTTTTGTTGTTGTTGTTTTCTTGGCTGTTATCGTGGAAAAAGGGGGAAAAAGCAGAGACAGAAGGACAGAAGGAGAAAAAGTGTGAGACACACACAAAAAAAAGGGGGAAGAAAATTACGAATTTTACTTCGAGACCGGAGTGTTGTGGATCCGGAATTTTAAAAAGCAGTTTCATTTAATTATTCATGCGAAACGTATTTTGAAAAAGTTTTCTTCTTCAGTTTCCTTTTTCTTTCTCTTCAGGTTCTTTTTTTTTTTTGTTCCTCTCTTCATCCTTTCTTTATTTATTAAACGACGATTGAAGAGAAAAGAGTAAAGAGGCTTTGCCAACGAAATTTGTTTCGTCAATTAAACAAAATTTTCGAATTTTCTGACTTAATTCGAAATGAAATACAAGTTTTTCATTTGCTAAAACAGTTTCGATCCTATTGTAGTGGGCATTGTTTTTTTTCTTTTTTTTTAATTCTGTAAAATTTTTCAGAACGATTTTTGATATTTAAAAAAATTATTTCAAGGTTTCTTTGTGAGATTATCTTTGATCATAGTGCTCACACAGGACAGTTCACAATTTACTTATCATAATTGTAGGTTGAGATAGATAACATCGACATTTCCAAGACCCAAGTGTGGTTTTGTAATATTCGTATGTATTTTCTACTCAAAAATATAACCCGTGTAAATTAATCAATTATGACCGCTTCTAATGTGGGTCAGTGCTAACCTAAGATTGTAATTTGCCTACAAAGTGTAATTTTTTTATTGACGCTCCATATTTTCATGGGTAAAAAAATGTACCTATTCAATATAAGGTATGAATGAAATTATAAGGTGTATTGGTGGATGCTTTTGAAAACGACTGGAGGTACTTCTTGAATCATCAAGTTTTAGGAGTACTCATTTGACTATCCCTACCTAAAAATCAGAATCTCTTTAACTTAATTAATAAAATTTACCTTCTGATTTACACAATCATTGATAAAGAATGGATTTAGCTTAATTTGTTCAATTTTTTTGTCAATTTCTAATAATACTAGCTATATGAAAAGGGGTCGCACGAATTAATGTTATTAAGGGGTATGTAACCGGTCAATTTTTACAGTACGTCTAAAAAAAAATTATACTATTATATTCTTTTATTTAACTCCTTTTGAGAACAGAATTTGGACTTTGTTTTTGATTCGCACATGGATAGACTCATGAATAGTTACCGAGTTTGCCCATAAAACATTACCAAAGCGTTAGAATTGCAATGGCTGGTTAGGTTGTGTTTCTGGGTGAATGCAATAGAGTTTGTGAGGTGTCACTTCATACGTTTTACGTCTTATAAAAGCATATTTTTAAAATATTATTTTTAAAGTTCTATTATTTCCCCAAAAACAAAAAAAAAAAAAATTAGAGCAGAAATGCTGCTAGAAAACCCAGTTGCCTGATATTTATGTCAATAGTTATGGATATATCGATATTTCATTGCTAGTTTCAGGTTAAGAAATTACAAAAAACTATCAACAATTATCCATATTTTGTTGGAACCACCAATCCTCCTCCCCTCACACTTCTGCAAACATACGACACTGTTTATCTGTATACTCTATATCACTTGTTTATCTAGTAACACTGATTCACTATTCACCACTCGTTCGGCTACGCTTGTGAATGTTTGTCTCACACATCTAAAACACATTCTTCTATATTGCTTAAATCTTTTGTTGAATTATACGCTTCTGAGACGCAACATCGTGTATACTCATTTATTTCTATTTCTTTTCTTCGAGTCTGAATCCTCTACCTTTATGCATCTTTAATGAAAATATCGATTTATCGATATTTTATCGCTAAAAACTGCTTTTCCAGAGATTTTTAGTTTCTAGTTTTCTCAATAACTACTAAACTGATAAGCACTAAACTTCTTTCACACCTGCTACCATATAATAGATATCTTTTGTAAAAATTTCAGCTCTATTCACCCAGTAGTTTTCTCAGAACCATAAACACAAAATTTTGGGCGATAAACACACACGCACGCACGCACGCACGCACGCACGCACGCACGCACGCACGCACGCGCATACACACACACATACATAAAGAAATTAGGTCAAAATTAAAAAGTGATACCAAATTGTTTTCTTTTCTCATGAAATGGATAATTTTCATCATCCCCATCCATAATCCTACCATGAGGTCAATTTTAATAACCTGTTTGCAAGCAAACTGGGTAAAAATCATTTGGTAATTTTTAGACCAAAAAAAGGAGGTAGGTCATTATTTCTGTCAATTTTTACAACATCCTGGACCAAGGGAATGTCACACCTCCCCACTCCCACCTAGGGTGGCCCCTGTATACGAAGCAAAGTTAAAAGTTCATTAGGTATAATCATAGGCAGAGTCTAGGCAAATTTATTGATTGCCGAATATTGAACGTTTATTGAACACAAATAGGTATTTATTCAGTATTTACCCCAAGTAGAGAATAATGAATAATTACATACGTTCGATATGAAAAAATTGAGGAAACACTTTTTAAAAAGGGGTTGTTCGATTTTCCAGGGTGAAACCCTAAAAAAATACTTTATTTCTCAAAATATACTGAATACTATTGTGGTCCAAGGAGCAGATTAATCGGAGATGATGAACAAAAAGACATTTAGATTTATTCAAGTTGAAAAAATGCAATGTATTTCATAAAGTGTTTGACAAAATGTGTTTCAAGTTAATTGTATGGAGATGAGTTGAACAAACGTAGATTAACGATACGATGAAGAACGAATGGTACTTAGATATTCAAGTGGTAACGCCAGTGCAGCCACGAGATAAAGTATTAAAAGTATTATAAAAGTTTATGTATAAAGAGTTCGTAGGTGTGAAGGAAGAAGGATTGGCATACCAACAAATACCAACTTGGTGAGAATAAAGTCTGGTGAAAAGTTCTTTTCTAAATATGTGATCGTAACCTGTGTTTTATCATTTCATTTCAATTCCAAAAATTATTTAAATTGTTCTATTTGAGACATCAGTTTGTTGAGTTTTCCACACGACTAGACTGACCCAGAACTGAAACTGTGTAGGGTTAAACTGAGAAGTAGGAAGGTAATTTTCAATAGAACTGGGTTTACAACAAAAACTTAAATTTTATTACTTTTTTGGTCATATCCAACACGGCTACTATGTTTTTTCTTCATCCATATCTTGCATAGGTACTGAATTTTCTGTTGATAAAGTACAACTGGCTAAACTGTATTATGTTGAAAATCATGTCCAAACCTTTCATGATACATGGTTGCGGGTGCAGTAACATCTCGAGGACTCGCAATAAAGCAATTTGACCACTTTATATTATTTTATATTGTAAAAAAATTATTTGTAAGGTCTAGTTTGGTTATTGATGGGTGTCAACATGAGAATTCAAAATTTGGACTCGTTTTGAAGCCCTTTTCGGTTGAAAAATTAGTTGAATGAAAAAATGAATATCAAAATTTAAATCAGCTCCCTAAAACATTAAACTCGCTGATATATCACGCAACAAAATACGGAAAGTCAAAATTTGGTCCACTTTTGAAGCCCTTGGTGGTCTAAGAATGGGTTGAATGAAAAAGTGAATGTCAAATTCGAAATTAGCACCCCACAAAACATAGCAGCGGATGTATCTCAAAAATATAACAATCCAAAAACCCCTTTTTTATTAGGGGCTTTGCTCTCCAAACTTGTATTTTTTATTTCTTATTATAATGGGGGCGAACCTAAACCCCTGTTCTTATTTTTTTCTATATTAAAAAAAAACCAAGTAAGTGCTTCACGGTTCAGTCCACTGATGTCAAATATTTTTAGCCAATGTTGTGCCTAAATCGGCTCCTTTTACTACGTCTGATTTTTTTTTAACCTGCAACGCTTTTTGTCGTCGGATTCGTCGTGTCAAGGTCGTACGAGTTTATTATCTACAGTAAGGAAGTTTCCCTTTAAAAAAAAAAAAAATTATAAAAAGAGGTTGATTTAATAAAAATGTTAATAATCAGGTAGAAACCAAAGAAACCACTGAAATACAAAATCCCTAAATCAATGACTTGGGTTAAAATGTTGTGAGAAAGTGTAACCAAAACTTCAGTCGTATATCTCGGACAGTTGTTGAGAAAAAGGAATATCTTATAATGTAACCAATATTACATTTAAAATACCCGACTTCCCATTTCTCGTCGGTAAAATTATCCCAGCTAGTGATTTGTATTATTATAACACCTTCCTTCTTCACCGTCATCCTATCACCAAGAATGTGAAGTCTTTTTTTTTCTCATATACTTGAGCAATTCGCAATTTATTTTTACTCCCTTTCTAAATAATATTCTTCCGCCAAATAAATTTGGTATAAAAAATAAGGTGTTGCAGTTACGCGGTTTTTCTAAGTGCGGGCACACGTTCGCCACCCTTAAAAATAATTTAATTAACATTTCGGCGAAACGAGAAAATAACAGACGGTTAATTGCCTTTTATATATACGGCGAAGGCAAATACTCGCGTCGAAAAACCGAAACACATTTGCGAAAAGTTTTCGGTGTGCATGGAGAAAAGAATATACCGAATTATAAACCGCGAGAGAACTTTCACCCAAAATGAAGGGGGAAGAATAGGGCGTTGTGGAGAGGGTGTACGGAGGAAGAGGTTACCAGCTTGCGGGTAAATAGTTAATATGTGGATCACTAGTTTCACGAGACACTTTAGGGTTGTTGCAACCCTTTTTTGTTTTTTCGTGTATTTCGCCGATTTTCGTAATTCGTTGTTTAAACACGCGCACACACTCACAGCCACACACATTTGTGTACCACCACCCTTTTAAAATTTTAGCTGGAGCGCAATCTTCAAATCTATATATATATATATATATATTTTCTAAAGTCTGCGGTTTTTTATCGCAGCTAGTTTTTTTTATTTTTTATTTTTTTGTGTTTCACGAAGGTAATCCGTTGAAGCGTGCAATGTTGTTTTTTCTCACCCACTTTTCCTCATACTCTTTCATATAAAAGGCAATTTGTTTTTGTATTTTTTTTTTCTTTCATTCCGACTGAGTTTTCCCTTTTTTTTTTCACTTTTTGACACGTACCAGTTAGGGAAAGAATAAACAAAAAGTGGGTCCTTTTTTTATGGGTTACTAAGCTATGTTTGGAGTCGAATGTTTGAATTTGATAAGGCGTCGAATCGAAAAAAAAATTACATTTGCTTCTTCCTACTTTTTTTTTATTTCTGTCTCGCCAAAAGTTTTGGATTATAAAAATTATTAGGGTGCGATTATAAAAACAAAGTTTATGGATGCGAAGTTTTTTTTTCGTTCGGTTAATTTTAATTTTATGCGAAGGGTGGCTTTTGGAGACCGCAGTTTTAATGGTTGATTCAACGTTTCCGGATTGTACCTAAATATTTTTGATAAAATATCGAATTTACGCTATTAATTCGAGAACATGAAAAGATGGAAGGTTCACGATTACATTGAGTTTACAAGATGGCTGAAAATGTTTGGGAAAACGACGAAATTAAAGACTGCAAAGTACCTACCTACCGATTGCACTAAATGATGAATGTTTTGCCGTTTTGGAAATTTTTTTTTTGAGACTTTGTGAATTTTTCCACGAATACTTCATTAGAATCAAACGTTAGCATAACGGAAAGGGTGCTCTTTCCTGAAATTTTTGAAAAATAAGCTTGAAAAAATAGAGTGCTCGCGTTTTTAAACTAATCATTTTTAAAAGTAGCCTTTTGTTCGAAAGATTTATGATTCAAAAACGCGATTTTTAAAGCCAAGAAATTTATAGAAGCTTAAATGAATTAAAAAAAAAAAAAAAGAATCGTTTTGTCTTCTGCTCATCAGTAGCCTATTTGAAAACTAGAAATATTAGTGTGGAATACCTTGTCGTGAGAGATATTCTCACCAAAAGGAAATTCAACAGAATTTAAGCGTGTTCAGCCACTTCGTACAAACGTACGGGTAAGCCAGAACCAGACCGAACACTGGCGATTTTAGAGCCGGTTTTGAGAGTTTATATACTGGTTTTGGCACACGCACACAGACACACTTATGTACATATACATATGTAGGTGTGTAGTAGAATTCACGTCATTTCTTATTCATTGCTGAAGCAACTGATAAGAAATGACATAATGAGTTCGTGTACCGGTCTGAGACATTACCGAGATCTTTATCTATCGTTTTGTCATCGGCCAAACTTTGCATCTTACTTGCCTGTGTGTGCAAGTAAGAGCATACGAACAAACAATGTATTTTATATATTGTAGAATATAATACGCCGATAAGGAATGGCGTGTGTACGAGATCTATAGTCCCCACAATTAGGAATGAATACTAATGAATGAAAATTACCGTGGTTACGTAAGTTTTCATTTAGTTGGGGTGAAATTTGTCCCAAAAGAAAGCTACCAATTTTTCAAAAATTTATATACCCTCACGTTTGAACGTAAAAACCATAGATCTACTAAAATTAGCTGAATATCAAACAGTAAATCTTTTAGGCCTATGTGAAATTCATAGTTTCCTTTTTCCAGTAAATAAGTCTAACAATTTGGGCTGGTACAACTTTCGTAAATCAAAATCTTTAATTCTTTATACACATTAGTAATTCGAAAATAGAAGTGTTTTTCTTTTCCATCAGGACTGAGTTATTGAGTTTCAACTTGACTAAACTTTCTGATTGAGTGCAAATTGAATTCTAACAAAATTTCGAATGAAGTTCTTGCAGAAATATACTAAAGGTTACAATAAATTTGGTATATTTCCAAATAAATTATCGGAAAAATTTAATTTTGTCTGACTTATTTGCTCCTTGTATAATGAGTAGAAGTTTTCTTCAACTTGCATTTCCTGCAATACCAAAACTAGCCTCAACTGTGCAAGATCAAGGTTAAATGGAAACCATGAGAAAAAAACAGGAATCAACTTTAAAATACCGATTTCGCAATACTCTATAGACCTATTGGGTTATGCAGTTGTAAACAGCCCATGCCTGTGTAGCAGGGGTGCCTAAACTTTTTGAAGCGTCGACCGCATTAGAAAATGAGAGCAAAAACGTGGCCGCTAACCCTCTCCCTTAAGGAAATGAGATATTATTGGCATAGGCACCTATTTAAAAAATGTATACAGCTTGTCCGCAAGTTAAAAAGCATAATTTTTGGGAACGATTTTTAAGGTCTCAAAAACAAAAATGTTCACATTACAGAATACGGAGAAATGCTTCCTGCTGAAGTTATAGACCCCCAAAGAGGGTGTAGAAGAATTAGAAATCTGATGTAATTTCATACTTGCCCAAAAATTGATTAAAATAAACGAAACGAAATTTAGTACAGGTGAATAAATATTTATGTTATTTATACTCAACTAAGCAGGTTTTAAAGTTGTACCCACATTTGGAGCGAGAAATGAGTGGATTGATACTCTTTAAATCGCCATATATTTTTTTTAAACTCTATGTTAAATTAAGAAATAAATTCAATAAATTCATTTGGGAAGAAAAAATGCACAAAAAATGTATCATATATCTTAACTTTCTAAGAAAACATAGTTGGTACTTACTCCAGTTTTCATAAATACAGAATAGAAAATAAAGATTTTGTTAAAAAACTGATCTAAATTTAGTCAATATCTTATATCTCGAATTTTTATGCGATCATCCCATTTTTTTACTATGGGATTTATAATGTACGATGGTGCACCACCTTTAATGCCATGGTACATTAGGGTCGTGTACCATGGAACAAAAAAGGTTACTCCTTTTATGATGGAATTAGAAAAAATTATCTTTAACTGAAGACTTATGTATTGTCCGATCATTTGTATTTAAATTTTTTTTTTTTTTTTTAGTAGCCTCGCGATTTAATTTTTATTCTAGCTCTGTTTCAGACTTTGACGTTGTATTTTTTTTGTAACTATTGAATCTGCGCAGATAAAACTGATTAAATTTTTGGACTTTCGGCATTTTATAACCTACTAACAGGAAATAGGTCCTTCAAAATTGCCACTTAGGTCTTAGAATTAAATGAACGAAATAATGATCTGTGAGCCACAGTTTAAATAATTCTTGTTTTTTCTTTGGGTAATATAGGGTATAACTTATTTTTCAGATGATTCTGTCTGTGCTAAGACTTTTCAGCATAAGAAATTGTTGCCTATTTGTTTAATGACCTTTCATTCTGAGGCTGACAAGTGCCAAAGATTCATACGAAAATGCTGTTTATTGGTAATTTAATCATAAATTAAGAACTACGAAGAAATCATTTTAATAAGATGAAATATGTTTTAAAATTGAGAACATTGATATTACATGGAAATGGAAACAAAATATCAACGATTCTCAGTCGAAAATTATCTCTCGAAAATGGCGAAATTAAAAACACGACGGCAAAAAAACACCAAGAAAGTTTGTTTCATTAAAAAATTAATTGAACCCACGAAACGCTTAATCCATTCCTTTCATTATGCCCCCACCCCTTTTTCTTATTTGAACGAACGGCAAGGAAAATGGCCAAAACATTTTTTTCGCTCGCAACTACCCCTTTACATTGCCACCCTTTACCCCAACCTTCTTCGATCCTTTCAACGGGTATGGAACTAACGAAATGAATTCTCATTACGTTAAACGCTCGGTAACCAGCGTCATAAATTTAATGTAAGTTTTCACTCGAAACTTTAACGACTACCACTTAGGAAGTCGTCCGTATCAGAAGCACTACTGCACTACCGCCATCTCCGATTTTCTGTCAAGCATCCGGAGTCATGTTTGAAAATTTTCCTCCTCCATTTTTTCGACTCTCTCCCTCTCCCCTGGGCCCTTCAATCCCAATTCTATATAGTTTCTCGAAATAAAAACTTTTTTGCTCTTTTTTTTTTTTTTTTTTACGAAAAGAGGGCGTTTTGGGGGCCGGTACGTATTTAGACGACACTAAGAAGACAACGACTTGCCATCAAGCTGTAAAAGATGCACACGTACCGAAGTTATTCCATTTTTTTTTTTCTTTTTTTTCTTGTAGAGGGAATGAGGGAAAAAGGAAATTTAGGGTGAAGATGGAGAGGAAGCTTGTCAGTTACCACTATATACCGAAATCTTTTCACCATTCGGCTGTTAGCGTTGTCGTTGTCTTCGGGGTTGCGTGAAGAGAGAGCTTTATCTTTCGTTCCCTTTCGCAAAGTTCTTACGTATAATTAGTCAAAAGCTTTTCAATTAATGCGCTACCCCGTCTCATCGTCGAGTCGACAACGAAAAGCTCTGCTATTTTGCATGGAAGTCTTTCCACTCACTCGGTCTCCGTCTCTCTAGCTATCTCATTTTATCTATCTTTTTCTTCGGCTCTCATTCTCTCACAATTTCCTCTCTTTACATTTTCAAACATTCATGCTGCCGCAATGTACGGCAGAAGCAGAAGCAGAAGCAGAAGCAGAAGCAGAAGCAGAAGCAGAAGCAGCGCCAGCAACAGCAGCAGTAGGTAGCAGCATTTCAAATTTTCGACGCTCGAATATTATCTCTCTACAGCAAAAGGTCTTTTTAAATTCGAACAATGCCGAACTTGGAACTGTCTTCGCTGCCGTTTTCTCGCTCCCCAACGCCTCCTAACCCCCCTCCACATTCACCTACTCATTCGGCATTTCTCTTCTTCCACTTTTGTTTCCGCTACAGCAGCAGGGCAGAGAGCGTCGCACGTGCCAAACGTGAGAAAACCGCTTTTAATTTAATTTCCGATTGTTGTCTGGTTTTGTATAGCGGTGGTGGGGGGACGGGTCGAAGGTTGAAGGGGGTTGAGGATGAGTGGAATACGTGTACGGAACACGCGAAAAAAGGACGGAAAATAGTCTGTGGAAAAGGCGAACAGCCGAGCGGTAAATGCGAAATCGTCGTCGACGAACGTGATAACGTAATTTTAAATATACGCGCGAATCCTAAAGCGAACTACAAAAGGGTGGATGCAAAGGGGGATGGAGATGGGGGATGAGCGACGCGAGTGACATACGACGCTTATAATACGTATATTTTCGTAATACCGGTACATCCGACGCTGAAAATCCAAATTAACATTTTCATTAGGTACGTTTTAGCGCGCACACCCACCCCATTATACACATCCATCCATCCAGCCCTTACTTGTGCACCCACCCCTTCGTATTTATGTCTCGATATGCATACGAATCTGTTTTCTGGAATGGTTTACAGTAAGATGGTCTAGCGACTGCAGGAAGAGAGGGGCGGAAAGGTGAAGAAATGGGACATTCTGATTAGAATCTTAAGATCTTACAAATTGATATTCTGACCAGGCTTATACATATATTGATAGAGAGAGTCGACCTTTTTACAGGTTTTCAAAAAAGATAAAAAACAGATTTTATTTTCATTTATGATGCATAATTTTTCTCCGCAAACCGGAGATTAAATTGATTTCATAAAAGTATTAGGGGTGGGGATAGTGAAAATTATCCATTTCACGAAAAAAGAAAACGATGGTATACACAGTTGTACAGGGTATCTCTGATGGCAGTTTTTGGATTATTTTTTTTAGGGGCATATGAGAAAATTCTGAAGTACCAATCGTGGAAGTCGAGGAATTGCAAAAGAAAAAATGATTATATGACTACGCATACTTATATGTTGTGAAGAAATTGCATGGGAAGAAATTCATTGATCACAAGTGGTACTGCTAATTTTATCGACATGATAAAGCTGCTATCGAACTCAAAAGTTTCAGTGACGTCATATAAGGAAAAATAAAGGTTTAACTTTGAACAGTTTCATTTTCAGGATATTTTGGACGTTTGGTTTTAAATGCTCTGATCTGAAAGCAGTTTTCAAGCTTATAAATTTCAGTGCTTAATGTCACATAATATGAAAGAATCAAAGTTTTACCTTAAAAATTACAATTTGTTCTTCAAAAGGTTTCATTATTACAGTATTTTGCCAATTTTTGTTTTGAATGCTCATTAGGTTGTGGTATGCCAAGTGGAGTGACCTCCTGTCACCACAACCAAATCCATAAGACAAAACACAAAATCATACCTAAAACTTACCACAAGTAAAACATACATAGATGACAAAATAACCTACCAGAGTCCAATTTAACGCAGTTTGTAGTGATAATAGGCAGCCATACGGTTGGATTTGTATCACCAAAACCTCCATATTTTTACCTTGTTTTTGAAGTGAAAGTTAGGACCAGAAACAGTCTATCTGTTTAAATGATTTACTTCATCATTGAAACTATTTTTCTGATTGAACCATTACTTCCCCTGTTGATTTCCCTCTATACCTTCTTAGCAAGACATGGTGTAAATAAAACTCATCATGTTTATAATCAAAAACCAGCATGTATTAAACATAAAAATATATATGAATTATAACATACCATATAATTACGAAATACAGCTGGTGAATTGAATACAGAATTATGAAAGTGGTATTGTAGATTCGGGTCGCATGTTAGAACAAAACTTGAGACATCGAATATAATGAAAAGCAGGAACATGTTTCACAGACAGTAAAACAACGAGTAATTTCATCTACATTCAGATAAGCTAAAGCAAACTATATTTTACCAGAATGTAGCGGAAATTAGCCGTTGATAAATTTGAGTTCTTTCTTATCAAGATAAGAATGAGGAGAAATTTATCAATGTTTGAAAAATGTATGAAATCTGGTGAAAACTCACAATAGTAGGTTTTCATCAGGTGATTGGACAAAAATATCAAGTATACTACAAAGTCAACCATGAAAACTGTAATTAGGCTCAAAAGTTTCAGTTATAATCCACTGAGTTATCTTTATAAAATGATAAAAAGGTATATTGAAGAATACAAATTTAATTTTTCAGTGTATTGCGAAAAATTTGGTTTTCAAAATCTTCACTCTGTTTATGTTTGAAAATTTCAATGACATCTATTTTATAAAATGATAGAGCCTTTTAAATTTTGACGCAGTCTCATATAAAAGAATCAGATTTCATTTTGAAAAATTCCATTTTTGCTTTGAAAGGTTTTGTTGTCAGGGTAGAAGTTTTATTTTTGTTTGAATAGGTTCATTTTAATCGTCTTTTGAGAATTTTCATTTTGAAAATTGCACCCTGAAAATTATTAATTATGCTCAAAATTTTATTTGTTATCACGCAGGTATGATGGAATCAAGGTATCGCTCATAAAAGTTTCGTTTATTTTTTAAAAACTTTTGTTTTCAGGGTCTTCAGAAAATTTTGGTTTTCAAAGATCCACGCTGAAAGCTGTAATTATGGATCTCCATATGTCTGATCTGGAAATACGGTATCGATCCATATTGAAGGAGACAATTTACTATTTTTAAGGGCTCCAAACGATATTATGCCCTTAATCTTTCTTTATCCGCAGGTACATTCTTTATCAAATGTAACTTGGGTGCATCTTTTTACTATCGTTCTTATGTATGTTTGTGTAAATTAAGTTTTATTGCATTAATAATGGTTTGAGAATACTCGTTTAATACGACGCCAAATGGGGAAACAATCGACAGGGGAGAATCGAGGATGAACAACGATATATTACCAAACAAGCTTTTCACACGAATGAAATGGTCGTCGAACACGTTTTAACAATACGATTGTTTACATGAAAATTAAATGGCCGAAAAGATTGGAGTAATCGCAACATAAGCGTACCGTATTCCGAATTCAATACGAACTTTTATATAGTATGAGAAAAAAAATGTTGTATGCCAACGGGAAAACGAGAATTTTGAATTATTTGTGACATATTTTGTTGGAATGTCATTTCAGATGAGCAAAGTTTGAAATCAATGCTTACTACCAGCACGTAAAGAAGGCAATCACGATATAGGCATTAAGTTTTTCATAAAAAATCCAAATAGACTTAATATATAGGTATACGCTGTAATTTTTCTAGCATGCGGGAATGGCATAAAATTGATAACTTATTATAGATTATTTTTTGGTTTAGTTTTGGAATTAACACAAAATTGTCGCGAAACGGAAAATTTTCATCGTCCCCGCCCATAACTTTTCTACGAGGTAAATTTTAATACCTCGTTTGCAAATAAACTGCTTAAAAATAAAAATTAAATTCAATAGAGAAAACATGACAAAAATTACCGGACCTTTGCTGCACGACTGGTGCTACTCATTCAAGCTGAGCGGTCCAATTTCTTCTCTATTGCCTCTGTTTCCAATCATCGACCAATATCTTAACGTGGATTTGAATATCGACGCTAATTAATTAATCGAAGCAGTTGGCCCTCGTCGTAATAATGTTGTGCCCTGACGAACGCAGACAGCTACGTATTTTATTTGTGGAACGGCTGACGTGTTAACTATTCTTTAGCTGGCTTATGTAGTAGTTTCGCATCAGTTATACCATTGGGACAGAGAGAGAGAGAGAGAGGGAGAAAGAGCGAGAGAGAGAGAGAGAGAGAGAGAGAGAGACACACACAAAGAGAGATAAAGAGGTGTAGATAAATAATTATACCATCAATTTCGGCTCAGATGGACAATGTTAACGGCTTAAACGGCTCTCTGTTTCGTCGGAATATGGCTGCTGTGTATCTTTCTGGTGGTGACCATAGTATAGCCACTCATCTCTCTCGATTTCATTTTCCGCAACAGCGACAGCAACAGCAGCCGCAAAGGTGCGGCACTATACAACATTAATTACAAAATGTAAATGATCCTATGTTGTGAGAGAGGTAAAACGTGTTGTTGCTTATTAGTTTTGACACCGAGCAGGCGATATATTATTTACACGTAAACGCGGTTCTCTGGCAGTCTGCGTACTCCAATCAACATCCGTAATTTGAGACGAATCGATGGAGAAGGGGTTGGAGAAGACAGAGGGATGAGAGCCACAAACCATTTGCGGATTCCATGGGGGCGAGGGTTACGAAGGAAAAACTTTCTGACTGGTTCGGTCAACAGAGAGTGAGAATGGAGAGAGAGAGAGAGAAAGAGAGAAAGAGAGAAAGAGAGAAAGAGAGAAAGAGAGAAAGAGAGAAAGAGAGAAAGAGAAAGAGAGAGAAAGAGAGAAAGAGAGAAAGAGAGAAAGAAAGTAAGAGAGTAAAAAAGTTCGTAGACCGAAAACAAGAGGAGTGACATTGTGTTGAGCTTCAAAATGAGGGATGTAAAATGCGTTTTGCTTTTTGAAATACAAATACGTACGTTTACTTATGTTATCTATTTTTAATTGTTTATGTAGGTTTTCTATGAATATATCTACCTATTATTAATTTCGATAGGTACGTTTTTTGTTTCATGACCCAAGGAAACTTTTAGAATTAAACGCTCAAATTCATAGCTAAGTAGGTATATGTACATGTGTAAGATGTTCCTGTTATTGTTACCATGGTGCAAGTGAAAATTTTGGTCCGATAGTCACAAATTTTGGTTCGTATATCAGTACAATAGAATCAACCTAAGTACCAGACCAGGTTTATTAATTTTTCTGTGAACCGGCCACACGGTATTTACAATGCATTAATTTTTGTTCCATTTTGGAGGTTTTGTAGTTCTAAAATGATTAATTTTGGATCAATAGCTACAAAATTTGGAAGGTATATCTATCTATATTAATAAAACTCAAAGTAAGTACTTAAGTTTGTTCGTCTAGGTATAATATCAGATCCGCTCAACACATCGGAAAAAAATATTCAGAATTAATTTGTGTAGTTCTGAGGAATGTTTGAAGCCATCGTCGAAGTCTCTAGCCCCTCTGGAAGCAAAGTTCTTAATCACCAAAACTCATAATTTACATATTTTTTATGGCAATACAAAGATGAACAAAAATGAATAAAATAAAATGAAAAAAATGGTCTCTCACTCCCTTTTTCTACCCGGTGACCTAAAAGTCATGCAACCTAAACCTTCAAATGTAAAAATTTTGAAAAAAGAGATACAAGGCTGAATCTTGGCACAGTTGCAGAAGTCGGTTATTCAAATATGCGAAGTTTCATCTCTGTATCTGTAATAATCTAACTTTGAGGAATTTTTGATTTTTAATTATAATTTCTCCATGTTTAAAAAATAAATTTTGAAAAATTTATTTTTCCATGTTTAAAAAATTTTTAATGGTAAAAGTTCTCAAAAAATTTTGAAACTTGGTAAAATAATAGAGAATGATTACCTGATTAAACGGATAAAGTTTCAATTCAGTACTTTCATCCTTGTTTTTTTTTAATTTTTTTTCATGGTCTATACCATGCTTTCAAAATAAATAAAAAAAATTTTTTAATTTCAAAAATTTTATTTCATCCTCTCCATTGATCCGCGCTTTGGTGCAGTACTTCACTTTACAGCAGAATTTTGTCATAACAGTTTCCTTTAATTTGTGTGAGTATGCAACTTTTCATACATCAATGTTTTTTTCTCGATAACACCTGCAATCAGCAGTTATGCAACTTTTTATTCAGTGAGTAAAAAAAGTTGCATAATCACATAATTGAGAAACCTTTTCCCTATCATCCCATGTTTCAAAATTTTTTGATTCGTTTTTTATACGTAAAGACCACTAAGAAAATTCTTTAAAAAAAAAATTGAGATAAGATAGTGAAACTTCACCTGCTTAATCTGGTAATCATCCTCCATTACTGTGGCGTTTCAGAATTTTTGGAAAACTTTTGCCACTTAAAATTTTTTAAAGTTTGTTTTACCACAAATACGAAAATTGAAATTAAAAATCAAAAATAACTCAAAATTAGACTACTATAGATACATAACTGAAATTTTGCATAAATAATGGAGTAACCCACTACTACAAGAGTGAAAAATTTCAGTCTTCTATCTCTTTTTTTTCGAATTTTTACATATGAATGTTTGGGTTGCACGACTTTTGGGTCACTCGGTATATACTTATATGGATATCCGATACGCTTTCTTTTTTATAAAAATAGTCCAATATTTCATGAAGGTGCTTATTTTATTGAGGCTGCTACACATGATTTGTCATTTGTGTTGTCTACTGTGTTTTGCTATTTTTTGAGAGGGGGAAATGCGAAACTCTTCACCAAATAACAAAACCAGAAGAAATGCGGCGGTAAAGTTATTGGCAACATCTAGTTTACCATATAATTTATTCTACAATGAAACTAATTTTGGCACCGATTGGTCAGGTGGTTGGTAGTTTTGATATATTCAATTTTATTCTGATTTTGGGCTCTAAAATGGGTTATTTTCAACTAAGAGCTACGTTTAGTCAAATCATTATTAATGATCAGTCCATAATCTGGGTAGTTAATAACTTGTTTCCAATTTTGGTTGAATTCGGAAGGTTCTTGAATACCTACATTTTCTAGTAAAGTGACTGCTGCGCTAGATTTTTTTTGTTTTCTGCTCTTTAACTATACAATACAAATCAGCAAAAAGTAGGGAAACCTAAGATACCTTCTGCATATTTTTGACATTTTGCTTGCGTTCACCAATTTAGAATACATCTGATAAAGACATCTCTTAAATTCACAGGGCTAGAGTACATAAATACAAAGCAAAGTAAGTCAAAACGTAAGGTCTGGTTGCTTATTTAGCACTGACATTTCTAACCAGAAATCATTGTTTTTTACTGGTCCAGTGCAAGATATATAGTCAAAGGTTCTGTTACATTTTCTAAAATTGATATCCACAAAAATATTTTAAGTAAAAATAATTTTTTTCTCAATAATACGTGATCAGAAAGGCAATGTTTACAATCGTATTTTGCGAGCGAAAAGTAGTGCTTATCATTGATGAATGATTTAACTTCAATGTAAAGTATTTTCTATTAAGTTGAAACTTTTATATTTATGAAAAAATCAGTGACCCAACAGGGTCTTAAATCTGTCACCTCTGCATTATTAAGCTACCACCGCATCAACTATGTCACAAATGGTAGATGAGTGAAGGTAATCACTATGGGTACCTATATTTGTTTATTTTGATTATTTTTTCTATTTGAAATTGCTAACAATTACAATTAGTAGTTATTAATGATTCTGTTCCTATGATTTCGTTGTTTTCTGATCATTAATTATAGAAAAATATATCTTCCTCAACAAGATTTGAAAGTGAGTTTACATGACTCAGGAATCGCTTACTCACTACCAGGGGCGTTCCAAAGGATGGTTTGGGGCAGTCACACCCTCCAATATCTGCAAATCAGTTGGCAAATTATATCAAATTTGTTGTGTTTCTCTTCATAGTCCGCAATTTCTCTAGATATGTGGCTCAGCTATCGGCATTTTCACCGGGTACACCCCCCAAAAAAACATTTTTCCGTACGCTACTGCTTGTTACGCTCATTTCGCAAACTTGCCCTTGCATGTAAACCCTCACTTTCAAACTTTGTTGTGTAATATACTATTTTCATTTAGAAAAAATCAGTTTTTCATTTGATTTTTCCGCGTTAACATACCAAAAATGACTGTGAAAATAAATCAAAGCTATAAAAAAATGTAAAATAAACGAGTCTATGTTCGAGCACATGAATACACCATTTAATGATAGGAACACGTTTTGCGTGACTTTATTCATCATTATATTGCAAATGGTTCTCGTCATATTGTTTCACCCCTTGTCGTTAAAGCCATTTACAAATCCTAATTCTATTGTGTGCCACCCTTTTTTTTTCTCTCTTTCTGAATAAAACTCTTCATTTTTTAAAATATAATCTATCCACCGTGAAAAAAAAAGAAGAAAAAAAGAAAAGTAAAAACCTGCTGAGAAGAATTTGAATCATCCCTTTTCGGTAATAACGGTAATTGTCACTAGTAATTTTCCTTTTCCCATTGGTTTGATTATTGAAAAAAAAAAGACCTGATTTTTGTCATCCATGTCATAATTTTTTTTTTCCTACCAAATTGAAAGTAAAATGGTTCGTGAAGTTCTATTTAAAACGATGCATTGTTTTCGCACGTTAATAAATCGGGTAGGTAAGTAAATAGATTTATTTATTTATTTTTTGACATCTTTCATATTAAAAGGTTGAATGAATAATTTCCATATAGATTCGTTTTTCATTTCATGACCCTAGTGAATTTTTGGCATTATTAAGTGAAATTTATGTGTATGTTACAGGCACATTGAAAAATCAGGCATTTCATGAAATGCCTGAAGTGCCTAAACAGGTACTTATTTCCTAGGAATTTTATGAAATGCCTGAAAATTTTCATGAATTTCATGAAATGCTTAATTCAAGTTAGAAAAATGTGAAATGAAGCTGTTTCATTGTCTCAACTGGCAGAAATTACATATATTGGGATAATTTTACCATATAAGATGATGATGTTATTTTTATCAGTTGTCATTTCAGTGAGTACCAATTGCAAATCTTTCTAGAAAATGAAAATGGAAAATACAAGATAGCTCTTTCTACGATGAAAGGATTAGAATTGTGTTTTTCATCATTTTATTGTAATCAGTCTTTTTGACTTTTGGTTGCAGGTTTACACAATATTCATAAGAGAAACGAATATCTTAAGAAACACAAATCTTACGACGAACACCATGAAGACGACGAGCACAAAAATTACGGAAGTTTTCACAAAGGCCAGAAATACAAGAAAGGAAACCATTACCAGAAAAAGCACAAAGAAAGTGACTTCTGGAAGGGTCATTCAGGAAAAATGGGTGAAAAACACCATGAACATTGTTTTTGCCAGCATAAAGGACAAGATAACACATTTAAACACGTTGGCCTTTACGATAATTGTGAAGATTATGGTAAAAAGGTCATCACTTAGAAGGTAAAAAGTGGAAATATGAAATGCTCTGAACAAATTCTGCACCTAAGGTTCTTATCTCATTGATATTATGGATCGAATTAAGAACAAAAAGAATTTTGTGGTATAGGTATATTGTACTTAGCGACATTTTGTTGTTTAAATTTCAGAAAATTTGTTCGAAAAGTGTTTTTTATTTTTAATTTTTTAATTTTTATAGTATGTGTTAGTCTACACGGGTTGAACACGAATGTCGAAGAGTGAAACAAATTTTCGAAGTACCTACCTAGTTACCTATATTTTAATTAGGAAAAAATTCTAGTATTAAAAACTTTAGTAGGTATACATTTTGAAAAAAGTTCATCTCACTTCCTTGACAAGAATTTATTACTTCTTAGTTTCGAAACTTTTTGGAGTGAAAATTTCCTCCGTTAATAAAATACTTAATTGAAAATTATTGGAAATTTTAAGAGCAAATTTTTTTTTACACAGAATTTTGGTGCTTCGAGATTTACCTTTTTAATAAAAAAGTAACTGTTTGATGCAGAAATCACTTTTTATTATAAAAGTAACTATTTGATACAAAAGTTACTTTTTAGTACTAAAGTAACCACTTGATACAAAAATCACATTTTAGTACAAAAATAACTATTTGATACAAAACTCACTTTTTCGGACGAAAGTAACTATTTGATACAAAAGTAACTCTTTTGTAGGCTATAGAAGTCATTTTTTAGTAGAAAAAGTCACTTTTTGATACAAAAGTATCATTTGATACAAAAGTACCTAACTATTTAATACAACAGTTACTTTTTAGTACAGAAGGAACTATTTGATATAGAAGTCACTTTTTAGTACAAAAGTAAATTTAGGGGGCTGTAATATAAGTCTGTTCGGGCGACTAGAGAAACTACAGATTCTGTAATGTTCTGTAGATTTTGACAGATTCACTTACAGAAACCCGTTCGGTGATCTTTCTATAGCTACAGAAACGTGTTTGAGCGACATCTACAAACTACAAACCTCCAGACTTTTGACAGTTCTGTAGAAAAATCTGCAGCAACTTTTTCTAGTTGTAGATTTTACAGAGTTCAGATTTTTTTGGTAGATACGTTTTCAGGGTTGGCAAGTTGCGTATTTTTTTATTTTTTGTTATTAGCTGCCTAAAAATGAAAAAAATTAACGAGTCTAGACGATGAATTATGAGAAATTAGAGAGGATTCAATTTATTTTATTTGTGATTATTTGATTTAAATTAAAATACGTCGTTTGAGAATATCCCACATAATATTTTTATTTTAAGTTCATCAATATCCCATGAACTAGACTGAATCCATGTTATCTAATCATAGGATCCAAATGGAATTTCAGCAGTATCTTTAAAACCAAATGTACGATTTAATCAAATAGGTATTCTACTAACATATGTGAATGTTTCAGGAAAATTTCAGCTCAATCGCATGCCTGTTTCTGGAGATATTTCTGAAATTTGTTTAAAATGAGTGATTCAAATGATATTAAATCAGTCTAGTTGAGGAATTTCTGCGATATCTGAAAAAGTAAATGTTCGATTGCGACCAAATTTTTACAGAATGTTCAGCTAACCTATGTTGGTGTTTCAGTTAAATTTAAGATTTTTACAATCGATAGTTTTCTCGCAGTTGCTCTCAATAACTTAGATTTTGTGTGAGTTTAAAGGAAGTAAATGGGCAGAATTATTGGCACCCGTAGCAAAAAACAGCTTTGTGAGGAGATCATTCATTTTGACAAATAAATTGAAGTTCACCTCTTCTTTCTCAGGGGTTGCACCTGTATTTTCAGGAATCTGAATTCATTTCAATGTAAATTTAGTACTAGCTGTTCAGTTACTTACAAAATATGTGATTGATGATAAAAATTGAAAATACATTCCATTTCCTAAAAACCTGTTAACCCTGCAGAGTGTTGTTTAGGCAGCAGCATGAGATTTTGTAAATCTACAGAAAAAAAAGCTACAACTGATTACGGATTTTTCTGTAGGGTTGTACTCTGGTGGCCCGAACCCGAACATACTTATTGACTACAATAAAAAATGTGATGGATAAGAAATATGTAAAGGTATGGGCTAGTCTTTAATAAAAATATGTAAAAAGGCGCTATGACCGTATAAGCTTAGTCATTATAAGCAGGTCGATGACTGGCGGGTTGCGACTTGCAATACTTCCCAAAATGGTATTTTTCTAAAAATGAATAATAATATGAGAAGATATACAGACAGAAAACAATGATGAACATTACTTGGAGAAGGGTACTAGGTACTCGAGGTATTTGTGAAATCAAAGCTTTTTTGTGTTCTTTTTCTAAATGGGCTCTGGCAATAAAGCCATTTTACCCAACAAACGGCAGGAAATTATTGATATCGGCGAGAGGAGGGGTTGATCGGGATCAGGTGGTTATATAATAGCTTTTGAGTATGAACTTTTCAATCATGCGTGGAAGCATCGACTAAACCAACCAAACTGAATACACATTCCCATTTTGGGTCGTGAATGAAATCCCGACTCGTCTCGAACCTACAACCGTCCGATGGTAAAGCGCCATACACCAAATCACTAAGCCACAGCACGCAGACCACCAGTGAAATAATTAAATGGGCAAAATACTAGAGTGAGATAACGGTAATTAGCAGGGCCGTACCTAGCTTTTTTGCCGCCCTGTGCGAACAAACTTTTTGAAGCCTTCCCATTACTTGAATCAGAATGATATTCTTTGTAGTTGTCCAGACAATATATCGGACAACGACAATGTATTATATTAAGTTTTTTTTAGTGTATTTTCCAAAGGAAAATATTGCATTCAGTGCAATGACGGGAACTGGGGGTGGGACCTGTGGAAAAGAGCCAATCCCGAGTTGTAGATCACAAATATATAGATCACTCAAATTCTTCTGTTCCCAATATATATATGGATATATATATATATATATATATTTCCACTTTTTGCTCATTTTGGAACTTTTTGGAAGTCTGTGAACCCTCCGCTATTCGACCTATGACAATGAAACTTGAGGTAGTGTTAGAAGCATTCCTGGGCTACACATTCGTGTTAAAATTTTTGAAAATAATTTATTAGTTTTTGAGGAAGGGGTTCTCAAAGTGTTGCAAACCCAGCATGTTGTCATCACGATAACTCCCGTAAATTTGTATATTTTGGCTTGAAATTGTTATGGTAGTTTCAAACTATTTGGGACTAGTTTGGTATTGAATTTGAGCGAAATCGGTCGATTGGTTTTTGAATGGCAGCCATTACAAATTTGACACTTTTTTTACTGATTTTGGCATTTTTCGGAAGTCTGTGGAGCCTCCGCTTTTTGACTTATGCAATTAAACTTAAGATAGTGTTAGACGTTTTCATGAGCAATACATTCATGTTAAAATTATTGAAATTCATTCTGTAGTTTCGGATGAAGGGGTTCTCAAAATTTTATCACGATAATTCTCGTAAATTAAAAGATTTTGGCTCGAAATTTTTATGGTAGTTGGAGACTATTAGGGATTGGTTTGGTTTTGAATTTGAGCGAAATCGGTCAGCTGGTTTTTGAATGACAGCCATTACAAAATTTGACACTTTTGGAAAATACACACTTACTGCGGTTCATGTGCGGCAGAGATATTTTTTTTTTTTGGTTAGTATGGCGCCATTGCACTCTGCCGCCCTGTGCGAATGCACAGTTCGCACGTTTCTAGTCACGGCCCTGGTAATTAGGAATGCACAAAAATATGGCTACAGTAAACGATGAAAACTGCCTAGAGTATACACGGTAGGTTCTTACTAATTTTGTCAAATAAAACGACTGAAATATTTTGATCAATTTGGCAATAGACCTTGTTCTAATACACCGGTAAATTGAAACTGTAATTAAGTTAGACGTAATCATTTACGATATTCCTGTTTCCGTCCCCCCTCCAAATTCTGTCGCCCATAAAGAGCAAAAAAATTCGCTATTAAAAGCTAATTTTAACATTCATGCACGCCTGAAAATAGGTTCCCTAGTTAATTAGGTTAGATTGGCCATTCGAATTCGTTTCATAATAAAAACGAACTTTCCACTTGTACCGATGGCGTTGCATTTTTTTCAAACGTCGTACCGGTCAAACGATAAAAAATAAAATGAGAAAAAAAAACAAAAAACAAAAAACAAAAAACAAACGTAGAATAAACTCGCAAAAGAGTGAGAAACCCTCTAAACGTATTCCACTCGTCGATATTAATATTTCTTTTGTCGGTTTCGCGTGTTGTATATTATAATATACGGGCTGGCTACATTCTCATCGTCGAATGTGATAATGTTAATGCAGTAAGTAACTGCAAAAAGAATGAAAAAAAAAGAAAAAAAAAAAGAAGTTGCGACACAACAGACGGAAGGGTAAATGAAATCGAAATTTTGTCGAAATTCGCGTATAAGCCTCGTTCGCATCCCTTCGCCACTTGAAATAATCCTGAAAAATGGTTCTAAAAACTAATAACGTCGAACGAATAAAAAGATAATCCGTTTACAAAACGCTCATTAAACGAATAATACCGGCAAGCTGGTAGCGAGCACGAATGTTATTTAATAATAGATTGGTTTATTTGAAGTTTAAAAAAAAAAAAAAAAAAAAAAAAAAAAAAAAAAAACCAGGAAGGTTATAATTATTGGGGGAGCGAGTGGTTAGGGGGTACGGTTTTTGTCGACATCGGCGGTGTATTGCACACTGTTGTACATTTTAAAATTCGTCTCACCCCTATATTATTATGGCGGTGGCGGTGGTGGTGGTAGTGGTGGTGGGTTCATTGTGTTTCACTGCTACACAGTGTACAGCAGGTATATATATATATATATATATATATACATTGTATATACACGTACTGTATACATTGTGCACGCAGATAGAGCGAATAAGCTGCAGTACACGAGTAACGATAATCCACAGAAAAACTCGGCGGGAAATCGGGCGCAAAGCGTTATACAAAAGCATAAACCCTCTTTTTGCCTTCTGCACCACCCCAACCCTTCGTCTTTGGCGTCCATTCCACGCATACACGCACCCTCCAATTTGGCTACGGTCTAACGAGTTGAGAGCCTAACCGGCACGACCACATCGCATCCCTTTTTCCACCTCCCCTTCTCCGTGTCCACCCCAAACATGCCACTTATACAAAAACCGCCCCTACTGTCAGATTTATCACGGACCCTAACGAGGGGGATGAGAATATATATATATATCGTTTGAAATTAATACAATGGATTATAAAATCATATTGCCATCTCATTTTTCATATCCATTCTTCGTCGTACTCCTCTACACCTTCCCCCACCCACTTTAACTTATCTTCCATCACCTCCCTCATGTTACGTCCTTTTTGCACTTTTTTTTACGCACATTTTTAGCGACTCTGGCGGTAAACGAGGGCATCGATGAAAAAAAAGGCAAAGAGAAGGGCACAAAGAAAAAGTATTTGGGCAGGGTGAAAAAGGGAAAAGTAAAAAATTGAAGGCAGTATACGGAAAAGCTTCATCCACACGAATGAAATTGAATACTAATGACATATTAAAGTACTGCTGGGCACTCTTTCTGCGTCACTGTGGGGGGTTTCGAAGCGTTACCCTTTTCCGCAAAAACTAAATTTATAAAAAGGTAACCAACCCTCTTCGGAAAAGTGTTTTTTTCCTTTTATTATTACTTCGAGGCCCCGAGTGTAAATGAAAATAAAAAAAATGAAAAAAAGACCAGAGTTTTTAGGAAAAATCTACAACTTTTTTTTCTTTGTATAGGTACGTCCTTTTTGAGGGTTACATTTCCTCGCCTGAGATTGAAATTTATTCGAGAAAAAAAAAAGAAAAAAGAGAAAAAAGGAAAAAATTTCGCTTCATTTGGGTCATTAATTTGACTCAGATTTTCATGCGTTTGGAGTTTTGTTAAAAAAAATTTTTTTGCGGGATCAGCGTTAAGTGGGTGAATAATTAGTAAATTTTGTAACGAAGCGGACGGATTTTTTTTTCTGTTGCGAGGAGTTGAACATTTTCCATCGTCTATGAATTTAAACCGAACAAATTAATGGTTTACAAACGAAATCTTTTAAGTAGCTTTTGTAGTTCTTGAAATGATTAATTAAAAATGTTGACCATAAAATTACAATGATGTCGTTGAAGCATCTGATTGGGTCCGACAGATAGTAGGCAAAGTTTTAAGAATATTTAGTCGAAAATCTCGCTCAAGTAATCAACTGACACCTTATAAAATGAAGTAACGATTTCATCGAAGACCCGAAACTTTTATAATCGTCAAAGTTACCTACAGTTTTACAAATAGTGAGATCGAAAATGGTTTTGTATAATATACATGATCAGAAAGGCAATGTTATGCTGGTATTTTTCCAGTGGAAGGTAGCTCATATCACTGATGAATATAGTCTTGATATGAAGTGAACGTACCTTTCATGTAAAAACGTGAAGCATCTTTTTACATGGAAGCATGTTCAGTTTACATCGAGGTAGAGGTTACATTTTCTAAATAAAACGTTAAATCTGCTACAATGAGGAGGTTGATATTTTATTCTGTTTTTTATAATTTTTAAGACAGACTCATCATTATGCTAGAATTTTAACGTTTCGTTGCTTTCTGATCATTAATTTTATAAAATATATTCTTCAAGAAGATTCAAAACGAAGTTTACATGACTTGGGAATTGCTTACTCGCAGTGCTTATTTTGCAGACTCCCTCACATGTAATTGCTCACTTTTGAACCTTGGTGTCTAATATATATTCTCTAATATTCTAATCGTAACTATATAATTCTCATCCTGGGAGAATTAAGCTGAAACTGCTCAGAAATAATTTCTCAAGAAAAATTGCTGAAGACAGTGAGTATTTTCTGTTTGTTGAATTTTGGAGAAAAGGTGTAGGTTGAGTTAGATAACTTGATATAAAGGGTATGCATGAATAGTCTGTTCAAACCAATGTGATACATATTAATTTGAAGTTCCTCTCAACTTCTAAAATGTGATAATCAACTTATATAGCATCGTGATGACACTTCTCCTTTCATGTAGAGAAATAGGACTATAACTGAATTTAATGTAGATAAATAAATTTTGTTTTTTATCATTGTAGCCATAAATCTATTTCTGCATATAACTGTAGGTAGGATACTAATAGATAAATATGAAAGTTTGGAAATCTGTATGTCTAGTCTAATTTCAGAATATTCCTAACCAATTTTGATGGATTTTTGTACTTACACACATTCTTTTTAAACTGAGGAAGGTACTAGGCTTAATTTTATTACTTTATCACACCGGAAAACTTATTTAAAAAGGAAAATTGATGAAGGATAAATTAGGCAATAACGTTGCGTGTATGAGGTGGACAGAAGAAAAACATTATAGAAACTTGATAGTGCTACATTTAGTGACATTTTAATAATTCATAAATTTACATTGTTGTATAAATCTGCGAAATTATGTTTTTTGGGTTACTGAACTGAAATTTTGTGTCTACTTTTGGATCGAATCAATTGCTGAACCTCTTCGGACCACTAAATCAAAAAAATTGTTTGGTATATTATGTAATAGATGGTGGAATATGTTTTATGAGGCACTGAATTCAAATGTTTGGCTCAGTTTTTGATTGAATACATTGTTGGTACCTTTAGAGCCACAAAAAAGGCATCAAGAAAATTTTTTCATGCATTATTGAGTGATATATCATGGAATATGTTTTTTGGAGCAGTTAATTCAAATTCCCAATCAGATTTTCAATTGAATCAATTTTTGTTATTTTTGGGACTATTAAAAGGTTACTAAGAAAATTTTTTCATATATTATGGAGTGATACATTGTGGGATATGTTTTTGGGGTGATGAATTCAAATTTTTAATTATATTTTTGATTGACTTACTTGTTTGGCGCTTTGGGACCATTAAAAATGGTTAAAGAATTTTTTTTTAATATTAACAAGTGATTTGTCATGTAATGTATTTTTTGGGGTCTCTGAATTAAAATTTTGGATCTACTTTTGGATTGAATCAATTATTATCAATTATTGAATCTCCTGAGATTTCTATAAGTGGGTTAAGAAAATTGTTTCATGCACCCACCTATTATCAAATGATACATCATGAAATATGTATTTTGGGGGTTTGAAATTAAATTTTGTGTATATTTTTAAACTGAATCAATTGTTGACTCTTTTGTAACTATAAAAAGGGGGTTAAGAAATTTTTCAAATTGTGGTATGCCAGATAGGGTGATCTTGTATCACCACATAAAAATCCAAAAAACCCAAAATCACCTTCAAAACTCACCAATAGGTAAAACATACAGTGAGAACAAACTAACATACTGGAGTCCAATTTTCTTCATGTAACATTAATGGATAGCCAGTCAAGAAGTCGGATTTGTATCACCAAAACTCTGTATTTTTACCTTATTTTGAAATTAAAAGTTAAGACTAGAAACAGGTTATCCGTTGAGAATGATCTACCTCATCATTGAAACCACAGCCCCAAAAGAATTATGGTCTTTCCCTGATGGTTGCCCTCAATACCTTGTAAGCAAGACATGATGGAAATAAAACACATCATGTTTGAATACAATAACCGGTGTGTATTATACATATATTAAAACAATAATTAGAACATACCATATTATAACAGATGATAATACAGCCAAAAAGTAGAACTGGTAATTGTGAAGATGGTATTGTAAATTCAGAACCGCATGTTAAATAAAACTCGAGATATCGAACACATTACAAGTATAGGAATAATGCATCAAAGATAGTAAAAGAAAGAGTAATTTCAACTATGATCAAGTAAGTTAGAGCAAGCTCAAACTTATTTGAATGTAGGAGAAATTAGCAGGTTGATAAATTTGATTTCTTTCTTATCGAGATAAGAAAGAGGAGCAATTTATTACCGGTTGAAAAACATACAAAATCTGGTGAAAACCCATTGTAGTAGGTTTTTGTCAGGTCATTGGATAGAAATATCAAGTATTCTACAGAATATATAGGGAGCTAATTTTGATAGTGTTCCTTTCAATCCCCATCCTTGGGAAATTTTTTTCCATTTTCAATGCATCATTTCTGTGGTTTATCAAATACTCTAAATTCTATCTTTTCCATTTGGTTCTATTTAACTTATTCTATTCATTTATTTATTTATTTAAAAAAATTTTTCTTGTTCTTTATTTTTGAATGTGTATAGGTAATTTGAGTGAAATGTGTTGATTCTCTGACTAAGAGGCTACGTTTGGTTGATGTTGTCTGATGAGGTATTTTTTTATATATCTGCGGAAGAAAAATTGGTCGATCTCAAAAAGATCTCAAAAACCCTCGAAGTTAAAATTTTTTCTGTTTTGGCAAATTTTTCAAAAGTTGTGGTCATGTTTTTAATTGTGTAATTTTTCGTACATCTCAAAGCCCTGGCAGAAAAAAAATGATAATTGCGTTTCAAAAAATGCAACTCGAGTTCTACGAGCTTACTCAATAATTAGGTCCTACTTATCAGTCATTTTTCTAAAATAATTAAAGAAAAATTTGTACTTAATCAAACTAGGTATTGATAACTTAAGTGAATTTGTCATAAATTATTCTGATTTTATCACATGTTGAAAATTATATTTTTTGACTCATTACCTTGATGAAAGTTCTATATTTACCTAGTAAAGTTTTATAGTTGACACAAAATATAAAAATAAGTTTACGTTAAAAACAAATTTTTAAATATAAGCTTTTATACATTTATTTTTAACTTTAGCTTCATACGAAATAAATATATTTCATTGCGGAAGATTGGCTGCAGTATTGGTATATTTTAAAATCGCAGTAGTGAATAAAATAAAAGCTTATAATAACTCACTTGTTATTTTTTCCAGACTCTAACTGGGTTTAATTTGTAAAAGGTTGTTCTTCAATTTATAGTGTATAATTTTTTTCTCCCCTCTATTGATACTTTTATGCAGTTTTGTTCAATTTAATATCTAAAAATAAATTTCTTGAAAAATACTTGTGGGGACTCTCCCGTATGAGGTATAAGGGCTCGGACCCCTTGACGACAGTTGCCGCCCCAAAGGGCATGCAAACAATCGCCCTTGTGACATTAAATACACAAAATACGTTCGATTGTAATTACCTGTACCTACTTGCAGGTAATGTACGAGTACCGAATTGTGACACAATAAGATGATGTCACAATTTGTACACGAACCGGCCAGCCATCTCTTATCTCGATAGGGGATGATGCGACCTGGCCAAACAAAGTAAGCTGTTTGCACTAATTAAGACAAGTAAAAAGAAAGATAAGACTCCACTCGAATGGAATGAAGAAGCCGAACAGGCCTTTGAGAAAATCAAAGATACACTGGCAAATGCAACTCTATTGGCTCATCCAGACAAAAGTCTGCCGTTATGCGTGAGTACTGATGCCTCTGATTTTGCTATTGGTGCAACCTTGTACCAACTTGAGAAAGACAACAAGAAGTTACTGCTAGCTTTCTTCTCGAGGAAGCTCTCAAAAACAGAAAAGAACTATAGCACGTATGATAGGGAATTGTTCGGAATTTTTGCTGCGTTGAAGCATTTCAGGCACCAATTAGAGGGTAGATGTTTTTCTGTGTATACTGACCATAAACCCCTAACATATGCCTTCACACAAAAAGCAGAACTGGCATCGCCGAAAAGAGCACGACAATTAGACTACATTGGTCAATTGACTACCAACATTCAGTATATAAGTGGTGAACTTAACACTCCAGCTGATGCCTTGAGTAGAATCGAAGCTATCTCGGCTCCTGTCCAATTGCCTTACGCTGAAATAGCTAAAGCACAGCTTAAGGATGCAGAATTGCAAGAGTTGTTATCAAACTATGATACTACTCTCAAATTGAGACAGCGAAAAATTCCCGGTACTGATGTTTTATTAACATGTGACGTCAGTACAGGTAAGAACAGGCCATTTCTACCGGTAAAATATCGCAGGTTGGCTTTCAACAATGTACATAATTTGTCACATCCTGGGCCAAAATGTAGTGCTAAAATGATTTCGGCAAGGTTTGTATGGCCACGAATGAAGTCTGACTGCAACAAATGGGCTCGCAGTTGCCTGAACTGTCAAGAATCCAAAGTAGGAAGACACACTCTCTCGCCCCTCAAATCCTTCAAACAAACAGAGTGGTTTAAAACAGTACATATGGACTTGGTAGGCCCATTGCCACCATCCCAAGGACACAGATACCGGTTGACGATAATAGATAGGGCAACACGATGGCCAGAAGCAATCCCTCTACACGAGATGACAGCTCCTACAGTAGCTGCAAGGTTATACGATACCTGGATTGCGAGGTATGGCGTACCAGAAGTCATAATTACAGACCAAGGTTGCCAATTCGAGAGCTCGCTCTTCAAAGGGTTGTCTAATAAGCTTGGTGTACAACACAGTCATACCACAGCTTACCATCCTCAAGCCAATGGCAATATCGAGAGATGGCATAGAGCCCTCAAAGCCTCTATCATGTCACATGATACAAAGAGATGGGTAGATGTACTTCCTACCATCCTCTTAGGCCTTTGATCTGCCCTACAAACGGATACAGGTCACTCTGCAGCACAATTAGCATTTGGTGAAGAGCTACGCCTTCCAGGGGACTTCTTCAAAAAATCGAAGGAAGTTAGCCCCAAAATTATGGTAGAAAATATAAGAAATAATGCCAACAATTTTCTAGAACAGGCAGCTCGCCGCCCAAGATTTACGTCTTGAAACACTTGGCCAATACCTCACATGTATTTGTTAGAGACGAAAAAATGAGATCTGCGCTGGAGAAACCATATGCCAGTCCTTACAAAGTAGTATCACGAGATAAGAAAAACTTTGTGATACTCATTGCAGGCAAACCTCGAACAATTTCAATCGATAGATTGAAGCCTACATACATGGTAAGCGACAACAAAAGAATAAAAAGGATCCCGAGAGAAAACATAGAAAATATCCAGACGGATTCACCAACAAACATAGAAGAATCTGTCGAAAAATGTGAAATAACAAATTCACAACCAGAGAAAACACCAAAAATAAAAAAGTCTGTGAAATTTTCAGACGATGTTATTACCAAAACATTCGATCCCGAAGCCCCCATATGCAAACATAAAAGAGGCAGGCCCCTAGGCAGTAAAAAATGCAAAAATTCCCATCCTTCTCGCAAGTCAATGCGAAGAAAATAAAATTTACTCCCAAAAAAGTAATATCCGCTACGTAAGTTTAAACCTGCTAAAAATATGCGACGAAAATCGGAACTCTGTGAGACAAAAGAAACTCCGGAGATAAGCAAACGAGGAATGCCAACAAAAAGAAAACATCAGGAATAAACAAATCCACGTGCGATACGGAAATAAACATCGCAACGTGCGTTTACCATTAAACACAAAGATAATCTCAACGTTGTGATGTCACAAGCGGAGATTCCTTTGTAATAAAATTCGAAAAATATATTCTATGAGTTTATTTCAGGCATAACTTGGCTTAAACCAATCAGAACTTGACCGGAAAACTTGCATACGGCCAAGAATTTTAAGCGATATCCCCTCTACATGCTGATAAGAAGATGTGAAAATAATAAAATGGAACTGTAATGGTAAATCAAAAATAGCAGTAAATTCACCCGTTTTAGAACTGTCTTAGATCTCTGACGTGTTTTCTAAAACAATATTTTTGGCTCTCCGTTTTCCTTGCTTACTTATTCCAATGTTGCTACCAACCCAAATCTTCCTCAACACGACCAAGAACCTCAAAGTTCTGGAAGTCGCCAAGAGCACTGGGCAAATTCTGGAACAGAAGTCAGAACTTGATCGAATTGAGGAGGAACTCCAGATGGACACGGCACCTGCTGTGCAGAGTGTTCTCGTGGAGATGACAACTCCGCTTCCACCGATCATCTCTTCTCCCCGGACTCCACCAGAACCGACTCCGATGACAGAACCCCTGATGCCAGAGCTGAAAACAACAGAGACAAGGGAACCAATGAGGTTCCTGTTCACAGGGGAGAGGGCAGCCAACAAAAAGGCGAAGATGGCTGCCTTGGCAGCGGGGAATTCAAACTCCCCAATGCTCAGGCAGCCTCAGTTTAGACATCCGCTGCCCCCTCACTCCCATTGTCACCCCTACGCCCATACTAAAAACCAAACACCGAGGCGTAGGGGAGAGGATAGCCGAGCAAACTACTTGGCTCGAATCTTACGAGTGTGTCGGGGCCACAGTAGGCAGCGCCCTGGTGAAGTGAAAGGCCGATCAAAAACGGCGTTAAACCCGCATGTCCCCCCAGGCCTTGCGCATTTTGATCATTTTTGCAGCGCAAAAACTGGGGGGAGTAGCTGTGGGGACTCTCCCATATGAGGTATAGGGGCTTGGACCCCTTGACAACAGTCACCGCCCCAAAGGGCAGGCAAACAATCGTCCTTGTGACGTTAAATACACAAAATACGTTCGATCGTAATTACCTGTACGTACTCACAGGTAATGTAGGAGTACCGAATCGTGACACAATAAGATGATGTCACAATTCGTACACGAACTGGCCAGCCATCTCTTATCTCGATAGGGGATGATGCGACCTGGCCGTTCTCACCAACGTACGTATTATCTTACGTACGTGTGTTTGTGTGCGTGCAAATAAGTCGTATATAAACCACCCGAACCGGCTCTAAAATCGCCAGTGTTTGCCTTGGTTTTGGCTTACCCATACTTATGTACGAAGTGGTTGAACACGCTTAAATTCTGTAGAATTACCTTCTGGTGAGAATATCTCTCACGACAAGGTATTCCACAATACTTTTCGCCTAAAAGTATTTGACTAAAGAAAAAATATGTGTATGAACATTTTACTTTCATTCGTACCCCTTATTTTTTGTTCTTGTGGGAATAAACAAGTCAACGAATTTTTTTTTCTTTTTTCTTTGAAACACACTTAAGACGTTTCTTTTGCGAATCAGAGAACTGAAATTCTTACCATCTACTTAACTTTTCATCGACGAAGAAAGGAAATTTTTATCACAAGTTTTTATTTTTTTTGTTTTTTGTTTTTTTTGTTTCTTTCGTTTCGTTCTTCTGCTTCTTTGCTCTTCAACCACTTCTTCGTTTTTTTTGCTACACAAACACCCGACGAATGAAAAACTTTTCCAACATTTACATTTCCAATTTACAATGGAACTCGTGGAAAAAAGTATTTGTCGAGCGGAAAAATGTTTTTCGCCTTTCTAATGCCAGTAATAATTTATAATGCGCCAGAAAAAAAAAAAGCCATCTTTACCAAAACCTCGACGACAAAGTGGATTCATAATTCTTAAACGAGTACCTACTTTAAAAAGATGGGAGTGTAATGAGGTTGTAAGAGAAAAATATAAATATTCTCTGAGAGAAAAAAAATTTAGCAATTTTCAATTATTTTAATGCAGACGAGTGAGATTATTTCAATTAATGGAACAAAAATTTTAGGGTAATTTAAAACGTGTCCGCTATGAAACTCCAGGGCACTAATCTCATGTATTTGAAGATGAGAAAAAAGCTTTTGATTTACTTCATAGGCATAATTAGCACTAGTTGGAAATAATAAACGAAATGATCCATTTTTTGTTACAAGGTCAAAAATGCTGAATCTCTAATGTTTTCCAGCTCTTTTGATTTTGAGAGTTTGTAGAACTGTACAAGACGTACCATTTTGGGAATCCCTGCACGATAAGGAGCTTAACTTCCCCTTTATTTACCTATTTCTTTTCTTCCAGCCTTATATGATTTTTGAGTCAAAGCCTACGTGTAAAAATTAACACATGAATTTACCCTAGCTTTTGTAGTATAGCCATATCGGGTGCAGAGAAAAGTGTAATCTTCGAAAATTTGCAATTTTAATCAAACACTGTGTGTACGTAGAATATCTTTGGCGTTTCAACAAAATTCATCCTTTAGGAGGGAAACTGTGTTGTAAAGGGTGTAAATAAAACACCTAGTGAGAAGTAAGCTTATACTACTAATTAAAGCGTGTAACATTTTCGCGGTTGAATGGTAAGCAGTTTTTGTTAAACTGAAAAACCATCGAGGGTATTATCTAACGTCCCTAACCCGTATTTTGCTTAATTTAATTATTGTAAAACTACGAGTAATGCGAATTGCATACTTTCGGTTTTTGCGGCTTCTAATTGTGCTCACATTCTGTACGATTCGGGGTTCATTAAACTATCGTTTGCATTTCTAATCACTTCTTAAAAAAAAAATGAAAATACATTTGGAACGACGAATTTATTCGAATTATTCTGCAGCCACAAACGAAGAGAACGATAATTAGAGAAAAGTGTTCAAGTTTTAGAACGCCTTCAGAATGAAAACGCAATAAAATTACTTCAGGTATTATTACTGGTATTGTTGATGGATTCGTAATAGATGAAAGATTTTTATATGCTATAATTTTGATGTCTGTTGTGATAGTTTACTCGAGTTGGCCATAATTGATGCTATTCGACAATTCGAATCGATAGTCGTTTGCTTGTCACTATTTGATCAACGTGAAAAATGCTAGTCGAAATATATACATGCATAATTATACGGCTAATTTAAAAAAAAAAAAAAAAACACATTGACAGTTTGATTTTAGAAAAGGACTTCGTCTGGTAACCAAAGAACATTGAATTGACTTTATAATGACTTTATCTACTGAAGAAAAATAAAAACGGACGAAACGGAAGTATCGTCCGGTCCCTCCGTACCAAAATCAACAGGTCTGGTCCTTGTCTTAATAATAATGTTTGAACCGAATTTCTTAATTATCGGAAAAAAATTGAGACCTTTACTGTGTTAGCAAGGATAATGCATACGTGTATAAAATACAGGGTGTCCTAGTTTCTGTTTCTATTCCGCGAGGGTATGATAGAATTCGTTCAGATGAAAAAAAATATCGTTTCACGTATGCTCTCTCTTCAAAATTGGCCAAGTCATATGACAAAGAAAAAAAGTGAAAAGGCAAATTTCAGAAATTAAAAAAAAAACTCTTAACTTCTGATTCACCATAATGGAGTCAAAAATTGCCCTCGTTTGTCTAGGACGGAAGTGTGTGTGTAAAACAAGTTGCATAACTCACGTTCAAAGGCAGTTTCGTAAAACATATTTTTGTGGAATTGCCTTTCAACGTGAGTTATGCAACTTGTTTTATACACATACTTGTTATTTTTTCTGTTTTGGACGATTGAGGGCAATTTTGACTCGATCAAAGTGAATCAGCAGGGCTTATAAGTTTTTTTTTTTTAGTTTTTCTGAAATTTTTCTTTTCATATTTTTTTACTGGCCTACAACTCGGAGTATTTTGAAGAGAGAGTATACGTGAAGCGAACTTTTTCTTTATCTAAATGAGTTCTATCATACCACTGCTAAATATGAAGAAAAACTGGGGCACCTTGTACTTGAGCGAAGTCATATTTTGTCACCAGTCGAAAAATGCATTGTCTCGCTCCGAGGTCTTTTCATGAGAATGATTTTAATAAGCTGGTTTTAAGAAAACTTGCTTAAAAATCTGAAAATTCTTATGAATACGATAAATTCGTGTATTGATGATTTTGAGACTGTCTGGCATCGATATACTTAGATGATCAAAATCTGTAACAAAAAAGTATGAAGATTTGATGGTGATTTCAAGTCGATTGGATATATTTGTATCTTAACATGATGAAATACCAAAATTATTTTAATTTTTGTATCAACATGGAAAGTATGAGTTGCCATAGGCTTACAATGTTTAAAGTGAGATGGCAATAAATGTTAGTTTTTTTGGTACCTAGTGTAAGTATGTATCCTTGTGTATACCTACTGAGAAATACTGTGCATCAATATAGTTAATTTTATTTCTGAAGAGTCAATAAACAAAATCTTCAGTCATCTAAATTATGAAGGCTGTTATTAAAAACAATTAGAAATTATGCAAAAAAGTAAAGTTAGGTATCCACTCAGTATATGGGGAAATCTTGTTTAACCATTCGAGATAAAAGGGGAACGAGGAATGAACTGAAACGAAGATAAATTATTTTCACTATTTAAGACATAAAGGAGAATTAGGCCTACTGACAAAATTATATCAAGCAAGACCTCATTGTAGTGTTCATGAAGCATGAGTCTAGAAAAATGTGTATTTTATTTCAACAACTATATACAACCTTACAAACATGAGTTTCAATTAGGTATCGTTCGAGAATGTAGCACGTAAGTTAGATTTTCAATTAGATTTTCAATAAAGAATTAATTACAGGTTAAACGATAAAATATGCTGATGATTTATTGGGTCTATTTTAAATCTGTTTTAAATTGAGGAATCGCTTCAATTTTTAAATATAGTTCGATATTATCTCGTAGCATAAATGCGCATATCAAAATCGAATCGATATGTACCGATTTGATATCACTTAACTGTCAGTTTGGTTTGTCGGGAACTTATGTCAAAATAAAGTAGTTTCTAATTTGGTCGAGTAAATATTTATTTAAAGGAAATGATGACGGGCAACGAAATATTACGATCGTCATAAACGTTTGTCAATATTTGTTTTTTTTTCCCCTAACCATTTACATAGGTACTTTGATACTAATATTAATATTCATTTTCGTTGTCTCGTAATTTCATTTCTTATTCGAAATTAATTTGGCACTGTGTTCGATTAAATCAATAATTTTAAATTACTTACGCTTTATTCATTATTCGAGAAAATCGTAAGGGCTGTAAATTTTTCTTATTTAAGAAAATACCGAAACTTTTTACATTCCACTAATTATAGGTTAAATGACTGAACTCTATTGGAAATATTAAAACTCGAAATGTTTGTGAGGCGGAATCTTTTTTTTTTGAACTCAAAAAAAACAAAACAATTAGGTATCTATATTTAGCGGCAGGATCATGTTCGTATGTTGTGCGAAATGGAGCCTAAGCCTATGTGACTCATATTTATCTTTCAATAAAAATTAAACAAAATGTGATCGATGTATGAAGCATGGCCGGCAAGTTTTGTGTGGTTTTCGCTACACATGGGAAATAATTACGTTTACACACAATTACTCAAATCAAATTTTCTTTATTCTGTGTAAAATTTGTACCAAAAAAAATTTTTTTTTTCGCTACACATGGGAAAATAAAAAGTTGCCAGCTCTGGTATGAAGCAAGATAACTTATCGAGTAATTGTCGACGGTTTTGATGGTTAGATAATCTTTTAGCCTCTGGTGATGATAGGGAGACTGAGAAGTGACAGTGTTATACGAGATAACCTCCAAGTACATCTTTGTTTAAATACTTATTTGTTGAACAAGTCCTCGAGAGATTTTCAGTCACTACTTTTTTTTACCTATAGACAATTTCCAAAATCACTAGCCACTCACAAAAAAAAAAAAAAAAAAATTATTCTTCGAAAAAACATTTGTTCCCACAACTTAATGTCTTTTAGCAAACAATAGCGCAGTTTTTAATTCTGAGTAGCTTGCATTGGCATCTGTAAATTATGAAATACATTATCTTAACACCACAGTCAAATAAAATTCAGTTATCTAAATTTTGGTAGATGGGCTATAATGAATGGTAATCTGTGATCAGCTTGTCGACTAGCTGACTTGTGCCTACCTGGTTCGTTTTCAAAATCAGTTAAAGGTGAATAAACTTTAGATACTCTACTCCTTGTTCTGCAGCATCTAGACTCTTTTTATTGATAGGTAGATAGGATGAATGCAATGGTTTGTAGCACCTTCAGCATTTTTTCACCTTAACACAGCTTTGAAAAATTCAGTTTGATGGATAAAGACGCGCTGTGAAACTCCAGCCTTGGTAGATTTGATAAAATGTTAAAAAAATTGAAGGATGTTATCATTAGAATTCAAAACAGAGTGTCAAATTGAAAATTTTGAAATTCAGGTAACTGAAACAATTTTATGGAATTTGCGGCAATATTGAAGGTGTTTGTCACATGCGTACTAATCATCAATTTTATATATACCGGGTGATTCATTTTAACACGCACCATAGGAAAATCTCCTTTGGTGCGTGTTAAAATGACTCACACGCGTTAAAGGAAAAGTAGTCCTTATATTAGACTAGATCTGATAGCAGTTTGGTGTGTATGGAGCATAACAAATTATTGCAAAAATTACTACAACATTTTTTCTGTTGGAAATAATATAATAAATAATAAACTCACCTGAACGAAAATTCATTGGTCTATAACATTGTTTTTGTGCACTTTTCAATAAAATCATAGATTCAGAAGTCACAGGGCCATATGTTTATCGAAACATATGGGGTAAACTTAGTTTTTGAAGAAAAGGATGATAATCATAGGTAAATTTTTCAAAAACGATGAGAGATAAGGAGAAATTGTATGGTGACGTTATTATTTTCTCAATGGTGCATTTATTTTCACCTCATCTGTATCATTTAACCCGCGTGAGTCATTTTAACACGCACAATAGGAGATTTTCCTATGGTGCGTGTTAAACTGAATCACCCGGTATATATTCTTGTTTAAAATTAACATTTGAAGGGGTTTGTATAGTGGCGCAAGATTGGGGGTTTTAGGGCCAATCCCCCCGAAATTGTTCGATTACTTCACATGCTCTCAGAAAATAATCGTCAGTTAGGCTGTTTTTAGAAAAAATTTTGTCAATCCCAAAATTGTGCTCTAGCTACGCCACTGAGTTTGTAACAAATGCTATGGAAATTCTTTCAACAGCAGAAAAATAAGTTGAAATGGTTTGTAACACCGATTCTGACTTATTATTATTTAGGCAGATTGTTTATGAATGTTAGACTTCGTAACGCCATATTTCCAGTCTAGTTCTTCTTAATTTATCTAAATCGCTCGTTAAGTTATACTTATGGTGTATTATTTTTTATTTATAGTAAATTTTGGTTTTTGGTCTTGTATTTCAAACTTTATTTTATCTTTTGACAATCATTTACAATACTGAATATTCAATTACGTCTCGTTTAAAGAGCGATTTATTTTGTACTATTTATTTATCTGTAAATGCTCACGTTTCAGATCTGTAAATTAAGTTAAGTAAGATAATGCAACAGTTGAATTGCGAGTAGGTACTTGAATTTTTAATTTATTTTGAATGGACTTTCGAGCTTGTTTTGTCAGTTTCCAGCATTTATTTCGGGTTACGAGTCGGTAACATTCAGTTACTTGTTTAATCTGATCAGTATTTTGTATTTTCTGTTTGAATTATTTATTACCGACCTAATTTATGTACTGTTTATAATTTTCCACAATATTTATCGGAGATAAGTAAAGAACCTTAGCTGTGTGTCTCTACTCTTCAGTCCTCATACGAATAAGAATATTTATTTTACGGAACACTCGAACAGAGAACTCTTTATGAAACATTCAGGGAAACCGAGTTGAAAACGCAGATAACGCTATCCCCAATTAGTCACTCGACTCTTTTCAGCTGTCTCCATTCATCATTTTATGCGGCAGTTCTCAAACTTTTCCAACCCGCGTCTCCTTTTCAGCTGAAAGCTGAATGCTAAGCCTCCCCAAAGGAAAAATAAAAAGAACGATGGCAAGTTTTGATTTCTAAAAAATTTATTTTTTATTTGTGTGACAAAAAAAAAATCGTACAATATTTATTTAAAAATTCATCCAAGCGAGAGGGATGGCCTTGTTTCTGACATTGTTCGTTATAACGAGGTGTAAAATTGAATTAAAAAATAATCTTTGTCGTTTCTTTCCACTCTCAGAACGCTTTACGCACCACAACTTGAGCACCTCTAGGCTCTGATCTTGCGATTTTCTCGAGACACAAGGTTGCATTAACGAACGACTGCTAATGAGTAGAATGAATGCACAAAAAAGAAAGTATAAATAAAAATTTCTACGTAGCAGAGAATAATCCTTTGCATTAACTCTAACGGCGCGAAATAAAAGCAGCTGCACCCGAGTTCAACGCTGGGCGGATACGCCAGAAGTGTATGAATTGTGAAGTGTGGGGTAGGAGGGCTGCGCCTAAAACGGTGACACCGTCGAAGTCGCACGACTTATGCTGCGCCCCAAACCCGACGCCACCGAAAACAATGTCAACGCTCGTGGAAAACCCACACACATTTCACAAGCTTGTCTCCATTTCACTTCGTTGCTCCACCGTCCTCTCAGCCCCACCAATGAAAATCCCTTTTTCCACGTTAGCCGCTAAAGTTGTGTCTTCGCAAACCCCATTAGCTCGGGCACCCTTTTTTCCATATAATAAACTGCATTTAATAAAACATTTAATGTGCTTTATGAAACGGAGAAGGGTGAATATTGGCTCGCTTGAATTTTCCATCGTCTACTCTAATTACACTTTTCTATGGTCTTGACCCGTCGTAAAAGTTGTACTAACGCGAAATTAGATATACCTGTGGTGTACACAGATAGGCCTATATAGGCTACACACATTTAGACGTGCGCACATCTCCACGTCTCCAATATTCGTCTCTTCTCCCCTTCCCACTTATCCATAAACTCAATCCCAACGCACGCTCATCGCTTTTCCACTTTTTTCTCCCTCCCTCACTCTCACTCACTCTATCTCTCTCTCACTCTCTCACTCTCTCACACTCTCTCACTCTCTCACACTCTCTCACTCTCTCACTCTCACTCTCGCTCTCTCTCTCTCTCTCTCTCTATAATTCGATAAACTTTGCCACCCCTATCCGAAGTTATTCGTGCTTCGTCGAAGCTAATTTAATTTAGACTTAACCAAGAGTCGCTGCTAGCTTTTCGAGAACTTCCAACCAATTAAAATGTGAATATTTCTTCGTCGAACGTCTGTTTTCTCCTAAAGTTTGCGAGAGCCTGTGTGTGTGCGTGCGTGCGTGTGTGTGCGTGTGTGTGTGTGTGTGTATGCGTGTGTGAGCTGAAAGAGAGACGCTAACATCAAAGCATCCTCAAGTTAAAAGTTTTTGTGTAAATTGGTGGTAAATTTTGGTTAACGTGAGGCGGATGAAAGGCGATGAAGCGGTTGTACTCAAGTTATGATAAGGCAAGACGAGGAGGGGGTTGTAAAGAGCTAAGTATGTGCGAGGGTAGACAAATCGTAACGCTTGCGAGAGTTAGAAAATTTTCTAAATACTTTCTTATCTACGTGGTAACTTGGGCAACCACGAACGACTGGTCGACAGAATTGGTTCACAATAAGTTTAGGATAAATCTCCAAAATAACGAAAATTAAAACCTTCTCCCTTTTCTTCAACTAGCCCCCGTAAAAAATGTGAAAAAATAGCCTCTAAATTATTCTTTGTCTTCAGCCTAGCTCCGTTGGTTATGCTACCCGAGTACGACAATGCTAAGCCCTAAATTTTGTAGATATTTAAAAAAAATCATCAATATTTATGAACAGAGTATTATTACTGAACGGCGATAAAACAAGCAGGTTTTCCAACCAATTCGATTAATCCCTAAATCGTTGGGGATGAAAATCCTGAAATACTAGATACACCTAAAATCCTTGGATCGTAAAAATACATCGTAACCAAAAAAACAAGAAGAAAAGGTCTTCTTTGCCTAGAGCTGAAGCCTGAATCCTTAATTAAAATCTCTTTTTCCAATTCGATGAATTCAGTTCCCATCTCGCTCCTACTTTCATTCGAAATAAAGATACGATTATCCGTTCCGGAGCTTTTATAAATGAAAGTTTAAGCCCAGTTCTGATTTAGTACCAGAAAATTATAAAGAATATGGTTTCTGTTTGAAATTTAGATTCGGTTTTCATACAGCCCTAGTTTTGACAGCTTTGTAGGTAAAGAACGGAAGAAATTAGTTTTTTATTGATGTAAAAAACAAGTCTATTATTCTACCAATACGACAGAAAATTAAGTATAATGGACTATAGAGGACGCCCCTGAAACTAAAAACGGCACCACTTGCAAGATAAAAACATCCTGGCCTCTTCTAAGGAACCAGTAATTTTAAATCTTATTTTTATCTACGAAATTCGTGTTCTTTGTGATTTATAAATTAATGATTATAGATATATTTACGTGCCTATTCAGTTAATTAAATTATTTGAAAAAAATTTCCGATTACTGCCTATGGGCCCGTTGAAGGGCAAGCAAATTTGAATTTGGTACCGAAGGAGTGGGGACAACAGCTTCGAAAGTGGTGCTGTTTCTCGTAATAGTAGTGTTTAGATGAGCGTGGGTCCTCCATGATATTTAGCAGTCTCTGTGCTAATACTAAGGGACCAAGTAGCTGATCAGCAGAAAGCATTTACATAATTGTAATACCAATTACCAATCAAGTAGGCTATTGTGAAAAATTTAAATCTGGAAAAATATATTAACTTTATTTCAGACTTAAACTGCTGGAAAAAAAAAATTCATGAAGAAACGTAAGAAAAATTTATTAAAAAAATACTAGAGAATTTTCAAAGCAACCTAAAATCCTTAAATCTGGAGATAAATCTCGTAGGTTAGCAACTCTTTAAATGTGGGCAAAAATTACTGCTTTATGTATAGAATTTTAGTATAGGCAGGTAAGACCTTACACCTATAGGCTATATCCAGTAAGTTATATTGCTGCAACTAATAGATCTGGAAAATTAAAATATGACAAAAAGTGGAAAATTATCGCTACACAGTATAATCATTGTAGGTACAGTATTATTTTTCTTGTTTGTACATAACTTCAACTATAGACGTACCATACTCGTAGGTATTTAGTCGTCTATTAATACATGCACTTGATGTGAATTATGATTATTATTTTTCAAGAAGAAAATATGTTTGATGCAACAGCTGTTATCGTTGTAAAGAATGATAGCTTAATCGATGCACTATAAAGCTAATAAAATGTAAGGTCAGTTTACCAAACGCTCTTTATATATTTGTAAGTATAGGTACATGGGGATAAGTGAGACATGCTAATATCTTATTCTGTATGAGTAGTAGATTAATTATTTATAGGCTAGTATGTTGGAAAAGAACTCTGTGGAAGAATTGAACAGCAAGTAGGCCTACAAACACAGTGCATAAGTATATGTAATTACAGGTATCTACCGCAATTCAATAACAAAGCACGAGAATTAAGAAAAACATAACTGTAAGAACAATATAGTGATTCTTCTTGAACAGAGGCTAATGAAATTAATGAAACCCTAAGCAATGGAGAAATATGGTGATGAGCAATAGTAAAAGAACTATGAGATTACATAAATAAATAATAAATTAATTTAGTCGTGGGGATTAAACTACTTGTATGAGGTTAGAGGCTCGGCCTCTTGATGACAGTTGTCACCTCAAGGTGACTAATTATGTGCACTGCACATTAAACACAATGTATGTTTGTTTGTAATTACTTGCAAATTCATGCAAGTAAGTTGCAACATCCAGGCTATGACAAATTGATAGTTCATGTCTTCGCTGACATCATGATTTGGCTTATCAGTGCATGTGCCACAGTTTACCCATTGCTATAGTAATGATAAAATATGTCATAATTAGTCATTATAGTATATGTATAAGTACATATTCTCTACATATGTGCCTTTGTGTGTGAGTAAGGAGCCAGTATATAAGCCCACAAAACTGGCTACAAAATTTCCAGTGTTCGCTGAGGTCTTGACTCAATCATACCTGTCTATGATTTGTAGTGAACACCCGAATAAACTGCAGAACACCTTCTGTCGTTGGAATATCTTCGATGACCTAAGGTATTCCACATAGGTACATTACAATGCGATAAAAATCGGCAGATAAAATTGATGTTAATATGGTATCAGTGGAATTAGTGACACGTGAAACACGATGTTGGAGATAATAGTGGTAGATGGAATTAATTATCGACGAAAATAATGGAAATTCGTAGTCATAGGATTATCAATGGCCTACCAAATAAGTAAATTAACGACATCAAACGACGACATGGCGTACAAACCTTATTACGAATAAAATAGTTTGATGAATTAACGAAAACAATGCAAGATCTATACCTACCCTATAAAAGCGAAATCTAGAAGTCCAGGGAGCAAATTACTCAGTAATAATTGATGAACCAAATAGCAAGATCAAGACAATGGTAGGTATAATCTTGCTCGTGATCTTGCGCCCTCAGTTTTGACCTCGCATCGGTATATTTGTAACATATGGGACTTGGTCTTACATAATCGAGTTTTGAATTTAGTCTTGTACAAGTAAAATCAATGCATCGAGTCTTGGTTTTGGTGTTGGTCCGCCACAGTCGGGTCTTGTTGATGGCCAAATTGAACTTATCATTCATGTCTTTTCCCAGTTATGAAAGAAAAAAGTATAACTCGGTAAATTCTTCAGAATTTCTGTCAGACCAGTTGGTACTTATGGATCAGAAATTATATAATCAAACCTTGGGCTTGGTCGGAGTTTTGTTCTTGCATTATAGTTGGCCTCGGTTTTAGTCTTGCAAAAAGTGCAAAATAAATTTTATTCACCCCTAAAAATTTCTCATAAGTCCAACTTCCTTATTCATCGAAATCAGCATAATATACATGCTAATTTTACTTTCGAAAACTTTCCCATAAGTTCTGGTTCCTTCGATGTGGCGACGATATATTCTGTTTACGCCACTGCTCTTTAAATTAATGTCGGCTTAATATCGAGTTATATGGTTTTGTGTTTGTGTTAACATCCCCATTAAAAACATCCCTTTTCCACTTCAAAGAACAAAACAAAAAGCAAAATAGCTTCGCAAACCAAAACACAACCTCATAAAATCGACAACGACGACGACGACGACGTCGGCGGTAGCGGCGGCGTGCAGAAGGTCAAAATCGAATGAAAATTTACAACCTCTCGATGAAATATTCATAATATTGTGTGAGGCGGTATATCGAATTCGAGGTTATACGCGAATCCGTTCTGCCATCAAATATTCGACACTTATTCACAGCCCCCTCAGGCGATATAAACCCTAATTAACGATATTGTATACTCGTACTCGCTTCAGTGAACCCACAAACACTGACGAGGGGAGAAAAAAAGGAGAGGAAAAACGATAAACCGCCCTCTTTTTCATTTCCGATGGTAGATATATTAAGTGACTGTCGTCGTTCGTTAGCGTTAAAAATTTCTCTTTCATACAATCCTCACCCTCTTTGGTTAAACTCTTCAACGATTTAAAAAAAAAAAAAAAAAAGTAAATAAATAAAAATAAAAGATATGAATGCAAAAAAAAGTAAAAATTAATTCGAATTAATGTTTTCAGTAGGTTCGTACTTAAGTACACGCATCGATCATTGTGTGTCACGGCTATTGAAAAATAATATCGATAAAGAAGAAGAAAAAATTAAAAAAAAAAAAAAAAAAAACACGCGACCCCTTTATGCCTTTTTCTTTTACCAGCCTACACCTGTTTAGCTCCTCAAAACGTATTAATTACTTTAATTTTTCTATTCGATTGCGAGTGGGGAATAGGAGTCTATAGCAAGTCTTCATTTTAGCAAGTGGTGTAGATCACTCAGGTTTTTTGGAGGGGCTTTCAACAAGCAATAAACAAAAATTGACTTACAAAAAAATCTTATGGTTATTTACGACACATGTGCCAAAAGTAGGTGGTTGCATCACATAGATAGTATGCTTCCACTTCACATGTGTTTCATACATTTTTTTCATAATACCTATCCGTCAAAAAAAAAAAACTTATGAAGAAGGAAACAAATAAACGAACTCAAAGTCGCCTACCTTTTTGAACAAATTGAGTGAAATCAAAAGTGCGCATGCGGGATAGGCGAAACGTTAATGAATTGGGAAAGTGCATGTGCAAATGCTGTATTTCGTTGTAAAAGGTGTTCATTGAAATGGTTTCTACTGTATTCAAATGTACCTGCTTTAAATTTCATGGTTGATGGTTTTTAATTTTTTAACGTTGAAAATGTTTAACTTCACGCATTGGAGTATGTTTCAGAGCAGTGTAAAAATTTTTCAACTTCAACAATCGACAATGTGGGTTTGTAAAGAAATATTGTTAGAGGTTAAAAAAAATAAAAGACTACTAGCTGTTAAACCCAGCATTGCTCGGGTAACAGTGTATAAATTTTCAGTATTCCTAATCTGTAAAAGTTATGCAACTAGTTTGACATACTTTTTGTTTCATTTTTAAGACCTCAATACCCGAAGGTTATGCAACTGTTTTGACATAATTTTTGTTTTTGCCTTATTGCTCCCTCCAAGAAAAGCAGCCACTATGAAACTTTCTTATTATCAATAGGAGACCAAGGGCTATATACCACCGTAATCCTGAGTGTTGGAGAGTGGGTGGTTTTGGAGAAAAGTGGGCACACACACACAGACACTTTGCTTTTTATATAAAATATATACATATATACATATATATTTACATATTGATGATTGATTGATTGATTAAAAAAAATTAGTTTTTAATCAATGAAGAATACGAGAGAGAAAAATAATGAAAATTGAAGATATACTAAAACGACTCAATAACCATTGGGTAGAAATGATTACTAACTTTGAAAAGAACAGGTTCCAAACTCAAACTTTCGAACTTAATTACAGCTCTCAGAATAGAGCTTTTGAAACGAAACTTGGGCGAAATCATCTAAGGATAGGCACATAAGGTTAAAATTTTGCGAAAATCTGTCTCAAGTGGGAGAAGCGTGTAAAATATCAGAGTTGAGGAATTGGTCGAATGAAAAAATGAACATTAAATTCTAAAATTTTTGAAAAATCAATTTATTATTTAGGACTCATTTATTTAGTCTTCAGAAGTAAGTATGGGAAGAAGTTGTTCCAAGTACCTGAATTTAATTGAATTTGCCTTAAAGACATAACTAAATTCGTGAAAAACTATAGCACAAGTGTAGGAAATTTTGGACATAAAAAAATAATAATATCTATATTAATTTACGTAACAATTATAATGAAAAATCTAGAAAAATTTTGTCATAATACAAAAACTGTATTTGAAAAAAATTTCAGAAGGAAAATCTTGAAATTTAATTTTTTTTTTTGTAATGTACGTCTTGTTTCTCAAAATTTTGAATTAAATACTGCTATGCTGGAGCTGCTGAAAGTTATACTCTTACAACAATCCTGAAAATACATTATTATTATTTTCAATGTACTGAGAACTTCATCGTTAGGTGATCGTGTTACAGGCTTGGCCAAATAGGAAGTTTGAAGGTTCCTTAGGTATAGTTGTTTTAATTTTCTTGAAGGATTAAATGATGTTCTCCAGGTTTCTGTTGTTTTCATTGGTTTTAATTTACCATCTGTTGTGATGATATTTTTTTGCAATATTTTTGAAATTTTTTTGTGCCGGTAATGCTTTTTTAGAGAAATTCTAATGTCGTTAAGGGGACACGAATATTGGCTACTAAAAAAAGTGTGAGCTGCCTCTCTCGCTGCTTAACAGCTAATATGAATATATGTTTTTGGGCAGTAGGATGTTGTTGGTTGTTGTAGACGGCCCGAAGTGAGTTTAAGGCTGAAAGGGAACATGTTCATATTAGGGCGAGTATTTTTACAAGTGGATTCAATTATTATTTTACTAACTAGATAGATTACCTACATATAATTCTGCGAACATGATAGATTGATAATGGTGGCGGTAAACTGTAAATATGGGAATCGTATGGCGTTTGATTCAGAGATAATGGAGCAACCAGATCTATTGGAGAATTTCGAGCGATCGGTATAACAAATTTCATAATTTTGGTACGAGTTTGAGAGGTAATTTTATCCTTGTTAATTATATTCCCTCACGACAAAATATACTCGCGTAAATACATTCTCTTAACAGATTTTGTGATTAGTACGTCGTATCCGTAATCTGATTGCTTTCTATTCAGCCTACGTCATTTTACTACCAACGCTGTTGGCACATAACATACGACCCGATTTCTTTAATCTAGGCTTTAGATGAAAACGTGAATTTTTCATAAAAATAACGAATCACGCAAACTTTTTTGAAATTTTTCGATCTTCGAATTTTAATGGTACGTAAATCGTACAGAATTTTCAGGATCACCCTTCATAACCACAGATACGTTATGGCTTGGTTGGGGACTCATGTTCACAGACAGGTTGGGACTCGACTCGTGGTTAGGTGGGAACTTAATTCGGATGTTGGTTGGGACTCGACTCGGTTCTGTCTGCTTTAAATGTCATCAGAAAGAAAAAAGTGGAAGAGCACCTAACCAAAAGGGTGCAACCGGGGCCATCCCGATCATATGGCACAATGAGCGACCGCCTTGGGCTGCATTTTGAGGGCCGAAAAATTGAAGAAAGAACAAAAGTACAAACTAGTGCTGCAGCCCCTTCGCTGGGAAATGTGGAATTTCTAAAAACCAGCCAATTACAACCAAAATTAGATTAAGAGAAGAAATTTTGGAAGGGAAAAAAATAAATGAAAAAATAAAAATGAAAATTTTGAATAAAAAAAAAAAAAATTTTATTTTATTATTAGGACGTGTCGAATAAGGACAGCATAAAAAGATGAGACTGGGTCAGCAAGTGAACATGCCCAAAAAATAAAATCAAATGCATTACGTATATTTTTTAAATAAAGAATTGAAAAAAATAGGGTCCACATTGACAAACTTGTTTGTTGTATCATTTGACCGCCGTGACTTCATATTTTGAAACTTTTGAAAGTGTACATTTGAAATATCTCTGCCGCGCATCAACCACGGTAAATGGGTACTTTCCGAAAGTGTCAAATTTTATAATGGCTGCCATTCAAAAACCAGTTGACCAATTTTGCTTAACTTCAATACCAGAACAGTCACTAATGGTCTCAAACTGCCATAAACATTTCAAGTCAAAATATTTTAATTTACAGGAGTTATTGTGACGACAACATGGTGAGTTTGCAACACTTTGAGAATCCCCTCCTCCGAAATTAGCAGATAAGTTTCAAAAATTTTAACACGTATGTGTAGCCCACAAAAACGTCTAACATCATCCCAAGTTTCATTGCCATAGGTCAAACAGCGGAGGCTCCAAAGACTCCCAAAAAATGTCAAAATGAGCAAAAAGTGGAAATATATATATCTGAGTGACCTATATATTCGTCTACGAATTAGGATCGGCGCTTTTCTATAGGTCTCGCCGCTACTCTGAATGCAATAGTTGTCTTTTCCTTTGGAAAATACGTGAAACATTTTGACGGAATTGAAAAAATTAAAGACACCTCGTCATGGGTCCTACAGAGGGTAATCATAAATTACCGCAAAGCCTTCATTAAAGCTGGAAAATCCGAATACCGAAGTGTATTAAGGGTAAAGGGGGATTAAATTGTAGGATGTACCTAACCATTTAGTCATTTTTTAAAATAAATAATTTATTTGAAAAATAGTTCACAAACTCAATTTTCACACCTCGTAGCGTCGATGGGTTGGGCAAGGGTGAGGCTCATTATTTTAGGGGCGCTAAAAAGGGACTTTTTCCCAGAGCGGCAACATCGCTAGGAACGGGCCTGGCGCAAACGTTTCAATTTTCCACAGATTCACTTGCTACGCTTGTAAAATCTAACGAATATGCTCAAATATTGGGCAATTCACCCATTCAACCCTTTTTGCAGGGACAAAAACCTTATGACGAACGGTGCTACTCATACTCAAACCCATTTAAAACCCTCCATTCCCGTCGTGAGAACACGATAATGGGGCGCGCGTGTATTGTATCCACAATGTGTGATTATTCTCTGTTTACACGTTATTTTATTACCCTGCGGGCTCATATAACGTTTACGCCATCAGCCAAAAATTGCCGAACGTTAATGGAGCGGTCGCAAAAATTTTTATTGACGTGGTGAGAAAAAGGAAAAAAAAAAAAAGATACAGCTATAATGCCTTTTTTTACGAGTGAGAAAAGAAAGTTTTTGCGCGTTTAATACGAAAGCCCGAAAAGTTGTATGTGAAATAAAGAAAAATACCACCCCTCCCCCGAAACAGATAAAAAGAAGATACGGCGAAAGGATATTCGAGACACACAAAGCGGGAGAAAAAAGGTACGCGTATGTGTGTGTGTATGCGTGTGTGTGTGTGTGTGTGTGTGTGAGAGGGAGAATGAGGGAGAAAAAAATAGAAAAAAAGGAGCAAGGAGCAACGTCCTGAGGTTTTTCATCAAATACGAGCTCTATAAACGGCAGTAAGTCATCAACATGATGAAAATTGCGTGCTTAGCGTCGCCAAGTTTTGCAAATTGATGGGTTTCCGGAGGAGGGAGAGGAGGAGACGAAGAGTTGAAAGAAACGCTCGATAAATTTAAAAAATTTATGGCTAACGTATTTTGTTGCAAAAGGGTAGCTAATCGGCGAGCAGAATATTTGTTTAAAAACAGAAGCAGCCGTGAAAAAAGTGTAGAAAGTGCAATGAACTTGACGTTTTATTTCTATATAAAAAATAAATAAAATAAAAAAAACATGAAAATATAACAAAACAAAAACTAAATGGATATTATTATGGCAAGATCGTATCAGGAAATTTATTTTCAAAATTTTTGGCACTTCGATGTTTAATAGAATTGCGTTGTGCTTATTCAGCTACCACAAAAAGAATAATGATTATATGATTTAGTTGAAACATAAACGATTTGAACTTTACTAAACTTTTGAGCAACAAAAGGGAACGAAAATGGCAATATATTGGAGAAAAATTGTTTTACGTGTTTCTCCCCAAATTCTTTTCGATTTTTATTTTCGTATTTCATTTTGGAAGTTTTAAATTTATCCGCTGGTATTTTCTTCTTATTTTTACTTCATGAAAAGAAAATTCGTTTTCCGTAATTTAAAGAATTTATTCGAGTGTACTCGAAGATTCCGGCGAGTTGAAGAACAGAAGCGAGAAAAATTTGAAAAGCAAGAAAACCATCTTTGTGATGTAAAAATAGCAAAATCATCTTACTTTGGACTTATCCTTTGGGTTGGAGGAGAAGAGGATCAGTCAGAAAGTCCGTAAGTTATGGTCCTGATATTACCTGGAATAATAAAATATTTTTTGGAAAAAAATAGCGTTGAAAGTTTTAACGTTTTATTTCCTAGTATACAGTGTAGGTACATGTAGAAGGGAAAAAAATGTAAAACATTAAATTGTTGAGATAGACATCGAAATGAAACTTAGCAACGTTGTAGAATAGAGTGCGAAGAACCAGATAAAGTTGTTCTTAAAAATAGTTCGGGTTGGAAGGGTTGCCAGATTGAGAAGGTTTTTACAGGTACCTCTCCAACTGTAGGTTCATATAATGAAGTAATGTAGGTTTTTGAAGTTAATTTTTTATATTTTATTTTTTTAGGAGGGCTGTTTCTACCACAGAGTGTATTAAATACAATTAAAAAAGCACGCTATTGTGAGTCCTGTTAAGGGGAATGGCATCAGCTTTATAGTATCACAACCCTACTCCTTAGGTACTAAATTCAATAATGCCATATGGTTACTGCTTATCACTTATCAACAGGACAAGGATTTTTAGGTACAGATATAAATTTTTTTTATAACCCTCCGATGGTTTTTTACTGACTGCGTACGGCGGAGGTTATATGTTTGGTATGTTCTATTTCCGGAACTAACGGAATTTCGTTCGCTCAGAATAAGTATCTTACTTTATAGATTTTATTGAAAGTAGGCTCAAAATCTTCATGACCATCTCAAGATTGTTCTAGGCTATTCATATTTGAAAATTAAAAAATTAGAAGGGTGTAACTAAAGAAAATGAGAATTTAAAGATTGAAAAAATTATTTTCATAAATTTGGGCGCATCCACCACTAATAGATAGGAGAAAGGCCGGTATGAGTACGCACTTAAGGTTTGACCTTATGTAACTAAGTCAAAACATGAGGGATTTTGTTCAAATTTGATGTAGCTATGCTGTGAACCTTTATTTACCTATTCCCCACCTTCAAAATTTTCAATAGCCCCTCAAATTGTTTAGGGGGTAAAAGTATAAAAAAAACCAAATGCATACTCTTATATGACATAGCATCTAAGAGTACGCACCTAATTTTTTTCATTGATTATGAGAAATTGCATAGTCTGAAATATATATTTATTTCATACGAACGTCAACACAAATCACAAACAAATTTATTGATTCCCGGATTACTAGTGCAGGATTCATGCCATCAATGTTTACATTTGTTACACATAATTCAATCTTCAACAGGTGGATCAGAAAAAAGTTCTTCACATGCTGGGCGTGAAATTTCCTCATTTTTGGAGGTAAATTTTTTAGCACTTGTCGTTTAGTTTTGCTTTTATTTCAATCCAGTTTTCTTTTGTGAAGAATAGTTTTCATTTTGTAGACCTTTTTTCATAAGAAAAAAATAAATTAGTAGTAGGAACAAAATGCGTACTCTTACGCACTTGTGAGTTTTACCAATAATATCAGTTTTATTAACTGATAACAAAATACATTGGTAACTAAAGATATATGAAAAGGTAGCAAAAAGTATGTAGTTTGAATAAATATGATTACCTACTCAGTCATTTTTAATAATAGTCACTGAATTCTTATTTCGTTCTTTGAAAATATTATATCAGAAACCAAAAACTACAAAAATTTGTAATAAAAGTGGAAATAATGATTATAAATTCACGTTTTTTGGCATGAAGAAGGAGTATTTGAAGTAGAACAACATACGAGATGGAGCAGTGTTGCCAACCTTTCAGTTGCAGAAAAAAAAGCAATGTGTACTTTTAGAGACTGCACTCTTAACAGCCTTTCCCCTACTCATTCAGATTAACGCAGTTTTTTTTTCTTTTTTTAAATAAAATTTATTACCAAATACTTTTGCAATTTGCAGTCTCCTGATTCTAAAAATGCCAATTTTACTTCACCTATTTTCACATATTTCGAAATAAATTGGCAGGTACCTTTTATTACGACATATTTTGATAAAAATGCCTTCTTTGGACATAATTCGTTAAAGATACATTTTTTTCTGTACACTATCAGGTTTAAAGACAGTCTAATATAGGTACAGTTTTTCTTATTTTTAGGGCATATGTATTTTGACATATTTTCTCAATTTTTCGCGTATATGCATGCAAAATTATAAACTGCATATTTTGGGCATTCTCGAAGAATATTTTTCGATTATAAACTCCTGAAAGTCCTTCCTCCAATTATCAAACTTGACGTTATTAACTTCTTTTTTATCTTCTTTTTTGTCTTCTTTTTTATAATATCCTTTTATTTAACTCCGTTTGGAAACAGAATTTAGACTTTGTTTTTGGACAAATGAATAGTTACTGACTTTGCTCTAGAGCATTATCAAAGCGCTATTATCGCAACTGAGAGTTAGGTTCACAGATTATAAAATGTAATTGGGAAGTTGAGGCTCCACAAGGAATGCTAAATTTGCTTCATATTATCACAGAATAAAAACAAGACAATGTACTTTTCCCACGTCTTTTTCCACGAAAAAAAGAAAATAGTTTGAATTGATTTTCTGAGAACGGGAAAAATTTTAATATCCATAATCATTAATTTTCAGAGGATAATCATTACATCCTACTCAATTTTAATGATAAAAACTAATTTTTAAAGGAAATTTTTGCGCTACAAAGTCAATTCATTTATACCAAATCCTGTTTTTGGCCCATTACAATATTTGCCACCAGAATGCGTATCTTTTGGCTCAACTTTCCAATAGAGGATGCACATCCATCTAAATGCTACAGCAAAAAGTGGCACAACTTTTTAAGCCATTGTCCCCACTTGTACAGTAGTAAATTTGAATTTGCTTTCCCCTCATTCTGATCCAATGGCGATAATCAAAAAATTTAAAAAAAAATTATTTAATTAAATGAATGAATAAATATAATTATTAATTTAAAAATCAAAACCAACTCGAATTTCGTAGAAAAAAAAAAAAAAAAATTGTCAGTACTTTAGGAGGCCATGATATATTGCTTGTGAAAGTGAATCCTCTATTATATTGTTAATACTCATCTGTGGTTAGGTTACATGTGTGAGTGCAATAGAGTTTGCTAAGTTTCATTTCACACATTTTACTCTTATTAAAGGATCATTATAATAAACGGACAAGCCGTTAATTATTTCACAAAATTATTTCATTAATTATTCCCTCGATGTGCATGCGTCACTATTCATGAAGCCACACGTAGTCATGAAAAAAAATGTTTGTTATTTTCTCCAAAACAACAAATTCTACAGTGTTACTAGAAATTCAGGGCTTGTATTTTATAAAATTCATTATTTATTTGTTCTGTGAATTCCAAGTTTATCTGTGATGGAAACATTTTATAAATGAAAAGGGCTTACTGTGCATGTGCATGTTACCTTCTCATCACTTTAGGCTCTTAAAATTATAACTGAACATCCAGCAATCCGTACACCTATATGATCAAAGAGTTTAGTTCACTTAAATAAGATAATTCTCCCGTAATAAATCCAATGATGTTTTGCAGTAGGTACCTAGAAGGTGGGGATTGCTCATTTGCAGGTGGTTCCACTTTTATTTCGCGGTGTCCTCCATTATATTCAATACTTTGTGGTTCATATTGATTGGTCGAAGGGGTCATTTCTTCACTACTTTATGGAGATCATAGAAACCCTGATGTAAGAGTGTTACTAACTTTCACTCAATAAGACTAAACGCTTTTCTACTTCAACGACTTATTTATTCAAAATTTTTTAATTTGTACCCTCTTCGACTAATTTTATTCTAAAAATGTGTTGGTACAATGAACTGCTACCGAAATAAAATTGACTGAATAATGGAAATAAAAATTGGTGGAAATGTATCTTGATAGATTTTGTTTCATTGATAGTGTGAACAAAAAAAAAAATAATAATAAATTACGAGTGGTTAAAGAGTCAAAAATACAAAAAGAAGTAAATGTAAAAATCGTATCAACGAAAGAAGTGCTGCAAATTACAGGAAAAACGAAGAAAAAAAAAAGGAGATTGTTAAAAGGGAGTAGCGAGTACGAAAAATAAATTGTTGAAAAAGAGGAAAAAAGAAGAAGGTAGAAAAATAAAAAAAAAAAACTTTTTCAGTCGAGTGGTTGAACGTGAGAAGCTTGAAATAAAATAACAGATTAGGAGAGCGCATAGAAAGAGGAAAAAAATGCAGCCGAAAAAACGTACGTACAAGTAACATGAATGGAAAAAGATTCCGGTGATGCTGGAGAGGAAAAAAAAAAGAAAACAGTAAACGAGCGAGAAAAAAATCGGGATTTTGAGATACGATTGAGACGAAAAATCCATTTTCATATTTTTCACGGTGTAGTACACTCTTTACCTACACCTACCATATACTCATCCCTTTTTATCTCTCCCACTACCCCATCAACCCTCACACTAGCGTTGTAAATATTTTATATACCTATGTTTTTCGATACACTCGTCTGTCGATACATTTTTTTCTTCCTTGAATATCTCCTCGTCAAAAGTAATAACACCTGAATATTGGCTTTTGAAAAGAGAAAAAAAAAAAGGAAAGAAGAGCTTCGTAATTTTTTTCTCTCTTTTCCATAACATGTTACTTCGTATTTTCTCCTCTCTTTTTTAAAATTGGTTTTCGGCTGAAAAACCATCTGTTAAAATTAGTTTTTCTTTGAATATAAAAAAAAGGCACTTGCAGAAATGCTGTTTCAAGAAATGAATTACGTTTTTTTTCAAATTTAGAGACTATTCGACTTTTTTTTTTTTTCCCATTTGAAAAATTTTTAAACCGCACGATTTTAATATTTTAAAAATTACAAAGTAAATAGGAAAAACGTAGAAACTGGATGAGAAATGAATGAACGGAAAAATAAGTAGCTTTTAAATTGATCGTAAAACGTTAGTACAAGTTTATTACGGCAGGTTAGAATATTATTTTTTAACGCCAAAATAAAACTTTTTCCCTCGACGTTTAGCTTTTCGTACCTTAATTAAATGACTTTTCTGCCATAAAAAGGACGCACGAGATAACTGCTGTTTAGGGAAAACAATAGCTGTACTTACGGTTTTGTGCCATGTATTTGTCTACCATACTTCGTTCTTTTCCATTTATGTCCTTTTAATAGTAATTTTTTTTTTTTTTTTTTTTTGACAAACACGTGATTACCATATGTTTTAGCGAATTACTATAAGAATAGATTTTTTGTGCATGGGCATGTTAAGTGGATGGAAAGTTTATGAAAAACCCTTCGAACAAGATAGTCCTTTTGAACACTTGTCTCCTCTCTGGTCTAAGGGATCTTTACATTAACAGTATTTGGAGCAAATTTGCCGAAAAGGTAAAATTTTGGGATTCGAATAATTTTTTCAATTACTTATTAATTGGATTAATAATGTTATCAAGATGTTTAAACTAAGAATTTTGATTTTTAGCACATCTTTAATCACCTTTTTTCTCTCTAAATTTTTTAAAATTTTCAGTTCTTACTGAAAATTAAAAGGGTTCTTTTTTAGTAATTAAATAGTACTTCAATCAGAAATATCTGAAAATTAATTTGTTTGTTTTTTTTTTGTCGATTACAATTAGAATTAGGTGCTTTAATTCCTGTTGAAATGGACCTATCATAACTTTTATTTTATGTATCATCGCCAGGACGCCAGGGAATGGAATTGAGAAAAATATTAAAGATATTCGGTGACTATTGGCAGTTTGATTAATTATTATTTTATTAATTGTAAAATTGTTAACATAATCTTTTGACATAATTGGTTTATGTACATCCTTATACGTATGTTAAAATTTAACGCCATCTCTTGGGAAATACACGTACTAACGCACTAATTTTTCTCTACTCAGGTGCGGACAAATGGGAGGATTTTTCAATTGAACTTGAAATACAAGAAGCTAACAATAACAGCATATTTAATGAAAATACAGATTCATCTGAGGGGGGTAAAAAAAATAATAATAATTCCGAAAATATACCAAATGATGAAAAATCACACAATAATTATGATACTGATGGTATTAATGATGCTCATAATAATAATAATAATAATATATTAAATAAAAAAATGATTATACATAGAAGGTTGGGTCACTTGAATGCACGATATATCCAAAAATTAAAAAACTTATCTGTTGGTATTCCAGAAAATTTAAACTTTAGAGACGATGATTTTAAAAACTGCCAAATCTGCTGCATTGCAAATAATATGAGATTAGGGCATAATGGATTAAGAACAAAACCATCAAGAAAATTAGAGATAACTTCTTCGGATATAATGGGTCCATTCACACCATCGATTGCCAATCAGAAATATATTTTAACCTTTATCGATCATTACTCAAAATACACCTTCGTTATGCCAATACCAACAAAAAACCAAGTGGCAACCGAATTCAAAAATATAATAATGTAAATGAAAAATAAATTTCCCAATTTCCCTATGGGGACTATCAGATGCGACAATGCAAAAGAATATACAGACGCAAAAATAGTAAATTATTGTCAGGAAAATGGTATCACAATGGATTACGTAGATCCTTATTTCCCAGAGTTGAATGGCGTAGCTGAAAGGCAGAACCAGACACTCATGAGAAGAGTAAGAGCTATGCTCATTTACGCCAACTTGACATTAAATATTGGTTATATGCAATTGTTACATCAGCCTATTTAATAAATCCTTCACCAACAAAAGCCAATATAGATTTTAAAATCCCATACAAATTATTTTATAGCACAAAACCTAACTTAAAAAATTTAAAAGTATTTGGCTCATTAACATACAGGCACATTCCTTTTGAAGTTAGGAAACAAAATGCAACTAAGGCTAAATCTAAATTAAAAAATAAAATAGACCCAAAATTGGCACCCCGAGCAGAAAAAAGCATAATGATGGGATACACTAATACGGGATATTGTTTAAGAGATCCATTTGAAACTAAATTGTATATTGCATGTGACGTAAGGGTAGATGAGTCTCAAAATATTAAATCACTGGAAACATCCAACAAAAAATTAATAATTCAGCCAGCAAATTATGAACAGGATCTGGGAATAATAAATCCAATAATTATGAATATTAATATTAATTACAACAAATCATACATAGAAGATTGCGTCCCAAAAAATTTTAACGAAATTAATAATAATCCTTTTAGAACAGAGTGGGTAAACGCAATAAATGATGAATTTAATTCCCTAAATAATATGAATGTTTGGGATATAGTAGACTATGATTGTCAGAAATTAATCGACACAAGATGGATATTTACAATAAAATACGATGAGTTCGGCAACCCCAAACCCAAAGCCAGATTAGTAGCAAGGGGCTTTAAAGACCGAACTGAATACAATATTACTGAAACACATGGCCCTGTTGCATCCATAAGTACTATTAGATGGTTGCTCTCTATAGTTAATAAATAAAAATTAATTCTTGTACAATATGACGTCAAAACGGCATATTTGAACTCTTCCATTATAAAACCTATTTATGTCAAAAAACCTGAAGGGATAAATATTAATTCAAATCAAGTCCTTGAATTAAAGAAATCGATATACGGACTTAAAACATCAAGCAAATATTGGTACGACCTATTGGACTACAAAATAAAAGAAATGGGCTTCTTAAGAACTAAGGCAGATAGATGTTTGTATCAAATGAATACCAACAATGAAAATACATATTTTTTAAGCTACGTAGATGATATTTTGATAGCCTCAAATTCACAAATGGCAATTACAAAAATCAATGAACAATTAGAAAAATCTTTTACTATTACAATCATCAACAATCCAAAATTTTTTGTAAGATTGGAGATCGAAAGAAATATTGAAAATAAGATGATAATATTATCCCAAAATAAACACATAGAAAAAATGATAAAAAAAGTTTGGAATTTCGGAAATAAAAAAGACAAATACTCCAATGGAAACTGCCCTAAAAATTGAAAAAGTTGAAAATGGTAAAGATGATACAGAATACAGATCGATGATTGGCGGATTATTGTTCCTAGCCAGATTTACCAGACCTGACATATTATTTCCAGTAAACTTTTTCTCACACTTCCAAAATAATTCAAATGATACACTTAAAAATTACGTAAGGAGAATATTCAGGTATATTAGCTCCACAAAAAATTATAATTTAACATATTGATCAGAGGGAGATGGAATACAAGCATATATTGACGCCTCATATGCCCCTCAAGTGGATGATAATAATATTGACCCAAATAATTTACAAAAAGGAAAATCAATTACTGGTTTTATGATTTTTGCGAATGGAGATTTGATAGAAGTAATTATTATATAGTAAATTATATTATTATTAAAATTATTGTTAGTATTTATTAGTTCAATTTGTATGATTATTCTTATTGATATTCCTATTATTCCTGATCATATTCCTATTAATATATATATAATTCTAATATTTTTATGGTTTGTTGAATATATTCATTTTTTAATTAAGAATTATTTATTTTATTAATTTTGAAAATTAAATTTAATTCTTTATGGAATTGTTCAAAGCAAACAATCCATGCTTCATTTAGTACCGCTGCAGAAATCATAGCAGTCTTTGACACTCTAGATATAATAAAAGTGATACAACATATGAATTTCGAAATTTTAGGGGAAAAAATAACTGTAGACGTAACGGAGGATAATATATCAACTCAAAAAATTTGCTCTGGGGAAGCCAAAAGAAATCGAGAGCACTCATGATAAAATGCTACTCAATTTTGGAGGCAAAGGAAGAAAAAATAATCCACTTTAGATCTGTCAATTCTGAAAATCAGCTTGCAGATTTACTTACAAAATCCTTAGACAGAACAAAATTCAAAAATTTAATAATCAAAATTCTCAAAAATACGAATTTGTACACATAATATTATATACATTTATTTGAGAAAAATACCGGTCCAGAAAGTCAAGTCGTACCAAGTCAAATATTAAAGTCCAAATATGAAACATATTGTACAAGAAAAATACCCCTACATTGTTCACAAATAATACTTAAAGAAAAAATATACTCGAAAATACTTGTAAAAAATAGATACTCGATTTTGCTGCAAACCCAACAATGAAAACAGAATTAAAATCGAGCAAGTATAAACCCTATAAATGCTAATAAAAGAAATAGCATGCAACTTTATACAAGCGTGAGAAAAATACATGAAAAATTCCCACAGATCGTATGAAAGGAAAACGTTAACAATATACCAGAGATAAAAACTCATTACACGACCTCAATAAAGATTAACCTAATAGCCTGCCTTATCCAAAAATAAACATGTTACACGCCACCTCAAACACAAAGAGAAACGCAAAAGATAAAGCTAACGGACAACATATATTATCATTTCATACTATTGCATGCCAACGTACTAGATAAGATTGTAAAACGTAACGTTTCTTATGCACGATTGTATATCTTAAAATCTTTTGTTAATTTTATTTCCTTTCAATTCATTTTTTTTCTTTTCCTTTCATACTTTACACTCATAAATGTTCGAGAATTTATTCGAGCACACGCCGCAATGAATCATATATTAGTCATTTATATACACAAAATATTTTTTTTTTGCATGTTACCAATTATTCTTTTTATTTTTTTTAATCACAAATTTTTTGCAGGTTACCATTTACCATCTTTTATATATACATATACTATTTAAATATTCATATGCATGTGATTTAATTGTTTATTATATTCGTTTAATTATTTTTGAAGCACAGCAAACAAAATTATTTTTGAAACTTAAAGTTACTATATTTTTTTGAAACATCATGTCATTGCAATATCTAATTTTTTATGTTCTTTTTATGTGAATTAATATATTAAATTTCAGCGATCGTATAGATGAAGAACTCGAATGGTAAAATTTCAGGGGGGTGTATATACGAAATCCCACCTTATCTCATTCTTCATCATCATCATCACATCAATATATATATATGTCACACGTACACTCTCATCACAAATCGCTTCCCCTACTTTCCGTTGCTGGTAATGCTGTTGCTTCGCCATTACGTACTTTACTTGAAATTATATTTTTAGTCTGCTAATAAATTCTGTCGTGAATACTTCACTCTTACTCATTTTTGTTCCTCGTACTTACCGCCTCACATCAATAATCTTATTACTATGAAGGACAGACTAAATAGGCAAGGTGGAGTGAGTTGGAATATCTCAACAAAATATGAATTCTTAAAAATGGTGCCAAAATGCTCAGGAGGTCATGAAAAAAAAAACATACTTCTTCCCACCTCTGGGTCCGAATACTCAAGCAATTTTAAAAAGTAGATATTTTTTTAAAAACTAGGACCTAGGAATAGGAATTTAGCTAAGGGGAGGCAATCTTTCATGACTGATTCTGCCTATCAAAGCATCAGTCTACTTTCAAGAAGAGCTGAAAGTACCTCACGTTTTACATTTCTACAAAAAGGACAGAGCTATTTAAAGTAATAATACGTAAGTAGTTAATTATTAGTGAATTGAGTTTACCGTATAGTTATATATTGGTAATATTTAATCAATATATTGACAAAAACATATACTTATAAAATTAATGGCAAGATATGATTGATGAAAGTAAAAGCAAGAAATTAGTTGTTTATAACGTTGCAAAATACAGATAAAAACAACGAAGAACAACTAACAAGCGCTGTGGCGGCGGCGCCTGCGGCCAGCGTTCCTTTTCTGTTGCTTAAAAACAAATTTAAAGTTTGAAGATTATTCTTGGAAAATGTTCAACTCTACAGTATCTTTTAGTTTTGATTTTAGACTGAAAAAATAAAATAAAATGAATGAATGAAAATGAATTAATGTAAATTCAATATATAAAATGAATGAAACAGTGAATACCATTCGTAACATTTATTGTCAAAATTTGTTGGCTTATTTATCGCTTCAAAAGCAAGCGTTCGTGATAATACGGTTGAATAACAATAACTGAAAATGATGATCCACTCAAAATTAATTATTTTTTAATTTAAGAATCATGTGCTTCGCTTTAACAAGTTAATTTTTTCATAATGTTAGATAAAACAATGAGTGCAGAACAGAAAGATGATGTCGAACTTAATTTAACAACTTTCAGAATCTATTTAGATGAAGATACTGATGATATGGAGGAGTACATCACGGAGACTTATGTAAGTATTCTTCAATTCAGTTACGTTTCTGTACCAATTCGAGGAATTTAATTTTCCATTTCATGATTACACAGTTTTAAGTTCAATCTTGTGTAGATGTAGGATTTGTGTGAAGAGTTATTCACCAGCGTTCAGCGTTTTCATCTGTCCATTGTACCATCAATAAACTGATAAAAATTGCAGTCGTACGAGTATCAGTCTTTTTTAAAGAATATGGCTGTTTCTATTGGTTGTTAAAACGGACAATTTTCTTATTATTAGATTCGTTTTCATTCTAATTTATGGTTGTTATTATTATACGTTGTTAACGAACTTCCTCATCGGCGTGCGTAATTCATTAATTGCAAGTCGTATTTGATTCATGCTCTTCCAATTTCGACTAACATAAAATTATAATTTTTGTTGAATTTTCAATGAACTTTGTTATCTGCTTCTATTCTGTGGAAAATCTTCGTAATTTGATCAAAATTTTATATAATTTTTTATATAAGTTTTGATATTTTGATAATGCGTGACTGGTAGAATATGAAAAAATAGGGTTATCGATATCCACATAGAAAATCGGCTATAAAATGACTAGTCATATTGGAACTACAGAGTATTAAATATAATAGAGGACGCATGCCATTCTAAATGCTGCTATGAAAAATGCCACCACTCTTGAAGAGCTGTCCCCATCTTTTGGTACCGAATTCAAATTTGTTCGCTCGTATTCGGGCCCATTAACAATGATGAGAATTTTTTTTTTTAAATAATCAAATTAAATGAACGAATGAATATAACTGGAATATAACTGATAATTCATAAATCACATCAGACCGAATTTCGTAGATTAAAATGAGACGAAAATTGTACCGATGCTTAGAAGTGGGGATACTTCGTCTCAAAAGGGGTGCCGTTTTTCATCTCACATGCGTCCTCTATTATATTTTATACTCTGTGGTTGAAACAATCATTAAATTGAAAACTTAGCGATGTCTTGATGACCTTTTTTTTTTTACATCGGATGAAACCGATTAAATTAAAATTTTTATATTTCCCTCAAATTTGAGTTAGATTGAATAGTGATTTGAGATTTTCAAAATATTGTTTGGTTCTTGTTGATGGGTAAAATTTCGCTGACAGTTTCATAAAAATATCAAATTTTATGAGAATTGCCAAATAATATTCCAAAGTTTAAGACCAGTTTCGGTCTTAGTGTGTTTGGTTTGGTTCAGTTGGTGATTTCACAAATGACCCCCTTAATTGACATAAAATAATCACAAAACAATAGGTAAAATGATTTTTATGTTGCTTACACATAATCGGAAAACATGCAGATATCTATTATCTATCTATATTTATATCTATATCTGTACTAATGTATAAAAGTGTTAGGTATGTATGTGTATAATGGGTATATTTAAAACTACTGAATGAATTTTTTTTATTCTTCTAACATCACTAAGCTCATCTTAGCAGTAAAATAGGCTATTTATTACTATGATCCGTTCATAATTACCTGAGGAGTAATGTAAAATATGTATATTTTTCATGATTTTCATTATATTATTTCAGTTGTTGTCGGGACTAAGTTGAAGGATTAAAGAAGGATGGAACAAAAGAGAAATGGAAAAAACATTGCTACCACTGTTTCACCTTTCACTATACTTATCATTTTCTCACTCCTTCTTTGTTCTTTCTGTGTAACACTCTTTGCCTATATAGTCAAAGGTAATACTGCAGTTTGAATTTGATATTTATTTTCAAATTGAAGAATCTATTGGGTACAATTTGACGGCCAATAATTTATCTACAATTGGTAGTTTTTTGGTTGAGGATTTTTTATCATTCAGAATTTAATTTGGAAGTAGATAGCGCTGCAATTGCTGCAAATGGGTGATCATTAGGTTTGTTTTATTTGCAACACGATGTCAACACCAAGTTGACACTAAAAGGTTGTATTCCACTCTTGCAACAGGGCTGCCAAATGTAATATAAGTATTAAATGTTTGTATTTTAATTTTCCCCCACTGTAAAAAAACTGTATGTATCTGTACACTTAAAAATATTCAAAATGCCAAAAAATTTCATCTTACAAACAAAAAAAAAAAAAAAACTATTTAATATATAATGGTCTACAACTATGTAATATGTACGTTTGTCTACCCGGCTATTTACTTATTTTTTCCCAAAAAAAGATAAGGTCTAAAAAACAAAAAAAATTGGTGAAAGTCTATACAAACTGTACAAAAAAGGTTAATATTCGTACTTATTTATACTTCTAAGAAAATTAGTATAAAAAAACTATACTTTTTTCCCTTTTGAAAAACTGTACATGTATGGATAAATCAGTATGTCTGGCAACCCTGTCTTGCAAGATAAATGCACTAATTGAAGAATGAAATTGACTCAAAAAGACTTGAAAGTAGGGGAATAGCTTGCCTCGGTGCCACCCCATGTTATTATTTTTGGTAAATAAAACATAGCTATTGAGGTAAGAGTAAGACCCACATTCCATATTGGCTTAAGTTGAAGAGGTGATAATAGGTACTCTAATTTGATTTCAGTTTAAATTATCAAATACTGAAAATAATTAATTTTGTTTTTGTAAATTTGAAGACAAATGAGAATGACGTCTAAATAAATCTGGAAAAAAAAATTCCAATCATTGTAATGCAAATACCTTAATTTCTGCTTCAAATTTGCATTAGATCATTGTTGAATGTGATTCACCTTAATGTACCTCATTATTGTATATTGATCGTATATGTCATGTCCGAGTTTTCTATTTTGAGATAAGACGCCTATTTGTTTCAGTTTTGTTTGTTACCTTTATATCGACTTAGTTATGTTCATGAATACACAGTTGCAAGTATCTAATGCTGTTTGTTTATTATTCGCACTTAACATTATGGTGATCTCGACGTGATACTTTTTTTTACTGTTTTTTTTGTTTGCGAAATTGAAAATTTTGTGTCTCCGCTGGTTATTTTTATTGCCCCTGATTGGTTGTTTGCCTAATCATGCTACTGCTGTGCTTGTGCAGTGAAAGTTCGTGACTATGAGCTTTGTTTTTGGTCTGATCGAATTGTTCGCCTAGCCCCCCATCAAGCTTGCCTAACCTGTATCCTGTCCACAACACAGTTTCTGCTACAAGAGTCTGATTCGGACAAGATGGATGAGATTGAGAAAAAGCTGCTTGAGAAAGCCATCTGAAAATGAGATTTGCTGGTACGCAGTATACAGAGGGTATGTACCAACATTGAGAATATGGTTACTGGTGATGATGAGACTAAGGGTGACTTGGAAGCAGCAAAAATCGATGAAGAAGATTTACAGTAAAAGATATCTGAATTTCATGAGATCCAGTCCCAAATTGAGATGGATGTTGAAGATGAGAAATTAACAGAGCATGAGAATGAGAGGATGCGAGTTGAAACTATTGCTCGCTCTACCAAAATTGTGTTGGCCAAATTTATAGCTGCTCACACTGAAGCCTCGTTTGGCCATACGTCTATGGTGAGACAATCGCTGGATGCTGAAACAAAACCTGATCGAAAGGTTAAGAGGCCTGAGATACAGATTCCAAAGTTTGAAGGTGATTACCGCAAATGGAATGACCTTAAAAATGTTTTTGAGTCATTGGTGGTAAATGAGGAGGCCTATATTAATGTAGAAAAAATGGTCTACCTTAAGCAGTCTTGTCAGAAAAATGCTGCTGACGTGATCAAGAAATTTGAAATCACTGATAAGAATTTTGAGAAAGCTTGGGACAAGCTGAAAAAGATACGAGAATCGCCGAGCTACTATCAACACCCATCTACAGTCGCTGACACAGTTGCCAGCTGCCAAAAACGAGACTGCGTTGTAGAAATTATTGGATGCTGCTTCTGATGCAATCGAGTCACTTGATGCTATGGGTGTTACCAATGGCTGGTCATATATGGTGTCTTACTTAGTCACTGAGAAATTAGATCCGGAAACGAGAAAGGCTTGGGAAATTGAAACTGTCAAAGAAGCTGAGTATCCCAAGTATGAGAAATTGGAGGCCTTTTACAGCAGCGAGTTCGAGTCATTGAATCTATGAGCAACTCTGGTGTGGGTGGTAAGAAAGCTGAGTTTGTGAAAACTTATCATCTGAGAAAATCGACTGAGGGCAATTCTAGTGCTGAAATTAAGTGCTTCGATTGCCAAGAGAATCATGTCATTGCGGATTGTAAGAAATTTGCAGTCAAGTCCATGTCTGAGAAAACCGACCTAATTAAGCGGAAAGGTTTGTGTTTCCAGTGTCTGTCCAAGGGTCATATGGTATTATCATGCTGTGCCCCAAGATGTGCCAAATGTGGTAAGCGTCATCATATATTGCTTCATGTAGATGCAGAAAAGCCTATATCGAGTAATGAGAAGGCTTTAGATGGAGCCAAGATCGAGGCTAAGAAAAGTTTTTGCGTCACTGTCAACAAAAGTGGTATATTTTTTCCATCTACTTTAGTTTTTGCGAGTCAGGGTGATAAAAAATTGTTAGCTAGAACGTTTTTAGATTCGTGTTCTGAACCCAATTTAATTTCTGAGTATCTTGTAAAACGTTTAAAATGTTGTAAGAAAAAGTCGAATATCATTTTGAAAACAGCTGTACCTGGCTCGCTTAATGTAACTCAGTGCTGTAGAATTAAGATCGAATCGAGAACGAGAAATTATTGTTTAGAAGCTAATTTTCAAATTACGCCGCATATATCTAACAATTTTATTGTTTATAATACGTCTAAATATAAAAATAAGAATTTAGATTTCGCTGATGACCCTAAATTAGGTGGTAGCAGTGTTGATTTATTGCTAGGCGCTGAATTTTTTGAGGCGGTTATGATAGCTGGTAAGATTGAGCTGATAGATGAGCCTTATTTGCGAGAAACTGTGTTTGGCTGGGTAGCAATTAGTGCATCTCGGTCTCAAGTTTTTGGTGATTTGTCCAAGTGTTACCTCACTATTCAGGATCAGTTGCAGCAATTTTTTGTATTGGAGGAGGTAGGCTCTGAACGCACTTCATGGACTGCTGAGGAAGTGAGGTGCGATGAGCATTTTGAGTCTACTTATGTTCGTGATTCTGATGGATTCGAGTTGGAACTTCCTAAGTCTCTCTCTGTTGAATTTTTAGGCAAATCAAGGTTCATTGCCCTCAGGCAATTCTGTGCTCTTGAAAGATGGTTAACTGATTCAGAAATGGTAATCTATAGATGGTTTATGGGTGAGTACATCCATCTTGGGCATATGACCCACACTGAGAAGCCACTCCCGTTAGATGGTCGTTGTTATGTGCCTCATCATGCGGTGTATAAGGAGACTAGTACGACTACTGGAATGAGATCTGTTTTTAATGCTTCTAGTCCGATGGCAACTGGCTACTCACTCAATGATATTCTTATGAAGGGTCCTGTGTTGCAGGATGACCTTTTTTCAATTTTGGTGCGTTTTAGGTGTAAGAAAGTAGCTTTTACTGCAGACATTGAGAAGATGTATAGGCAGATAAGGATTAAGAAGGAGGATAGACGTCTGCAGTGTGTGCTTTGGAGAAACAATCCGAATGAGCCTATCCCCACCTATGAATTGAATACAGTGACTTATGGAACAAAGCCTGCATTGTACTTAGCCACAAAGTGCTTGAGAAAGTTAGCAGATGAGTGCGACAGTGAGTTTTCTGAAACTGCAGCCATTTAAGACGAGATTTTTATATGGATGATTTTCTAACTGGCGGTAGCTCGGTGGAAGAGGCAAAAGCTAGGCTGCATGAGCTACGCCAAGTCTTAGGGAGTGGTGGTTTTCCTTTGAGGAAATTTGCTTCCAGTTCAGCGGATGTTTTAGTTGGTCTGGATAGGGAACTGATAGAAGGAACTCTAGAGATTGAGAGTGGTGAGCCATCAGTGGGCACACTTGGGCTCAGGTGGCTCATAGTTGATGATAGGTTTGCCTTCTTGCTCGGTTACCTGAGCAATCTACTTCCTGGACTAAGCGAGAAATTTTATCGAAGGTTTCTAGAATTTTTGATCCTCTGGGTTTATTATCTCCTATCACCATCACTCTAAAAATTATTTTGCAGTCGTTATGGGCTAATCAGGTTGGCTGGGACAACCTGATAGTAGGTGATGTTGTTAATCGGTATCTGAGTATTCGAGATAAGTTGACAGAGCTGCCGTCCATTCATATCACACAATTTGTGGGGGAGGTAGCAGAATGTGAATTTCATATTTTTTGTAATGCGTCAGAGGAAGCCTACGGGGCTGCGGTTTATATGCGTCATCAAACTGGAAGCGATGTTGTTATTTGGTTACTTTGTGCTAAGACGAGAGTGGCGCCAATTAAGAAAATTTTGTTATCTAGATTGGAGTTATGTGGTTCGGTGCTGGCTGCTAAATTGTTTAAGAAAGTTCAAAATGCGCTCAAGTTATCTGAAAGCTCTCAAGTTATTGCATGGACTGATTCTACGATTGTTTTGTCCTGGTTGGCAAAGCCAGAACATTCTTGGTGCACTTTTGTGGCGAACCAAGTTACAAAGGTTTCTGAGGTGCTACCTACTTTGGTGTGGAATCATGTTCGGTCCCAGGATAATGCTGCTGATGTAATTTCTAGGGGCATTGACCTTGGTTGTTTAGATTATTTGTATGATTTTTTGAAAGGTCCTAGGTTCTTACGGCAGCATAGATATGCAACATCTGAGTTGGTATTTGATGTCCAGGCTCTTGTTGAAGAGAAGAAGAAGAGTAGAGTTTTTTTAGCTACCACTGACTGTTGAATAATTAAGTTTTTTGATCGTTTTTCTAAATTTTCCAAGTTAATTAGAATTTTAGCCTATGTATTGCGTTTTATTGAGAACTCTGCCCTTGAAAAATGTAGTCGAACTTTTAATAACTTAACTGTAAATGAATGTAATTTTGTGCATATTTTTGCTATTAAACTTTCTCAAAGGTTAATCGATATTAAAAAGCTGGAGAAAATTGATTATTTTGTTGATGCTGATGGTTTGATTTGTCTTCGCAGCCGGATGTCTAATGCTGAACTTTCTGAAAGGGTCAAGTACCCTATTATTTTGCCAAAATGCAGATACTCAACTCTTTTGATCGAACATTTACATGTAAAATTTTTTCATGCCAACTGTTTATTTTTAAGGAATTTTATCAATTTTGAATATTTTGTTTTATGTAGCCTAAACCATTTAATTCATTCCTCTATTTATAAATGTGTAATTTGTCGCCGTTTTATTCCTAATTTAGAATTTAAGATACCTATCGGTCAGTTACCAGCTGTTAGGGTGAATGCTTGTAATGATAATTTCGTATCATTCATAATATCTCTCTCTTATATATATATTTCACATATATATCAATCACCTAAAACAATTCTCATTATATTGACGTCATGTAAACAAGTCTTTACTTGCCTTTACTGACTCAGTTGTTCTAAATTCAATGTTTATAAATAAACATAAATACACTTTTCATAACAACTCTTTTCTATGAAACTGTTCTGCAGATATTGCAAATACCCAAAATCACCATTTATGTCATTTCCTTAAACTCCTATTGGACAATATCTAAACTTGTATTGTCATAACTCTCCAATCATATCACTACCATTTCCACTCTCCAAGAAATCACCATATTCTCCTCCCTAAACTTCTAACTATAAAAACTCATGTAACCATGTACATTTTACTACTTTCTACCACCTTTTTCTATTAACCTATTATTCTTATTGTAACTTACTATTTAGTATTTCACTGTTTTATATCTTGTTTAATACAACCTTTTAACATTTACGAGTATTTAATTATTTTGTAACCACTATTCTCATTACAATGCTTCACCTGCGTTTGTCGAAATGGGGATTGATTTTGCTGGTCCATTTTCTACTTGTACTGTGGGGCTCAGTGGCAATCGTGGAAAGGTGATTTTTAAATCTTATGTGTGTGTATTTGTTTGTATGGTCACAAGAGCTTGCCACTTGGAAGTTGTTGAAGACGTTTCTACTAAGTGTTTTTTGGATGCTTTTTCTAGATTTGTAACAAGGCGAGGTATGTGTTCTAATGTATAAAGTGACCATGGAACAAATTTTGTAGGTGCGGATTGTGAGTTAAGAGCAGCCTTTGAGTTGGTTTTGAGTGCTTGAGATGAGATTGAGAAGTATGCTGTGAGTCAAGGTTTTTGTTGGCATTTTATTCCTCAAAGAGCTCCAAACTTTGGCGGGCTGTGGGAAGCCGCTGTTAAATCGTTCAAGTCCCACTTCCGAAAGGTGGTGGGGAGTTAGATTTTATCGTTTCTCAAATTGTTCACTCTTGTCACTCAAATTGAGGCCATTCTTAATTCTTGCCCTCTTTGTTCTTCTGATTCTATTGTTAATTGTTTTATTACTCCGAGTCATTTATGTATTGGTCGTTCTTTAATGGTTGCGCCTGAATTACCTGGTGAAGTAGTAAATGGTAGTCAGCTGGTCAGATACAAACTTGTACGAGGTATGTTGGATCGGTTTTGGTCAGTTTGGCATAATGAGTATTTGGTTGCTCTTCGAAAATCTACTCTTAGTGTCCAGGAAAATAGAGTGCCTGTTGTTGGTGAGTTAGTTTTGGTGATAGATGAGTCTATGTCACCCTGCAGCTGGGCTCTTGCTCGTATTAATAAGCTTTTTTATGGTAAAGACGATATTGCTAGAGTAGCTGATATACAATTAGGTTCTAAGATTTTGCGTCGTCCTATTATTAAACTAGTTCCTTTACTTTCTGAGACACCTATGTCTCAAGGTGGGGGAGTATGTTGAATGCGATTCACCTTAATGTACCTCATTATTGTATATTGATCGTATATGTCATGTCCGAGTTTGTCTATTTTGAGATAAGACGCCTATTCGTTTCAGTTTCGTTTGTTACCTTTATATTGACTTAGTTATGTTCATGAATACACAGTTGCAAGTATCTAATGTTGTTCGTTTATTATTCGCACTTAACAATCATAATATACAAAATAATTTTATACTTATGTATAAAAAAATGAAATTGAAAAAAATAGTAAAAATTATATTGATAAAATGGCCTTATACTCCTACTCCTACTCCTGTGATTGGGCCAAGTGAAGCTGGCACTAAGAGTGGCTGGTATGTAGTATAAGTACGTTTGCCCGTTTAGTATGATAAAAATGCTTTGGAGGGTCTGTTTAATTTATCAGAGTAGAATAAATAGAAACAAAAAAAAAGTTTTTCCCAAAAAGTGTGGAATATCAAAATCCAGCTCAGTGAGTAGATTTTGAGAGAAAGTGTTTTTTTCCAAAGATATCAGCGCATTTGTATCACATGCTCTTACAAATGAAAATTTGTTCGATTACTCTGCTTGAGTTATAAATTTTTTGAGTTTTTCCATTTCATAGAAGTAGAACCCCTCAAAAACTGTAGAGTAGAACAGAGGACTTGAAAGACTTTGATAAAATGTTCACGGCATTTAAGTAAAACAGATTCAGTTCAGATAAATAACTTAAATCCCGTATTTTTTGTTACTGATTTTGACATACACAGGAAGTTCCTCCTTTGAATCCAAAAATAAAAATAAAAAAAATAAGAACTAGTTGAATAGAAATGTCTAATTTAGGAAAACATGTTCGGTGTTTTTTTATGAATTTTCCTTTAAGTTGGCTGTATTTCTGTATGATGTATGTACATTTGTATGTCTATCGATTCCTTCAGGGGATGAAAATGAAAAAATGAAAATAAAAAGGGTTTCTAGATTCCAAAAATTGCAAATTTTCTATTGATTTTCAATTTTCTATTTCGTTTATTTCAGGCAGCTAAAGATAATTAAAATATTATAACGAAATTTTGTGAATTTTTCGCATTTTCCAACAACACCAATCCCACCATCCTAGTTCAAATAGAAGCTGAGGAATCATTAAGTGAAAAAGGAGAGGCATTTCAGAGCTGAAATGTGTTCAATTGAAGTGGCAACCTAACCACTAGTTTTTCACAAAATTTGGAAGTGTAGAAATTTCATAATGTTGGATAAGACTGCAGCCAAGTCAGTGATTTAGGCCGGAGTGGAAGAAAGATACTTAAGAAATTTGTACATTTTTCCATTACCAATTAAACTGATACATAAACATATAAAGATAACATTTTTTCAAGATAAGTAATTCTTAAGTCACTGTTGATACTTAGGTATTGATCTTGCATTAGAGCCATGTTAATCTGAACAAGTCCCAAGCTGCATATGCATGAAATTTTACTTTTTGACACTAGGGTAAAATCTTTGAGGATATATATATATATATATAGGTATATATATAATGATGACACAAAAGTGGTTTTGGTGTCGCACCTATGGATAGAGATGCTAATGTCACGTGTTTTGCTTTCTAAAAATTGCAACGTGTATTTGTGTATAAATACTGGCATACAAATTACCCCATTTCAGAGAATATGATTATTCTGATTGGTTGATGTCGGTTGATGTGGGGTATTTCGTACGCCAGTGTAAACGTGCTCGGAGTAGATGTTAACAACAGTCGATCTCATTATAAAACAGCACCATGTCGTGTCCATCATATTATGTATATATATATATATATATTGTATATATCCTCGAAAGGTAAGATCTCCTACTTCACAAATAGTTAACACGCACCAAAACACCTGATTATGAAATTGCATGCACACTGTCTTGGTTGTTCATGCGCCATGTGTCTTATCTTATCCAATATTACAAAATTTCTGCGCTTCCCATTTTCATGGAAAATTGATTATCGCGCTATCACTCAATTGAACAGCAACATTTCAACTTTGAAACAAACCTCTCTTGTTTCACTTAATGATTCCACAGCCTGTATTTAAGCTAGAGAGTTGGGTTTCGTGTTACTGAAAAGAGGATAAAATTTAGAAAGTTTTTATTTAATTTTTCAATTATCTTTAGCTGTTTGAAAATAAACAAATGAATAAAACGCTGATTAATATAAAATTGGAAGGTTTTTGGAATCTAGAAAACTCTCCTTGTTCACTCATTGGTTCCTGAGCCACTGTTTAAGATACTTGGGGTTGGCATTTCTGGCAAGAAGAGAAATTTTCGCGTAATTTTCTAATCATCTTTAGTTGCATGAAAATAAATTTACCATTTCTGTAATCTAGAAACCTCTCTTCTTTCAATCAATAATTCTTCAGCCGCTATTCAAGCTGGAAAGTTGGGGTTGACACTGCTGAAAGGAAAGAAAATTTACTTAAATTTGTATTCCAGCAATGTTTTTATTCGTCTTCTGCTATCTGAAAAAACGCAAACTAAAGGAAAATTAGTCGTTTTTATTTCATTAAAATACATTTTCAAAAATTTTCTTTCTTGGTGAAAATAATTTTTTTTTTGGGGGTGGGTTGTAAAAAATTGTATTTGATGCTAGTGTGAAGTAGGTGATAGCTACTGATGTGATTTGCATCTGTAAGGATTACACTCGTATCAAAATCAGTTACTTTTTGCGCTTATGTATACCTACCTAGATTTACACCTAACGAACATTCGCTGTTCGTTTGATCTTTTCCTATATTCACAAGGTTATAGGATGTTTGTTGTATTCGGTCGGTTAGTGAATTTCGTTCGTTCTTATTGATTTGCGTGATACCCGTTTACAGTAAACGATTAGAAAAACGTTCGTTGTTCGCTTGTTCGTATGGTGTAAACGCAGCTTACCACAAATAACTCTTCTTTTGTTTTTACAAACGTAATATTATACTATCATGATATTTAGGCGTTATGGTTTTCTGTTTAAGTATTCTGTAAAATATTGATTTCTATGTCTATGTCCATTTTTTTGTTGCAGTTGGCTGAAAATACGTTCGACCTTGTGAAATGCGAACTCGGCGACGTAGATCCGCTCACCAACGACATGATTATCGAAGAGGATGAGGAAGTGGATGAGGACGAGGAAGAGAACGAAGAAGGGAACGAGGAAGAGGATGTGGATGAGGACGTGGAGGGGGACGAGGACGGGTATGGCGCCGAAGCGCCGAAGTCAAACGCGACAGATATCGAAAACATTCTCCTCGTCGACGATTTCCGTTGCCCCATTTGCCTGCAAACGTTCGCCAGTCAAATCGATCTCGATCTGCACGTTTCGCTGTTCAACCCAAACGAAGTGCACCATTGCAGCTACTGCGTGCAGTCGTTCCACACCAAAAAGATGTGGACCAGTCACGTCGAAACGCACGTCCAGTCCAGAGAGTTTATCTGCTCGGTGTGCCTGCGCTGTTGCTCGTCGCCCGAAGAGTTGAAAGCGCACCTGCAACACCATCCGGACATGGCCGGCCGCAAGTCGTTGTCGGCCAAAATGGCGATGACCCGTTCCAACGCCAAAAAGCGGCGGTCGTCGAAGTCGTCGTCGCCGGATGATCGGCGAACGTTTACGTGCGCCGTGTGCAACGCAACGGTTCGCCGCCGCAAAACGATGATTCGTCATCTGACCAACCACACGCATTTGTGTGCCACCTGTGGCCAGGCGTTCATCACCAAGGATCGCCTCAAGTACCACATGCGCGTGCACGATCCGGTGCAGCGTAACGTGTGCGAGCTGTGCGTCAAGCCGTTCAGCAGCAAGAGCGCGCTGAACCGGCACCGGCGCATCATGCACAGCGACTCGACGCCGTTTCTATGCCACATATGCAACAAGTACTACTCGAGCAAGTCGAGCCTGGTGGCGCACTCGCGTATCCACAACGGCCTCAAGCAGTTCACGTGCTCGGTGTGCGGCCAGGGCTTCATGCGCAAGGACCGGTTGGACTCGCACCAGCTGAAGCACGGCGCCGAAGGACGGTACACGTGCACCTTTTGCGGCAAGTGCATATCGCGCCGCGAAAATCTGAAATACCATTTGCGGCTGCACACCGGCGAGAAGCCGTTCGTGTGCGACGTCTGCCCCAAAACGTTTCCCAGCCAGACGGCGCTGAAGAAGCACGCCGTAACGCACACCGACAAGATTCTGTTCAAGTGTCACATTTGCGAGCGCACCATCGCCCGAAAGGATAACTTTATGGCGCACTTACGCATTCACGACGCGAAAGGTAAAATATTATGTTTTGACTGATATGAAAGAAAAAATAAAAAATAAAAAATAAAAAATAATTAGGGAACTGCGAACCGGTGGTTATTCTTTTTTAGTATATTGTATGTATTTCACGTTATATCATTATGATGACTTGTTTCGTTTGGTAAACTGTTTCCAGCATTTTTGCGTCAGAACGTCTTCTTCTATCGGAATTTTCTAATTAATCAGTGATGTACGTCTTCATTTTTTTAAGAACAAAGTAAAAGAATATTAGACTTTCGGTCATGGAAAGTTGATTTTTAGTTTGATTTTATTGGGAAGTGTTCCTTGGTATGTCATGAATATGAAACAAACAAGGTGGTCTGCCACAAAAAAATTTGGCACAAGTTTTTTATTTAACAGTGTAACTGTTTAAAAATTGTTTTTTCGATGGTTTTTTGTTTCTAGCGTTAGCAGAAATATTACTTCAAAACTAACCAGTTTTTTATTTGAAAGTAACTCCAAAACTACCTCATCGATTCGAAAAAAAATTTAATTGGACCACTATGGTAGGTATCATCCTATGTCGTTTAAAAAAAAATAGTTCATCAAAATCGGTACCCAGGTTGAGAAATTATGCCGGAACAAATATAAAAAAAAAACAAAAACATATATAAGGATCGAATTGATAACCCGTCTTTTTTTTTCGAAGTCGGTTAAAAATACAAATTTTTGAAACTCATGATTTTTCAAGAAATTTATTTTTCCTTTTTCAACTACATATTTGATTCTTCTATATATATCTATATTATAATGGTGCGGAATATCAATATTTTTCCGTATCAATATTTCAATATATCTATATGTATCGATATTTTTCCCTAACCTAATTTCTCACTAATAAATAATTGATAAAATGAGAATTTGACTATATATCCATTTTTAAGTGTTAAAATCTTTGAGATCCATAGAACTAAAACTTACAAACGCTGGGAAAGTTGTGTTTGAATACTTCAATCTTATTGTAACTTCGAAATTTTAGTGGTAAAATGTAAGAAAAATACTTCTGGGAAAAATGTCAATGTATCAGGAAGAATATCGATACATATCGATATTTTTCGCACCACTACTATGTTATAATTTTTAATTTTCTCCTTTGCGCAGCAATCGGAACAGTGTATTTGGAAAAAAAATTCCTTCTTCTGAACAAAATCACTTTTCTGATAGCATCAGGTAACACTTCTCCCTCTTCAGTAGCGTTTCAGAACGCGTCCCTGGTGTAAAAATGTGAAAAGAAAAAAGGAATGAAATAAGAGTACTAAGAAAAAACTTGAAAAAATTTGGGAAAAAAGTGAGAAAAAGAAAGGTGAATAATAATGTTTGCAATAAGTCGAAGAAAAAATATACGAAATCTATTACCCTCCTTCCCATCCTCTTAAGAAAATTATTGTTGCCACTGAATTTCAAAATTTTTTGGTAATTTGAAAGAGGAAAAAAATTACAGAAAATAAATGGATGCAAATTGACTGACACCTTTCTTCAACTAGTCGGTGCTGCCAGATTATTTTTGTTAAAATCAGTCTATATAAAATAAAACACATCAGAACAAATCAGGAAGACGTTTATAACGTGTCTATAAAGTTTATCGGTATCCATAAACCTCTATAAACTTCTATAAACTTTTGTAACTCACCGATCTTTATCGAGTTTTATAGACACCTTTAGGTGTATATAAAATTAAATCTTGTGAATAATGTCTATAAACAGTAACTATTGAGTTGTTATTGTTTTTTTTTTTTTTGAAGTTGTTATCAGTCACACGTTTTAATCATAATCACGGCATTAATTTGTTTCATAAATAATGTCATTAATGATGTTCATAATATTCATTATTAATTTTTAAATTGATTGATGTCTATTGAAATTTCTGTCTAAGTATTTTATCAGGGAATCTTATTTTTATCAACAGTCTGTTGAATTCACCATGTTTTACATGTACATTCATAAAATTTGTAGAATGTTCGTAAACACCTAAAAGTGTTCGTAAACTTCAATAAAATTTTTAGACATGTCCTAAAAATCTCCCAAGGCGCATATATTTCTGTAAGTTTTTCCGCTTGGAAACAATCATTCAGATTTTTACATGTTCCCTTCTTCTCTCTCCTACTGAATCCACCCTGTAAAAATACCAAATTATTGGAGAAAAACGCTTAAAAATTAACTTTTTAGGACTACCTTAAAAATCAGTATTTTGTTGGATATCAGTGCAAAAATTAGTATTAATTTTATTCAAAAGTCAAAAATCTATGTTTGTACTGATAAATGAGGACTTCCGGAAGCACTGCAACTAGTTTTTGTAGCATAGTAGTTAAGTTACTGGCTCTTCTCTTCAGGCCTGAGTGTGGGTTTTGAATCCCAGTTAGGATGAAGAATTTTCTAGGAAAAAAAAAAGTATACATAAAATGATTACTCCAGACAAAGCCAACTTTATTTATCAATTCGTGAAGTGAAAATTGTAATGTCGCAAATTAATATCCAAGGGACCGTGTATTGACAAAACTAAAGTTTTTAAAGTTGATTTTCAAATTCCTTATTCCCAAAAATGTAATTCGTTACAAATTTCTGATCGTTTTTGTCATTTTTTTTCAAGTCATGCTTGAATGTATGCTAAAAAAGTGAAGCTGGCAACAGTGTTGAAGAACAGATTTTCATTCTACTTCATGGCTTAATAAGTGAAATTGGCTTTGCTTCAGATAAAAGGCGCAAAAAAAGTGAATAGTGATCTTTGAGTATAAATACATATATTATAGAGTTACATTTCTCCCTGTTCACCCTTGCCAATAGAATTCCTCTCAGTAAGCGAGTGTACTTTTCATAATACGTGTATACATATTTATGGACAGATAAGTGGAACCATATATATATATATATATATATATAGATAGTTGGACCAATCACCAATTTATTTCACAGGATTGTTGATCCACGATGTTTTGGTTGTCAGAATACTGTTCTTGTTTTTGAGGGTATTGTGATTTTTTGTTGGACAATCTCAGGCAATGTGCATAATACTTCGGCAGATGAAACAATTTCTCGGTGCGTTGTTGTTGAACTGCTGATATGGATTTTGCTTTGATTTGGAAATTTAAAAAAATTTTCTGAATTTAATCTAAGCTGAGAAATTTTAGAAATATATTTTTATAATATATCTCGAGAATAAAATTAAGATTACAATAATATTAAGCTCATTATTTCATTAGCCATAAATCATAATAATCATATGTAGTCTTGGCCTAGAAAAATTTGCTAATAAAATCTTACCTATCTGTTATTTTTAGCCAGGTGAATTTTTCATTATTCGTTGTCATCGCTTATTGCGTGGATAGATTGAGATGCTCATATTTCTGTTCAGAAAATTTTCTCAAACTTGGGACCTGTCTAGATCATTTCTTCATACTTAAAAATCACTTTCCTGTAAATTTCAGTAACATTGGTGGTCTAGTTCTTCAGAATATGGTTACATACATACATACATACATACATACATACATACATATATACATACATACATACATACATACATACATACAAACATACATACATACATATATACATACATACATACATACATACATACATACATACATACATACATACATACATACATACATCCATACATACATACATACATACAATTATTGGTCTTATTATGATGTAGGGTATATCGTGTAATAAAAAGTAAATTAGCTTTGTTTGATAGGACTACGCTATATTACACCAACCTACATTAGGAGGGCGATTCCACAAATGTAAGAATATTATGTGACTTTTCCCCAAGTTTTACTTGAATATTTTTGGAATACCCGTATCAGTATAGGTTGGTGTAGTTCTATCAAACAGAGCTGTTCACTCACTGAAGAATGCAACTAAATTGGCAAGTGTCAACCAGGGATTTAGAAATGCTACCTTTTCCATTTTGTTTCTGTTAGTTGAGTTTCTGAAATTTACCTCAATGCTAGTTATTTTTTGTTTCCATTTCTGTCATTTTGGTTTCCATTTCCATCATTTTGATTTCCACTTACATCAAATTTTTTGGTTTTATCAAAATTTTTTATTCAGTTTTTTTTTGGGGTTCCATTTCCATTCAAAAAAATTTTTACTATATTTAAAATTTTTCAAATTCTGTTCAAACATGAATATATCGATATTTGTCTCAAAACATTGATATTTTTTTGATATTTCCCAAAAAATATTTATATTTTTTCTCAGGTCAAAAATTAATAAGGTGAGAAATGGAAACAGAAATGATTCATCATTTGGTTTCCTTTACGTTTCTATTATTGGTCTTGAAACAAATTGTTTAAATGTTTCCAATTCAGTTTCCATCTCTGAATTTTAATGTTTTTGTTTATTTCGGTTTCCAGGGTAAAAAAATATGGTTTCTATTTCCAAAAAATTTGGTTTCCGTTTCCATTTCTCAATCCCTGGTGTGAACCTAATGGTAAATTAGAAGAAATGTCACTCCTTGGTATATTTACTCAAAGATGATGATAGAAAGAAATAATTAAAAGAAGTTGTGTGGAAAGGCAAATTTCAAAAATTCTGTTTTAGGGGAGGGACCACAGGTAAACTTTGGTCAAGAACCATCTGAGTGGATCAAAAAATTTGAATTAAAAAATGTTAACCTTTACCCTTCGAGCCAAGGCTCAGGGCTACATACGGGATTTATTTCGGAGAGGAGGAGAATTTATAAATTTAAAACTTCGTGAGTGAAAAAATGTTTTTTGTATTTTGGGATATATTTTCTAATTTTATGCTAATCGTTATTATTTGTCATGAAATTTGGTCTCACTCTGTGAAATTCTGCTTTAAGAAAATCAGAAGTGTTTATTTATCCCCTTAATCTCCCAAGCTATGCCACTATAAGGAACACTTTTCACCAAAATCAACTTGGGGAATAATTACTCAATTATTCCTTAATAACGCATGTTTCTGGTTTTATTATTGTCCATTGATAGGTACGTCCATATTTTTGTGAATGTCAGTAATAATTATTATAAATATTATTTCAAATTATGTTCAGTGATGTGCTCGTGAATTTGTTTAAGAGTATACTCATCTGCTGATTGCCCCCACCAAGTACCACTAACAAAAATAAATACATTTTTCATTTTTTATTGACCTGGCATAAAGATTTCACATGTAAGTACAAACCTCTAAAAAAAAAAATTTTCTTATACTCCAAATGTTTTTCTACCCTCTAATTATTGATTTTTCCACACTAAGAGTCTTTTGGATTCCGATTATGTGAGTCTCCGAGCAATAGTTTAGTGTATGGTTTTCGCACATTGCACTTAAAATGAAGTCATTTCATTGGCTGATAAAAGTTAGTTTCAAACTAATGGTGAAGAAAAATGAGCATTGTGTACAGTAAGCAGACAATTTTAATCAAATAAAAATAAAGAAGAGTACCTATATGAGTTTATGACATGTGAATGATTTTAATGTAATATTTTTGAGAGTACACTCTGTGTGGGTAGGTACCTTAAATTTTTCATAAATTTCTTGGAAATATAGTCCGCATACCGTGTATACCCTATGAGCACATCACTGATTATGTCGGTATAACGGCAGACTAATTATTATCATAGTATACACATAGCTACATGCGCATGGAATTGCGTTTGTGTGTGTGATAAATAAGGATGGGCGGCCAGAAGGTTGAGGAAGAAGCGCCCTTCTTACGCGATGGTGCAAGAATCAGTTGACAAAAAGAAACAAAACAATATTATTATTTCGTGAATTAGTACTTGAAGTAAATTTAATTAATATATTTTTTATGTTGGATGCAAATCGGTATATTATATTGTTATTTTTTTCTTTCTGTTTTATTATTGCATTTCAATCAAGAATGGAACTTGAGTCACTTAGAAGTGACTTCAGTCGGGTTTATGTACCTATCTATCACGTGTAAATGTGGAACGGAAGCTTAGATATATTTCTCACAGTGACTGAGATCAGATGTGGATTATTATTCGGTTGGTTCGGTTCGGGAGAGAGAGCGGAAATTTTATTTGAAAACAGGCTATTCCATTTGGAAAAGTGACTAGTTTCGGGGCCCCGGCGTTTTAATTTGCAGCCCCTAAAAAAAATCGAAAAAATATTCTTATTCGTCCCTGTGTCCCATTACCATTGGTATAACCAGGCCAGGCCTGTAATCAAAGGGAAATTCCAAAGTTGGCAAACCCCATATTAGGGAGGGCGAGAGTTTTTTCCTGAGGTATATATTACCAGGGCCGTAAAGAGGAAATTTGGGCCTGGGAGGAAGAAATTTATAATATTTCCCAAAAACTGAAATCACATTTGTGTTCAATGCGGTATACGGTATCCAGAATTTATCCGTGAGAAAAGTTTAATGATATTAGAAAAGCCAATTTCGCGAGTGGATCGAGCAAAAAAAGTTTTTGGGGGTTTTTTCAACAAAATCTACCAAAATGTCTGTATTATTTTTTAAATGCCAGGCCTCTGAAAAGTCCGGGCGGGGGGAATCCTCCTTCCCCTCTTGTTAGACCTGCATATTACCTAGGTATATGTCCCATTACTTGTAGTTAAATATCATGTATAGAGCTAGTGGGTGGGAGGAGAGGCGAGAATATCAACAAAAAACAGTAAAGTAATAACTGACAACCCGTTGATACGATCCCAAATACTAAATAAGATTGCTGAATATATTGAATCAAACAATCGATGTTGCCAATTGCCATAAAAAAATTTCCATATTGAATTGTCACAAATGGGAAAAGTTTAAGAAAACGAGTAAGCTGGAGCCTTGAGAGCGAAATATGTCTAATTTTTAATTTTTTTGTTTGGAGGGGCAAAGAGCCGTTGTCACCCTGGTTACGGGCCTGGGTATAACTAGAAGCAACAAGTGTGAAATTACAATAACATTATGTCTATAAGAATTTAGTTCCTTTTACAATGTTTGTTCATCCAAAAGCGATCTGACAAGTTCAGCCAAAAACATGGTTTTCGAATACAGGAAGAAAATAACTATTATCCCCGTAAAAAAAGGGTTTGAAATGGAATTAATATGTACCTAGTTATAAAAGGTTTTATGCCTACAATATATTCGAGGTGGTTTCCTTAATGCATGACAAAAATGCTCATCCTCCATACTATGTGTTTTCATCAGGGAGGGGGCTACAATTTGTGATTATTTCTAGTTTTCTCAACTTTCCTCAATATATAAGCAATATACTACAAAAGTACTTCTCAGTATAAAGTTTATGTGTGTAATGGATTTATTCGTCTGTAATTTCATTGACAAATATATTCCTAGCCACGAACGAAAATGTATGGAATTATGTAAACAATAATGCATTGTTTGCGAATTAGACTCTTCTTCGCTACGACGAGTCTTCTTCTTCTGCCTATTTATTCTTCTTCTTCTTTCCTACCATTTATACACATACACATGAATACCTATTTTACACTAATCACTGTGACCACTAATATACCTAATTGTGTATATAAATTCACATTCTCGTGTAGACGATGCGGATTGTTAGAGGAGCTCATTTGATAAATTATTACGTGAAATTTTATTATGTAAACTTACTTGTACTATATGTATAAAATTATTATACTTGAAAGTATCAATTGTGTTGTTATATTTTATTTAAAGACTGAATCCATATGAGGGTGAATGATAAATTAATTACAACAATTCACATTTAGAGGTATTAATATTCAGTATAATATTGATATACTTGTGTAAGGTGTAACACATAAAGTAGTCTTATCTGGTACCAATAGATCTATTTTATGCCGTTAGAATGAGCATTAAAATCAAAAAGTTGTTACAATTTTTCTTCATAAATACCATTTAAGTTGAGATACATAGTGGGACTGAAGTTTTTTTTTCTTCTAAAATTTAATAATCTGCACATTCTTCTAATCGGGAGGCTGATAGTGAGTTTTGACTTGAAGATGACCAAAGAAATTAGTATATTGATATTTTTCATCAGTGTGTAGTCTATATGTTATATTTTTGGGCTGTATGTACGTGGTGTCCCAAATAATAGAAATAGGTGATAAGAATCATCAGAAAATTATAATTTTTTTTATTATTTTTCTGATGGTTCATTTCCTTTATTCAGCAGACATTAAATATGACGTACAGACGATATGCTGATGGAAGATATCAATTTGCTAATTTCTTTGATTCGACTATCCGTATGTCCGTAGGTACTTATTTATTTTCAGCTTCCATCCTTTTTGACTTTCCTATATCTTAGTCCATATAGCAGGTACATATGAAAAGCTGTGTAAAAACTTTTTGTTTAAAATTTTATGCGCATAAACTTTCAACAGAAGTACCCTTATAATACGTATATCGTTTAGATATCGAGGAAAATTGAAAAACCTAAAAACAGTCGCAGCAAAGGGTTTGTGGTTGGAAAATTTTTATAATTTATTGAGGAGTCCACTCCCAACACGTATCAGCAACAAAACCTTTTATTAACTCTTTTAATTTCATTTCAAACCCTTAATGTACAGGGCTACTATGACGTTTGACGCCTTATTGAATTGAAAATAAGTATAATGATCAATATACCTACAATTGGACGGTTTTGTGTTCTTATGGGCAAAGGAAAATTCTTAATACTTGTGTCATCATCTTTTTTCCGCATAATCACGACTCTGCGTCGTTATTGCTCAATACTTTTACAAGGCCAACAAATTCATGTTTCACCATCATCGAAGATTATCTCTAGATCAGTTTCTTCACACTTTAAAACATGCTTGATTGCTTTAAGCTTTCAAAGTTCGCCCCAATCCTTATCGTCGACAGGGAAAATATTTCTAACGCTGTTTGTTTAAGGCTAAAACATCACAACGTGAATAAAAATGAAGAGAGATGAAGGGTGCAAACTGCAAATGAAAAAAAATGGAGAAAAAAAAGAACGAAAGAACGAAAGTGTTGAAGACGAGATAAAACTACAAAATGATTTCGCAGATCATGTCAATATTTACGTTGAGGATGACAGCCAACAATGATAGCTACGATGTTATGGCGGGAGCAGGCGGGACGAAAGAGCAAACGAGAGATGAAAAAGAAAAACGTCAATAAGGGTTTTTTTTATTTTATTTTTTTATTTTTAAAGGAACAGTATCGGCTCGAAAGATTTTCAAACTTTTCCTCAGCTTTTTCTATTCCGTCGGCGCGACGTTATATGCTACGAAATAAGAGCCTATTTGAGCAAAGACGATGCTGAAAGTGGTAAGAAAAAGAGAAGAAGAAATAAATCTTTTTAAACATGAAATATATGAGAGAATTTATAATTTACTTCTGTTTAACGATTCCAAGTGGGTACAGCAGGATAGTGGTTTGCGGGGGTGCACCCTTCTTTCGGTCGATTCTCGAATACGTGCTCGAATTATCTTTGAGAAGCTCTTTTTGGAAATATGTTAGGAGGAATTATTGTTATATGGAACGTTTTCAAACACGGAGAATATGAAAAAGTGCCAGCGAAGCCAAAATTACGGTAACATGTTCCTCTTTTTTTTTTTTTTCTCCTCATTCTATTTGTTTGGGCTAAACAAGAAGAGGCGGCGAGAGGAGCGAGGAGCACGCGGAGTAATATTTACCTTTATTTTTACATCGTCGTTCTATTGAGGAAAATAAAAAGTGGGGGGAACTGGAAGAGGAAAAAGATGAAAAGCGTCCTCTAGTGCTTCTGTTATTTTGGTTGGAGAAGAAAGTAGAGTTGAAAACGTTCTTAAAAGCGCTTTTCGATCGAAAAATTAAAAAACTCCAAGGTCCCTCGATTTGCGGCTGTGGGGTATGTTTGCAAATACCTAATTATTCCAGTCAAATATTGGTAGATACGATCGCGCACCCAAGATTTTTTTTCTGGAGGAGGCTGAGAAGAATTTGTACAAAAATTAAATTTTTGATTTCTTTGACCCTCATCTCTACCCTCCCGCGATGCAAAAAAATAAGAAGAAAAATTACAAGAGGATAAATGTGTAATCTTTAGGAGCGTGAACAAGCCTCAAAATGGATTCGCTATACCGAGACGTCACACGCAGGTTTATGGCAAGGGGGAGAAAGGAAAAAACAATAATTCAAGCAACAACTTGACTTATTTTCGCTGTGTAAAAAAATATTGTTTTTCAAGCAGACAAGTATGGATATGGTTCATGATGTCATATACTTCTTTATATGGATCAGTAGTAGCTTGAGCTAGTTATGCGCCTGTTGCTTCACCATATTTTTGCACCCTTCAGGAGTTATTTCCCCATTTTTTAATAATTTTAGTTTCCTTTTTGCATGTTTGGAGACAACTTCGCTGACATCATTTTTTCTCAACTATTTGGACCACGAACATAGCTTATGCTAGGTATACCTTAATGCAGAAAAATGTTGAGTAGGCACCTATGTTTACACAAATTAGAGTGTACATTTGACATAAATTCACCCATATGTTATACTTCTGACGCTTTATTTTTTTTCAACCCTCCCTCACAACTAGTTATTAATATTTTTTTGTATTCTATTGGATGTAAATTTTCCCACCCCGGGCTTAAGCAGATGTAGGGCTTGAGGTAAAATCAGTTCTGTGCTCCTTTTAATTTTGTCACTAATTAATAACCATTATACACATTCTGTAACTTGCTGCATCTCATAACAGTTATAATCTATAACTATGTCAACATCTTTGAGTGTATATGTAATGGAGGACTGATTGTAGTAGTTTTGTTCCTCAACCATAGAGTGTTTCGGGGAACAACATTACTTTAAGATGTGTAGCTATATATTCATGTATATAGATGAGTAATTTCATTTTCTGAAAATGCTATCTATGTCGATAGTAACTGTAACGGATATTTTCGTCTATTTTTAAATATGACGAACATATTCGTCCACACGCTTTCGAATACCAAAAATGCAGGTATTCATCAATAATGAAAACTTCCTATAGCTCTTTGTAAACAACCACAAAATTACCCGTATTTAATTTTATAAATATAGATATAATGTCTGTATATTCATCACCTCATTTTGCCTGTCCCTCGATTATATCGCGAGTCAGCACAACCCTATAATAATAAGCCCCTACCTCACTTGGCCTATCAACCACATACACTTACATACCCCAAATGGGTATATAAACCTTCAATTTGAAGGAATACACACACAGTAGCTAGAGCTTTTCTTACAGAGCTACTAGTTAATAGACAGTCTTGTCTAGGAGTTTTAATCCCAAATGTTAAACCTAGTTTATAGTGTTTAAAATATTATTTAATGTACTTGTGTCATACAAATTATTATTTTATTAAAAGTGTTAAATCAACCTTGTGTTTTAAATATTATTAAGTCTCTCAAATACGTTAAGGTCCACAATAATTGTGGATAATAAATTAATTATATAAACTATTATAGAGGTATTAATTGTTGTCCAGTGTTAATTATCTTGTGTATGGTGTAACACTGAAAGTGGTTCTAACTAGGTACATACTACCTCTTTTGGCCGTTACAGTAACTATTTATAGAAATGTTATAGGAATCAGCCCTCCATTACATATATACTCAAACTTCAATATATGCTTTTGCTTTACTCCTAGGTAAAGTACTACTGCATTAATAGATAGGTATCTCTCAATTTTTCCTCCAAAAACTATTTATATGTACACTGGACCATCACCAGAAGCGCCATTATCGCATACTATTTTCAAAAAATTCTTGGTCCAGCTATGTTTTGATCATGGGTTTCATAATTTTCCAAATGTGGACCTGTAACCACTGATTCACTCAGTTTTATTAAAAACAATTTAGATCAAAACAAATATGTACCTACACTTACATCTATACCCTCTTCAAATATGATTTGCCATACAGTGCTTTAGGTAGCTGTCCTTCAAACTTGAAGCATTTTTTAAATATTAACACAGAAGATAAGACCCCATGGCTTTAATGGAAATTACAGTTTTACTGGTTTAACTGTTTGTATTTATATAGGTACTTTATTTATTCAATATTCATTTATTTGTTGATAAATATTTTTCAAATTTAAAGCAGACCATAATAATAAAATAATGTCTAGTTTAGATATTAAGGGGTGGTTTTGCTCGAGAAGCTCGGGAAAAAGTGGAACCTTATCAGAAATATAAATGGAATAATCTATGCCTGCGCTTAGATTCATAGGTGTTGTTTCTCTAAGTTGAAAACAACGAGCATATGAATTAATACTTGAGGCACTATTCATTCGTTTTTAGTGAGGCTAGCTACTCCCACTCAATTAAACCTAGACATCCCATTAAAAATATATAGGAAATATGCATTTTTACCCAAATTTTTGGCCATAATTCTTGTATTCAATGAGGTAGCTACTTTTTCGTAGTAAATTCAATTTTAAAGGAGATTTCAAAAAATAAAACGAATGCAAAAATAAGAAGTTTAAGTTATTTTATGCCCTTAGAAGCCGAGAAAATTGAAAAACTTAACCCTAAAGACAATTGATGATGAAGTTCAAAATGGTGAATTCATAAAAATGAGTTGTTATAATTGGTTCCCTTTAGGGTTAAGTTTATTGATAACATTAAATTAAGCCAATTTTACATACAATTTCATTTTCTTTTTCAATTTTTTCAGCGTTTAAGGGCTTAAATTTCTGGTTTTTGGGCTCATTTAACTTTTTGAAACCTCCACGGTACTCTTTTAGTATAAATTTAATGGAGGGCTGATTGTAGTAGTTCCATTCCTCAACCATAGAGTGTTTCTGGGAAGGAAATTACTTTAAGATATATATCTATATATTTGTATATATAAATATAGTAACGTGCAAAACAGAGTAATTTTATTCCCTGAAAATGCTATCCATGTCTAACGTGATAGCAACTACCTATAAAAATGTTATAGGAATTAGCCCTCCATTACGTATATCATACATACTCAAAGATAGTATCAGATTAGTAAAGAATGATGATTTATGGTTAGACATGCTGGTGCTAAATAGGCAACCACTGCGTACCTTTGGACATATTTTGCACTACAATTATGTACACTGTCCTCGTGAATTTAAGAGATGACTTTATCAAAAAATATGCAGAAGCTACTCCAGGGTTGCCTAATTGTTTCCCCGGCATGTCTTGAAATTAAAAAGAACATTGTTTTATGGAGCTTTACTGGTCCAGTACTATATATATAGTCAAAGGGGTAAATCTATGAAAACCATGCCTATTTTTTGTTTGTATAGGCGATCCTGTTAGTCAGGTACTTGCATTATTCCAGGTATTATTTGCTGTGGGGAGAAGGATACTCTGTCTACAACTGATTGAAAATAATGCAAATATGATGACTATCTCAAGTACTAAAAATACTTTTTTTCTTCTCCCTCCTAAATATTACCAACATTTTCTTCCCAGTCTTCAAATAATGTGATCATAAAAATTTTGGTATGGTGATATTCTTCTCCTAAACTGCTTTATCATCCGAATATCTTTTGTCTGTATGCATGATATTTTTATAATAACTTATTTATTACACAAGTAACTTGAGTACCTGCATGAGCGGAACAAGAAAATTTCTCTGGTGGGGTCTAAAACCTCTCACAAAGAAAAACAAAAACATCCAAATTTTGGCCAATTTCATTTTTTTATGAGTGGCTCAACGCTAGAAATGTTTTTCCATGTATTGCTCCGCAATGCTTGTGTATTGGTAAAGATGCTGTTCATGAAATCAAGTGTACGTACGTGTACCTGGTAGAAAAGTAGAATTTTGAACCAAAAACCATGACTACTTTTTACGCACGAAAACAGCCACCTACATAAATACACGCACACTCTTCAAACGTATGTGCAAGGACGAAAAAATGAAACGAACACATTTTTCTCAAATATCATTTTTATTTCACTACAGTATAACATTAGAAAACGCAACATTTACTTCTCGTAGCATGTTAGCAACATAACTTCTGTTTTAAATTATACGAATAAATTTAATTTTTTTTTTCTTTTTTTTAAGTTTAAATTTTCTCATTGGTGACAGAATCCGCGAATGGTGTTAGTAGCTAAAAACGTGGTCGATTCGGAAAATTATCTTCTTAAATGATTATACATTTTAACATTAATTTTCTGCGGAGGGGCGATTAATGAAGCAATTCGAATCCGTTCCACGATATAACGTGGAATTCGGGATTGTCACGTTTTGTAGGAAATATCTAACTTAATGGGTGTTCGAAAAGGGCATCTTGATTTTCGGTTCCAGAAGATGATATGGACTATAGAGATTAAGAGAATACGGAGGGTGGCACAGTTGAACGACGTGCATCTTACCACGAAGACCGTCGTTTCGTTGGATTAAATGATTACAGAGTTCAGTGTTGGCGAATTTAAAATTGTTTTTAATCGATTTGTACGAATCTTATGTACGGCACGACGAAAACGTCGATTACCAAGGGGTAGAAGGGTGATGGGAGCATTAGATAGTAAAGGTGAAGTCAAAATAAACCAAGTATTTTTCTAATGAAAGCCACAATGCTGGTCGAGTTCATTTTACTGCAAACGATTATAAATAGAATTTCAAGTCGAGGCTATCGAAAAGATAGGAATATCAGGCTGATTAAAATGGATTAAGAAAAAAAAACTAAAAATAATTTTAATCGAGGATAGAGTTGAAGTCGTACTTATTTTACTTCGCGGTTGCCCAGGCGCTGGGTTCACTAGGAGTTTAACAAAGGAAACGATTTTTGTTTTTTAAATTAATTAATGAAACGATATGAGGGTTTTTAGTCAATAATAGAAAGTACGATTAACTTTTTTTTTTTTTTTTTTTTTTAAAGGTAAGGTCTTTTAAAGTATATATACGTCGTCTGCTCTTCTAACAATTTGAAAAGGAAAAAGGCTACTTGAGGACTTCAGTTTTTTAAAAAGAACAAAAAATAAAATTCTCAAAAATGGAACGTTCAATGACGGAAAAAATTTAAAATCTGGGGCTTGTCTAAGGTAAACAAAAAAGTTAAACATTTTATATTTTTAAAAAATAATCAGAATATGTGGTCAGTGACGAGAAAAATAGATAAATTTTCACTAAATTCGGCAAAAATGTTTTTGAAATAAAGGTTTGAAGATTACATCATAGGTCGTTGCTCCGAGTTTAAAGTAATTAAGAGAAAATTAGACGGAAGAATTTTGAATTTTTCATTGGCACAGAAAAATTAGGCGGAAAAAAATTTTTACCCACATGTTTTTGAATCATGCCTCCATATGTTCTATGAAATGCCTACCTACTAGCTACCATGCGCTGTGTTGTCAAATTTGATGGCGCATAAAGTAATTAGACCGAAAAGGAAATGTGGTTTTTGAATGTAAGGAAAAATTTTTCACCCAAACGTTGACAAGGTAAAATTTCGAAATACTGATTATCAGCAAAACAAAATTATTGAGGAAAAAATTCTCGGGGCAAAAACCAAAGAGAAAGGATAACGCATGAAATGATTCTAAAACAGAACAGTATTTTCGACAGATTTGCTTTACTGATGGGCAAAAGTCTTCCATAAAAATCTGGAAGTCTTTTTTTTTCTTTTTTTTTTTTTTTTGAATTAAGACTCGAAGCAACGGGTGAGCAAGTTGCAATAAAATGGCTTTTAGTCGGAACGAATACATTGAGAATTTTCAAAAATTTACCAATTATTTTCAATATTATTAGGTTTAACGATGCCAGACTGAACTATCCACGTGGAAAGTGATAAAGTTTTTTGAAAGATGGATTAAATTTTGAGACGGATGAGAATTCATGTAACAGAGAATAATCCAACTGAAGAAAGTATGAAACCATAAAGCAAAATGAGGACGTGTAAAAGTACGTTCAAAGAATTCCAAAAGAAATGCACTTAATGTGGTCGACAATCGACGAATTTACGGAACGTTGGTAGAAATCTAAACAGACATTTATTTATACGTCCGATTAAAATGAATGTCTACAAAAAAATATTACTGACTCAATTTGGGTAAAAACTTTCTTTTTTTTTACGATGAAAAATTATGTTTGGAAAAAATTATGAGGTAATTTTGAAATCTTTATCACTACCAGCAGGAATTGTTGATACAGTAAAATATGATAATAAAAATGTGGGTTTGAATTTTAAAGGAATGGGATAAAAGAGAAAATAACAAATAGCAGCAAATCGTAGTATCAGAAAAGTGCCATGCAATACTAATATTACAAAAACTTATTTTATTGGATAACTTCGAACACATCCTAAGTAATATCAGAATGGACGAAAAAAAATTCAAAAAATTGAAGCGAGTACGCCATCAGTGACACCATTTCAAGAATGCAAGCTAAGTACCTAGGAAAAGAGCACACTTGAGTGAAAGATATTCAGTTTTCGAATGAATCAAATTGACGTCTCTCCTAAAACGGCACCATGGTTGAATTCTACGCCAACGAAAACCGAATTTATTCACCCATTCGCCACATAATATGATTCATGGTCAACGTTTACAGCGAAATTAACTGAATTATTCTCGAATCCTCGGTAAGAAGTTCATTTACAAATAGTTTCTTCCCTCTCGCGTAAGCAAAATGCATTCAACTTAAATGCCGCCAAATAACAAATATCTCTCACAGTAATGGGCGAATCATTAACTTGAGAAAAAGAAAAATGAAAAAAAGGAGCCCGATTCGAACACTAATCTGATAATACTAAAAACTATATAATTTTAATAAAATTAATAATATGTAAAGAAAGAGAAAAATTTTACTCAAACGCGACAATTACAGACTGCTGTTCGTAAATATAAAGTGTATGTCTCTTGCCAAATCAATTATATTTTTATGTACCCTCTAATTTAACAAAAAAAAAAAAAAAAAAAAAAAAAAGAACATTCACGATGCCCACGTAAATTTAGTGTTTTCCTTTTTATAATCGATTTTTTCTACGTACAAAAAGAAAAAATAAAATAATGCACTAATACATATAATAGTTTGAACTTCGTTTCGCAGATGACGATGATGATTCGTTAAGGAAACGCTAGTATTTATTTTTTTAATTTTTTTTTTTTTGTTTGTTGTAAAGTACGATCATGGCGTCGCGCATATTCAAATCTTGAACAAAAATTTGCTGGTACTTTACATAATATAGGCTCACTTGTAAAATTCGAGAACTGAATATTCCTTTGAGCAACTAAGCATCCGTTCTGAGGGTGGAAAATGACTGGTTAGAATTCGTCATCTTGCCCGTATAGCAAAATCGCATATCTTTTTTATTTTGTTTTCAACATGTTAAGAGAAAAATCTACGAACTCTTCTGCTGCAAAGGCCAACTGGTATCGAATTTTTTCGCTTAGTGTTTTTTTTTCTTTTTTGATTTTGATTTGAAGTGCGTTTTTTTTTTTGTTTGTTTAAATTTTTGTCTGAAAATGATTTTTTTTTGTTTTGTTTTGTTTGAATCACCGTCAACAGCAAACGTCTCAATTAATAAAAGATTAATTCCAAAGCTGCGTAACACGAGCTATTTCCATCAGACGTACTTCAACCGTGACTTTTCGTCGAATCTTTCCATTTACCGTAGAAGTCAGCGATGTGCTCGATTAACAATCCTGAAAAATCAAACTATTTTAAAATAAGGGGCGTGATTTTTTTTTTTTTTTTCCTCCATTTTTCCTCCCTTACTTTTTTTTTCTACCACTTTTAATCTGAAAACATTTATTTCACGACGTCTGATCCCACTTTATCGGACGTTCCCTCGTTTTTGTTACTCTATTTTTTCTCCCTCATTTATTTTTGCAGAAGTAACCCGAACAAGGGAATCGGGAAATGTAGGCGAACGATTGTAATTCGGTGGCCAAGAATCAAATCGAAACACGAAGAAAGGGTATGAGAGAGACGAATGCCAAAAAGTTTTTCCTACAATAGAATGGATTTTTTTTCTTTTTTTCTTTTTGGCGGTTCTATATCTTTTCTTTTAAAAGGCTTTTTCTTTTTGCTCGATCGGCGGAACTGATTACGACGACCGTACAAGAGGTGGCCACGAATTAATTACAACGGAGACGAGTAAAGGGTGACTGATGGTTTGGTGTGGCACTGAAATGTTGATTAATGTTGGGGGGTCAGAGCGGCTAATCCGCTAGCCGATGATATTATGTCGGGGGTAAAGTTAAGCGAGGAGCACCCACCAAATATCGAGTAGCGAAATAAAATAAAAATTAATTGGTTTCCCACATCGTTCGCTAATATCGTGACGCATAGTTTGAACAGTTTTGGGTATCGCGTGATTTCATTCCGCTGCTCTCTACATACAGCGTCGCATTAACGAAGATGGTAGGTGCTTATTCACTCGGATGCAAGAAAAAAATAATAATAAAAAAAAAATCCACAACATTCTGAAAGATTTTCATCTATCTAAATAACCGACTGAGAGCAAAACCTTTTCTCGTTCCTCAAGTCGCGCTAAATACCGACACGATTAGGGTTGAGTTCTCGCTGCACAAAACGTTTTTTAACTGCCAACTCTTTTCTTCTCATGTTAGTATTTCTTGTCTCCTTGAAAGTATCTAAGTTTCAAGCGACTACATTTAGCATCATCCAGGGGTGTAAACGGAAAAAAATTTCTGAGGAGGGAAAATCAACAAAGGACCGAGAAGATTTCTGGATGTTCATTTAGTGGGAAAAGGAAGGAAGTCCTAAGAAATTACCAATAATAAAAGACGACGCATTTAGCAATTTTTTAATTTCTTGACCCGAAGATCATCATATCTTACAAAATATCCTTAAAATTACTTTTACTGTTACGTGGGACGAACCTGATGGGGTATATTTGTACCCAAAACATACGAGACGTCCTGAAAAGTATAAAATGGTTTGCTAACACGTTTAAAGGGGCTTTAAACTACGCTCGGCACGAAAATCACTTCCTAGCGCCCAGCATCCCTTCCACCTTCTTTCCCTTGAAATGTGTCAAACCGCGCTTCACAGTAGTTATCGCATTTTTCTCGCTAAACGGTGGATCGCATAAGAAATGTTATGTACAGGTTGAAAATATTCCATGAAAAATTCTCTAAAAAGTACGGTTCTATACCTATTTTTCACAGGTTCAATGGTTTTTGTGCAGAGAGCTGTCGAAGTTGAAGCAAATTTCTCGAAAGGCGGCAGATTCTTTGTTCTCCTGTATATGGGGGCATATATGTACCCGGTCAGGTACTTAGTGGGTTAAAAAACATTTAACCTAAATTTGACTGAATAAGACCGTAGAGATTCCATAGCCAACCCTCTTCATCCCTCCAATTCGAGTAAATCGAGAGTATTTTATGGGTACATGAACTGATATTCTCGTACCTGTAGATTTCTTCACGACAGCAATGTTGAACGGCACCTGCTTCGCCGACTTCTCTTTCGGAATCGTCACGTCCACGTTCGTCAGGTTGGAAAGGGTATAAGAGCCGGTCAGCAATCGTACGAAACTCGAATCGTCCTCTTTCTTCGCCACGTCCTTATTCTTACCAGCGTTCAGATTATTCAAATAGTAACAGCACTCCATAATCTGCATCAACAACCTGAAAAATCCGAAAAAAAAAACAACAACAAAAGTGTTCGGTTAGCTGCGTAATTATTACGACGCCTCTCCCAACCACGCCGGGCAGAGAACGCTGACGACAATATTTTTTACTCACCACGCTTCGTTATCCTTTTTTCTGGGATACGAGACGAGTGGAATCGACAGTTTCTCATTGTTACGCTGCATTCGCAAAAATCGGTTACCCTGTCGGAACTGTGACTCCAGCCAACGTATCGCGTCTCGAGCACGTCCACTCGTTCTCTTCAATTCGTCCAGCGCTGATACGACTGCCAGACACACGCATACACACAGAGGGTAGACGAATGAAAATCGTGGAAAAGTAACGACGAAGATCAGGGGCGGCTCCAGGATTTCATTTTTGTTCGAAGGGGTTATAGTGGGAATGCAGTTGAAGTGGTTTGTTTTCTCAAAAAAAAATCACACATACACACACACACACACACACACACACACACATTATTACCTTACCCACGCATAAAAGGCATAAAAATATTTTCATATAATTTTTGGAAGGGTGGTACTACCTTCCAGACCCGCCCTCGACGAAGATTATCATAGAACTAGGCGGAAACTTACCCGCAGTTGGTATGAGTAAGACGAATTGTCTCGAGCTGACTAACTTCTTGATGATAATGCTATGTTGGGTGAGTGCTTCGCTGTCGACGACCAGATACGGTGTCAGCAGATTAACCTTGGCCGTCTGTTTAACTTTGCTCTCCAAATTCTTTACCTCCGCCTCCAGCCACAGTTGTCCCATTTCTTTCATCAGCTTACCGCGTTGTTCGTCGTTCATCTTTTTTTTGCCGGTATCCTGCAAACAGAAACCGTACCGTTAAGGCTGTAATAAGGTGGCAAGAAGAAAGGAAAACGTAATGTTCAGGAAATACGTCGACCAAGGTGAAGTATACAGAAGAATAATCAATAAATACAGATGTACAACATCGTTGAATACTGCTGCAAAGCGACCAGCATTCAATGGGTATTAAGGTTCGTTGTCCATTCAGGGAACATCAGTTAAACATTTCGATGACCCAAGTTTCACAATTTCATTTTTGTCATAGGTCAAGATAATCATGCTTACTAGCCCACAACGAAAACCGTGTTGCTACCAAGACAGCAGCACAGATAACGTGAGTTCACTGATTTAGCCTCATAAAGAATGGCTGAAAAATCATTAGGAAGAGTGGCACAGAGCGGCCAGGAGCTAAAATTTTTGACAAGAATCAGAATTCTTCAATTAATTGCAATACGGTACTGTATACTGTAATCGGAAGTATAGTGTACCAATTTGGTGAAAATAATGACAGGTACAATCGAACAAAAATGAATTTTGCTATCAGGCTAAATTATACCGTCGAATTATAATGAACTCCAGTTCAAGTGAGAGAAAACATTCAACTTAAGAAGCTCTAGTGTGTTCGACTATTTAAGGAAAAATATGTAATTTTCTGCATATTTAACATGTTCTAGCTCCTTCAATTTCGAGAATATGCGATATATAGTGTCACAATGTTTTGTTTTTGTTTTGTTTTTTTTTATTTTATTTTTTCGTCCAAAATGGTACTGCAACTTTCATACTTAGTCAAAAAATATATTCTAACGATAGTAATTTCTGCTATCTTAATTGATAAATTGTGCTCTCCATGTCCAAAACCCAGTAGTAGCCCCTTCAAATTTTAAAATTGGCAATTTTTTGGAAACTAGTTTTTTTTTTAAGTTCTTATCTAGTTTTATGGTACACTGTGTAACTGTGTCGTCTTCAAAGGATGCCCTTACGAACAATCATTTGATGTCCAAGCTAACCAACGATGAAATAAATTATAATCGTCTCTGATCAAATACCAAAATCTTTCACCCGCCCTTACCCACTCATTTCCATTGGTTGGTGTGCTTGCGGTACGCTATATGTTCGCGAGTACGCGTGACCAGAATTTGCACCCCTCACTCCTCTCTCTTTCAACAGCAATCATTCTCAAACACTCGTACGTACTTCGTTAAAGTCTCGCTAAGGATTAAAAAGACATATGAGCAAGCAGAGCGTGCGTCACAGATGCAGACTTTGAAAGACATAAAAAAACAATTAATACAAAGGAAGCCGAGAAACAGTTATCACAATGGAGCGAATGCAGTTAATAAAAACGATCCAAACCCCTCCCATCCCCCAACCGACAACCGCCTACCCTTCGCCTTAGTCCAATTTTGTGTCAAGCGAACACACATCTACACACCGACAGGTCGATTTTGTGCGCACGTATTAATGTATAACAGTCTGGCACTCATACATTAAGAAATTTGCAACTCGGCAACCGTCACTTACAACCCCTCTACACATACAGACTTCCTTCGAGACGGTGGCAAGGGGTTAACACTTTTTTAAAGAGGTAATAAGGAAAAGCGGCAGAATATTTTGACATTGAATTCAAGAGGGTAGGTAGATTAAGAGAGCGCGTCGAGAACGACTCGAAAAAGTTAGACACTTACGTTATAGAGCTTATTTTTTTTATTATTTCTCTCTCATGTTTCTTTCTTCTGATAGTCTCGCTCTTTTATCCCCTTTTTCCTCGACTAACTTTCGTGTTTTTTTACACTTCCTGGCGCTCCACACTAGGGTTTACTTCGCATTCCACTACCACACGCTGCACCCTTTCGTATAAATTCCGGCGATGTTTAGTCAACACCTCACCTTTCACATATTATCTTTGACTATATAGAACTGGACCAGTAAAGTTCCATAAGACTAATGTACTTTTTAATGACAAGACACGCTGGTGAAAAAGTAGCCAACCAAAGCGTACCTTCCGCGTATTTTCGATGTTTTGCTTGAGTTCACAAATTTAGAATACATCTGATAAAGACATCCCTTAAATTCACGAGGATATCGTAGATAAATACAAAGCAAAATACGTCAAAAGGTAACGCTCTGGTTGCCTATTTAGCGTCGACATGTCTAACAAAAAATCATATTTCTTTACTGATCCAGCATTACTTAGTCAAAACGTATTATGAAAGAAAAAAGAACCAAAAAGATACACACAACAGCATAGTTATAGAGTAAGGTGGGGGGGGGTAGGTGGACCAGGGAGCTGCTACACGACGACTAACATATATATCTCCATTGTTACCTTGAAAATTAAATGGAATTCCAGTTAACTAAGAATGTATTTCTTTATCAGTTAATTCAAAATCAATTTTTAATCTATTTGGTTGAGTTATTCAAGTCTAGTCCTAATTAGGGTTTTTGTTTGTAAAAAACCCTATTTAAATCGCTATGTTTTTCTTTTTCCTCCTTCATTATTCCTCAGCCTGAGTTCTATGTTTAATTTTTTAACTGTGAAAATAAAATTTTATATTTTATGACAATATCTGTGAACATGAATAATTTATTTTTCTTCTTTTCCTTCATTTTCTTCAACCTGTGTTTTATGTTTTCTTTTTCAACTGTGAAAAAATAAAAATTAAATTTTCATCCATTGATATGATGTTATCAGTGACCATTTATTTTTTTGATTCTAATTTTGGGATAAATTTACAAAATAAAACAAAAACCCTGTTGCCACATTGTCTAGCGATGTAGCTTGTTTTCGAATTCGTATTTCATATAACTGACTAAATTTTTCTGTTACTTCCCTTTCTCTATAAGTTATATAAACCCTATAATTTCTTAAGTAGTATTCTATTTGTCTTGTGGTTTTATTTGCATACATATTATGCCCCTTAAAATACTGAATCCATTGAGCCACATTTGTATCTCTTCTTCCAGTTTCATTTTTTATAACACTTATTGAGATCTGATTTCTTTTATCCATTTTTTTCTCTGTTTTAATAAGGAAAAAATTTAATAAGGATTTTTATTTTATATTCGCATTACTTTAACAAGAAGATTGGGGTGAATTTTTGTTTTTAAATGTGTTTTATAGGATACAGAATACAACACTCATCCACATACACATACCTACTATTTCCCATTTTCTATTTTTGTAATCATTTTTCAAGTTTTCTTTGAATTTGTTATAATATTCTTTAAACGATGTATTTACATTCTTTACACCAATGTTGTCCACTACCAAATTCTTCTACTTTTTTTAAACAAATCTATCACAATTATATGTTTATTAAGAAGTTCATCACTACACTCACTAGAGAGACACACTTTAGAATATGAATGTTTTTCCTCATATTCATCTTCATTCATTACTTTCTTATATTTAGAACAATATCTTGCACTTTGTGAGAATTTTAGAAGTGAAGAGTTGTTTTCGTCTTTTTACATACAATTTAAATGAATTCAAATTCGGTACCAATGGATTGGTGTTATTTATTAATGAATAAATTTAAATAAAATTTCAGAAAAAATATGTCAAAACCCTACTCAATTATGTCGCTATGTTACAAACCTTACTAAAATACGTTTAAACTAGAATCAAATTAAGATATATGTTAAAAACCTTGGCAAAGTATATCACTCTAGACCCTTCCCAAAGTATGTTAGGACTTTTTCTCAATATATGTATGTGATAAATTATCTAATTTCCTATTTAATATTTTAAGCTAGAGGGATAAATCAAGTTGAAATATACGTATAACTGGACAAATACCCTAGAAGCTCAGGGTTACACTTCATGTTTTAGGAATTTCTGTAACTGCAATAGTTTCAACATCATTCAGTTGTTTATTTTTTAATTCGTCTATTTTTTCAAGTTCATCATGAAAAAAAATTTTCTTTTTTAAATCTCTTTTCTCAATTAACGATGATTTTAATGAATTTTCTCTATTAGGAGAAAAATGGTGGTACCAGAAGTACCGTCCAGCCAATCCGCACCAAAATCAACAGGTCTGGTCTTTGGCTTAGTAAAAATGTTCTTAACAAGTTTTGTGACTATCGGGTAAAAATTGCGACCTGTATCGTGGGAACAAAAAACTGACATATATAATGATATATTATGTATGAATTTAATTTATTGGTGCCAAAATTTTCCTGAGATCATGAAACAAAAAACGTACCCATGCCCAATCCTGGGAGCTAATACCGCACCACGCGTATAAATGTGGAGAATTATTTTAAAATTTGTAAATTAAAAGGCTGGGGTTCTTATAGAATTATAAAAAATTCAAATTATAGATTTAATCGAAATTCTAAATATAAATATCTTTTAGGTTGTAAGTGGAATATAGTTTTTCAAAACAGTAATAAAATCGATACAAATAAATGCGTTCACAGTACAAAAAGTAAGAAAAAAGTAAAAAAAAATATAAAAAAAATTAAAATGAGACACAAAGCGAATATATTAATAGAATGGCAACTCAAATAGAAGAAACTACTGAATATGAAACAGATTAAATTTTTATAACTAGTTCTAGAGGACTAAAGTTTACAATTCAGTTGTTCATTTATCAGCTTCTTCTGATTTTTGTTACTTATATTAGCGTGCGAGAAAAACATAAACGGAAAATTAATAAGAGGAAATTTTTGTAATGGACAGATCTCCCGTGATGTCAGAACGTAAGATTTTGGCTGAACAGTGTTACTTTCAGACACTAAAATAAGCCAGAAAAAAGTATTCTACCGATAAGAACCAATAGCATATATGCGTTGAAACTGAGATATTTCGATCACCGGGAAACTGGTCTATAGAACTGCAGATAAAGATTCAATGTTTACACGTCTCTTGTTCATTATTTTCCAGTAAACAAATTTTTTCGGAGTCGATCATCAATATCATCATCATCATTTACCAAATCTTGATTTATAAAAATTAATTCTTGTAACATACACTGACGTTAAATTAAAAAAATAATTATCTCATTCGAACAATTTAACTTTCAAAAAAAGTTTTCATTCGAAATGTTGGTTATTTTAATGATTTGAACCAAAAAGAAACAAAATACGCAAGTTTTACAGGAGACGAACTTTATTCGTGACCACTACGTTCCGCCATGTTTGGCGAAAACGGATAAAATAATTATACCAAACCTTTTGGTATATCGATCAACATTTAGAACTGTGTTGTATTACAGATAATGGAGGAATTCAAGTTATGAATAATGAACTGTCAGGGTGTGTTCAAAGAACGCCATTAACTCTGGTGCTTTTTCTGTAACTGGTGATATTGAAAACATTCGAATATAACAAAGGAAAGGTTTCCCTGAAAAAACGAGCTACATTTGTTATCTGGAGGTGCACTTTTTGTTAAGACTATTGCTTACGACTCGATGATTAGTCGAAAGATGACGAAAATATTTGTCATATTGTATCAATGTCGAATACACGAATACATATGTAGAACGAGCTACATTTGTTATCTGGAATTGTACTTCTTTGTCAAGGTCATTGTCAATAATAATTTTGTGGTATCAACTGCGAGTATTTTTACTTCTATTTTTTTGTGATGAAAATTCTTGAAAGAAACAAGATACGTTTGTTATCTGGAAGTGTACTACCTTGTCATCAGAAAAGTTGAAAAAGTAGGTTGCTCTAGGAATTTTAACCTTTTAGGATTTTGAAAAATAGTTATCAGAAAAGTTAGAAAATGACAATATGTTGGATCACGAATTTTTGAAACACGTAGTGATGTAAAACTGAGATAAAATGGTTTGATTTCGATTGAAAAATGGGTAAATATTCGCTAGTTGAAAATTTGAGGATTTTTTTGATTTTTTACGATGTTGAAAAATGACCGAAAAGATTAATAATTGAGAGGTGGCGCAAAACATACGTAGGTACACTACTGCCGGGAGGAGGGGAGGCGAGAAAGACACTTCCACAGCCACATTTCGTAATCAAAGTACGTGCGCCGCTGCGGTTTAGCGCTAGAAATTGCTCGCTTGGGGGAAAAGGTAGGGTGACTATTTGCCGCCACCACTTCATTCGCTCCCCCACGTTCACCTTCAACCACCGAAAGGGAGCCGAGCAAAGATTACTTAGCATTCAAAACAAGTTATTCAACCCCAACGCGTGTGCAGTGCTCCACCTGCGAAATGAAGAGGAGGCGGCGGCGGTGGCGGCGGCGGCGGCGGCTCGACCGAAATTTTACGTGAACGTTGGGCGCGCACACGCAGGATACGCCGTCTGTTTCCGAGCAAAAGGACACACGTCGTTTATGCGGACGAGTGGGAGGCGCGAGGTGGGCCGAGGAACGAAAACGAGCCTGAAAGTCCCTTTGGAGAAGGAAAAAAAAAAAAGAAGAAGAGAAGGAAAACATCGTGAATCCTTAAACAGAGAACGTTGCTGGCTGCATGCTACGAGCTCGAAAGGGTGACGAATGAGTCGGTGGCAGGGGTAGGAGGGTAGGCGGATTTCACCGCAGTTTACAGCGGCGGAGGCGGCGTCGGCAAACGACGCGAGAAGAGGGTAACGAACACCCTGCGTGAGCGAGCAAAGGTTCGAAAATCTACGAAAGATAGGGGTGAGGTGCGGCGGAAAAGAAGCCGGGCATATTGACGGGACTGCGGACGACAGTGGGGTGAGGGGGTTGCGAAATTTTTAGGCGCATTACACGCGGTTTAACGCGCGCTCTCCGTTCGAGTATTTTCTCGACCTTTTCACCCTCCGCTCGTCGTCGCTTTTTTTCTTCACTTTACACTCTCTCCTTCTATCTCCTTCTGCAGGTATCTGTACCCCTTATGACGCCCCACTCTCCGCCACACGACACTGCCTTTGCACCTTTTACTCGCTACACGAGGGCTTTACCAGCTAACCGAAGTTAAACCATCTAAAAACGCCAACTCTTCAGACGTATCGCGAAGGCGTACAAATGATTTCCACTTAAATTCGTTCGCCTCTTGCTCTACGCTACGCGGGAGCGGCGGATGGGCGGGTTGGGAGGCGGCGGGTGGAAGGCTGCGCGATATTTTTCATCTTTCGCTTTTCTTCCACACATTTTTTATTTCACTTTTCTTTCTTTTTTCGTCCCTTTTTTCTCGCACTCTCTCGATGGCATGTCCTCCGCGTATTTCGGACGCCTACGCAGCTTTCCACGTCGTTTCTTTTCGCAATTTCATTGTATGGCGGTGGGCACGGGGCAGGGGTTTAGGAATTAGGCGAACGTGTCGGGGATACGGGGAATTTTGCGCCGCAAAACGTTTTAAATTGCCCGAATAATAATAATAATGTGAAACGAACCCCCGAATCTTACTCACGTCGACTAAAAATGAAAACACGAAAATAAAAGTAGAAAAAGGAAGGACGAGTGAAGGATAGCAAAAAAAATAAAATAAAAAAAAAGAGACCTCAACGAGAGAACATCGCAAAGGGAAAAAAATGAGAAAAAGCATTTTCAACCAAATGCTACTGCCCTCAAACGTTATTAACTCGGCAACCACAACACACACACACACATACACACATACACACACCCAAGTCGAATATACTTATGTTGGCTGCAAAGCAAAAAATAAGGTGAATTCTCGCTGCGGCCGCCGTCGCCGCTACCCTCCGCTATCCGCGTTACCGGAGCCGACACACACTTAAGGGGGATAAACATGCTACCCCTTATTATACGAGAAACGATTATATCGAAATTTGTATTTGTCGAGAGGCGGCAGAATGTAATTTACGCAAAAAATTAAAAAAAAAATAAAAAAAGAAGAGAAAAAAGGAAAAAAAGGGAGAACTTGACGACGAACGTGCTCAAAAGTTCAACTAGTGTGGGGAGAAAGGGTTGAAAACACGTAGCAGGTACTGAAGGGCGTATATGCCGCGACGACCCCTCGAAGGGGTCAGATTGTGTTCCGCTTTCTCGGATGAAACGATGCTTAATTAATGCGACTCCGCGTTTACTGCCGGTAGGATGAAGAGGAGGGGGAGGAGGACTGGGGGAGCGAGACAACACGCGGGGAGCTTGTCGCAGTTTTAAATGCAAACAGACGGCGACAGTTCAGCGCAAAACACTCAGCCTAATTGAGTAATAATATGGAAAATAAAATGTTTCTTCACGATTGATGACGACGACGACAAACGACCAACCGACGTCGGATTGGAACAAAATATTTTAAACAGGGTTTGAAGGAAGAATAAGAAGGGAAACAAAGGGAATTAAAGAAACAAGCTTTCCACCAATTTGTGACGGTTGTTGAGAATATGGGATGATCCGAAGTGAATGGTAATAATAGCGGAGAGAAACGACGACGATCAAGTGAACTCGTCGAAATGAAATTCGCCATAAGATATTGACTTTGAAACGATTTCGAGAACTACAGGGGACAAAGGAGGCGCAGTCTTGAGACCAACGAAGAGGCTAAATTTCATCTTCGTCAGTTATAGTGGCACAAAACGCAGACATTTACACGCAGCGAATACAGGTAGGTACTGAATAGTCTAAAATTCAAATGCAATTTCAACATTGAATGAGCATCTGCATTCATCATACGACAGTCGCAAAATACGTGATTTTCAAATAGGGTATATAAAAACCCAAAATGTAAGTTTGAAAATTTTTTACAGAGAATGTTTACAGTGACTTCTTGAACAATTTCGATCTCGTAAGTCTGGATATGACGGCCATAAAACAAAACGTAGTGAAAAATTGTTTTTTTAAGAAAGGAATTTCAAATTAAAAATAATATTATGGCAATTGAAAGAAATCAAAATATTTTCAAGACAGAAAAGTGAGATGTCAAAAAATATCAAAACCTAAGAGGCCTGTAGGTTGTCGCTGTGGGGATTTAAAATGGCAACCTGCTGGTCAGAAAAACGTAGCTTTGCCTCCGTCGATAGAATATAGAATGATGCGCCTATATATATATATATGTTCATTTCCCCACAGTCATTATCCTCCCAGTGCTGCAGCTACAATACTGCACGAAAATAACAAACGGTGGATATCACTGCTATTAGTTGGTTAGACAGGTCCACACAGACTTACACCATCATGACTCAAGGCCTGTCTACAGAGGGAGTGCATGAACAAGGAGCGCAGTTTCATTTTAAAATCGCGGTGTTATACGTTCAGTAGTTGTCGTCAGCGAGGGCATTCAAACCAGTAATCTAGAGGTAGGAAAAATTACAAAGTAACTACGTGGCTAGACAGATGACGATGCGCTTCAATAAAATTATCCTGGTTGACAGTCAAGGTCCCGTATTTCTTACAAGCGTGAATAAATGTTCAAAAATGTAAAAACCAAGGTGAAGATCTCAAAACATTCCCAAACTTCATCAAAAAATAACCAAAACTTATAATAATTTATAAAAAAAGTAAAATAAACTACTATTGGTATAACAACTGCTATAACTTATATTAAAAACACGACATAGAATTGAGTGCTAAGAACTAAATAATTTAGTCGATTCCATGCTCCGGCCTTTGAAGGGAAGGGTGAAATGAAAATTGTGGAAGACTATTTTTGAAATAATAACCCCTCAACTTTGAATTTTTGACATGTCCCAGATATAAAACTGAAATCTAATATTTTTCGGGGCTGTATTCATAATTTGTACCAGTTAAACAATAAAAATATCTTGCAACCCCAGCATATATATTTTCACGTCCCCACAAGGATTTTTTGGGAATTAATTGAGAATTAAAGCAAAAAATCGAAAACAATTATGTATTTGATGATTTTCATTGCTGAGACCTACTGGTTCTTTAAAATCCTACTACTTAATAACTCTCATACACATACAAAATTCTTGAAGCACAACGAATATAATGTTGCAAAATTTTGAGCTGATGCAGAATTTATGAGAATAATACAAAACACCGAGTAGGAAACTGTCCATGCCAGTACAGGGTATAACTGGTAGAACTTCCCTTCACACTCACTCTTTCGAGATACTGGATTGAGTTTCTCGTATTTATTGGAAACGTCATCATCATTTGTGACAGTTATTAACTTCATTGAAAATGAAAAATATTACGAATTCTTGGGAGGAATCTCAAGAAATGTACTAAAAAGCTGCTCTCTTTCTGTATACATATAGGATTTTCACTTGAGGGGGTAGATCTTAGATTTTATTCTCTCACAAGAAACTGATTCATTTTTTATGTTCATTCTCAACAAATCTTCCAAATTCTTTAATGTGTTGTCAATTTACAAGGTTATATGAATTTTAGAAGCAGAATTTTTCAACTTTTGCAATGCATTTTACACAATTTATGATTATAAAATGGAAGTTTCGACGTTCTACCAGTTATATAAAGGAAATGAAAACCACCATTTTAATAAGCTTTTATTTAACACCGTTTGGGAATAGAATTTAGACTTTGTTTTTGGTTTGTATATGGATAGACCGGTAAACAGGTAGTTATCGAGTTTGCCGCTAGAGCATTACCAAAGCGTTAGGATCGCAATTTATTGCGGAATTATGTTACGCGTTTCTGAATTCTGTGTGAGTGCAATAGAGTTCGCTAGGTTCCACTTCACACGTTTTAAGCTTACAAAAGCATAATTAAAAAATTCTTTACAAAAGGAGAAGTTTCGTGAGAAACGAAAATATCAACGCAGCCAGTGGTGAGACGAACAATAGGCGAAGGGCCGTGATCCTCTCATCTTAAAAAAAAAGTCACCAAAGCGTCCATAAAGTAGAAGAAAATTTTCGTTACAAAGGGCGGAGGGGACACGTATGGGAATTATGCAAAAAAAATTAAATTAAGATTTAGCCCTACCCTTCAAAAATCATGGATGCGTCACAGCACGCAGGTACGACGCGGATAGGTGCTGGAACCGCACACAATACCCGTCGAATCCCCAGCACCAAGCCCAAACAACAAGTAATTTCAAACAGAAGCTTACTTATTCATTTGTTGAACGTGCTACCACTAATTAACGTGATGCGGTCACCCTTACACTTCACGAGAGACCAGTCCCATCCCATTATCATCGCACCTCTACAGAGTGTCAACTGCGGATACCTATATCGATGACTTTGGCGGCTCCAGCAGAAGAGGTTAATCGTTCGATGCTCTCCTCTTCACGACAGCCAACTTTTCCGACTCGTTTATTCGTAAAATGTTGGCTCTGCTCCGTATGCATTTATTCAAATTGCATTCGCATAGCACGAAGAGGGTTGCATATACGTACATCCACCAGGACCGTACACATATTACATACACACCCATATGAAAGGCAATATGCACACACACACTCCACACACTCGATATAATATGTGACTACCGTATGTATACAGTATACACTGTACATAGCATAAACGTATATACACCGAAAAACGCCATCGGGTATCAAAGACTAACGAATGCTCTTTGAAACTAATAATTATTTACATAAGCGATGAATTATTCATCGAATCGCGGTAACAATTAAAGAGACACACTCTGTTTACAATCAACTGTTTAGCATAGCTCTCTCCTTTCATACCGGCAGCACACTTCATTTGCATTATCCATCCAGTCGTCGAACGAATATAAATACTATTTCCGCGCCTACGTACCCAGGGTTGGGAAAAAGGACGTTGGAGAAGAAAAAAAAAAGAAGAGAAAAACGAATAAAAATGAAAGCGAGGGGAAAAAAGCCGGAAAAAAGTTTTATTCTTAATAAATCGGCGCTACATAAACAGTAAATAATACGCAGAAAGAAGGGGAAAAAAAAACTATAAAAAGCAAGAAAAAGAAAATAATAAAAAGTTACAAAGCGTCGTATTTTATTTTATTTTTTATTACTTTCATGCAATTAAACGTCGGCGAAATATTTAAAAGAGAGAACAAAAAAAAAAAAAAAAAAAAATCGAACCGAATAGAAAAAAATGGCATTTTTATTTTCTCTATTCATACTGGCATGATTTGAGGGGGCGACACACCGTTTCCCTTTCTCATTAAGGGGAGTTAGCCCAGTTTTTTATTTTTCTTGATTTCGCTTTACTTCATCGTTCCTTTCAAAAGCCAATAACAGGCACCTTCTTCACTTTGCTTAAGAATAACTGAAAAAATCGTCGATCATTTTGATGGGAAAAATTTTGGCTTCCCAGTAGTTTCGGTTACTTTTTCAGGTCTTTTACACGTTTTACTTAAATAAAAAATAAATATTTATCTAACACCCGAGACATGGTTTCACAATTTCAATTTTCGAACGTCGGATGGAAATGCGAATTTTTGAAGAGAGTAAAATAAACAAAAAACAATAGCCACAGAAATTCTTCAAATTTTCGTTTTTTTAGATTTTGATGGGGAATCTGTACTGCAAACATTTGATACCTACATCAAAATCATTTAAAAATTCCTTCAAAATAGGATAATATAAACGAAAAATGGATGAACTGAAGATCACACAGTATAAGTGAAATTTACACCAGCAGGCACACGAGTTGGGGAGCACTCGGATGTACTTGGTTATTTCTAATCTTGTCTTTTCTATGTTTGTCTTGCAGAGGAGAGCAGTGCACATTTTTAATAAATACACACACACAAAATATTTATTTTTCGCTTTTTATGTGGGTTTTCGAAGAAAATCTGCTAACTTATCTTTCTCCTTATCTTCCTTTCATTTCGGATACGGATATACTTTTTTTAAGTTTGGAGGGGCTGATCGCGAGTTAAGTTCCGAGCAATTTTTATCAATCAGTTGAACATCGAGTCAAGTCCCACCCTCCCCTTTTGGCTCATCGAATCGAGTTCCGTTTCTGTGTCATCAAACTCAAGTTTCAAGATGGTATCTTCGGCCTATCAGCATTATCAAGGAGACAACAGGAGAGGTTGAATGCTTCATCCCTGCAATATTTTTGTATAGCCACCAACTTATTCCAGTCGAAAAGAACTGTTTCACCATTTATGTCTGCTGAAAACGGGTGAAATGGGGAAAGAACATGACAGGAATTTGCCTCCTCGAAAATTCGAGATAAAACTTCGTTTTGAAGATGCAAAATTTTTGGAAGAAGACACAGCCCACCTTCTTGCGGTATCTTCTGGATTAATACTGATAGGCTGCAAAGACCATTTTGAAAAATTTCATGACATAGAAGCGGGTTTCAATTCACAGAGCTAAAATGGGAGGGTGGGACTTGACTAGATGAGTAGAAACAAATGGCTGAAACTTAATTCAACGCGAATTTGGTATTTGGAATGCAACTAAAAAAAAACCTTGGGTCAGTAAATACTTAATAATTTTTATTTTACATGACTCGTTTTTGGAAATTCACTCCCATACGCAGCGCATCAAATGAAGTTTTATTTCAAAAACCATTTTCTAGTAGCGTACTAAGCGCAATCTAACTCCTTGGGCGATTTCAACCTTTTATCTCTGGTGACCAATGAAAACACGAGAAACAATACGGGAACCGGTGAAATAGAAATGAAAACCACTCATGACGAAACGTTTCACAAGACTGTAGCCTAAGCATGGACGTATTACACGTTCAATAACCTTTTACTCGACCTCGAGGCAAAAAATTACTTAAACGATTTCCAGTACCTACACAGTTACCTTTAGAAGAAGATGTTTTCCACAATGCACAATCGTTTTCTCAAACAATAAATTAAAATTTCCAAACAGTATATCAAAGATGACCCTCGAATCTACTGAAAACTATGACCAATCATTACACCTAGACCCCGCACCACAGAATGTAAATGTTTTTGTTTTTACGGGGGAAGGGGGGGTGAGAGAGAAATGGTACGAGTGTCAACCTTTTCCCTGATAATTTGTGTTAGTGTTTTCAAAGTAGACGATCAACAACGATGATATTAGTAATACAGCTAAGAAATTTTAAATGATCATGAAACTTATTTTAGGTAGATGCCAACTGAAACAAGGATAAGTGCTGACTTTCCACCTGATATATTTACAGATGTTTATGAAACTGAGAGACAGTCTTCAAGGATAACAACATTAAAAATTTAAACGAAATTTCTGGGAACAAGCAACCCAATTCCTATGCCTCGTATCTACGATGTGCATATTTCTCGGGACGATGGATTCAAATATAGAATTAGTTTTATGAGATTTCCTTCGGCTCCCGTCTTCAAGCCTAACCATTTGCTCAACATAGAAGTATTTTCAGAGTATTTGGTAACTTGAATAACATTTATCGTATGATTTATGATGCACATCGGTCGTTAATAACTTATGTATTTATAGATGTTTTGAATCATGTCCGATAAGTAAAAAATTATCTGAACAGAAAAATTACGTGGCTAATTTAATTATAGACGATCATAAACAGTGTGCCTACAGCTTTCGCTTCGTTGCTCTTCAATAAATTTTTTTGGGAAGGGGCAGTGGGGATCGAACATTTTTACAGGGACTGAGGCTTCTATTCCAACTAATTCGTGATTTTGCCCCAGAGTTGATGCGCTCTGCACTAAAATCCTGGATCCGCCCATGTACTGATTTTGATTTCTAATGTTACAAATAATGCGATTTGACAAAACAAACCACATTTCAAACGACAATAGCGAGTGGGCATTTGTATAAATCAGCGATAAGACCTGCTACTGCGACAAATTAATATTTTCCATAAAAACGACATGTCATATCGCAGGTCAGTCTCCGCAATCATCTAAATTGCCAGAAATTTATCCACAAATTAAGTATTCTATCATCTGTCAAAATATGAGTACGTTATTTTATATTCTACCTAAAAAGAGGATAATTTAACAAATAATATACAAAAAATTACAACGCGCACTCCATCAATACTGCGTTTCGCCAACTTGACGTTCGTTTAGGGATTAAAATGAAACGTGCCAAAAATTAATTCAGCTTCCCATACAAAGAGGCGGACAATGATATCCTATTCGATTTCAAATGATACAAACTTTGATTACTGCCACCATAAATATATGCGAACGTAAAGAACCTAAATACTGGAACGCTTCGACTGAAAACTGATCCAATAATATAATAAAAGAAAAACAAACCAGAGGTATAAAATAAAAATACAACACAACTGTTTAAATTTCTTTTGAATAAACCATTAAACGGATGGACATTCTCAACAATTTGATGAATGTCAATATCGGCTAAAAGGGGTCAGCAATTTTTCCATTTAGATGAATTTTTAATTTTTTAAATTTTCATAAAAAGATTGAATAATTATTCTTGCCGTACTCTGACACTATGTCTGTGATAAGCGTTTCTTATTACAAAGTACAGAGAGTCATGCATTTTTGTTCTGACTTTTGACATTCTATTCTGGCTCAATTTACTTCATCATAGACAAGCCTGACATGAGAGAAAGATTCTCCCCGGGGCTGGGATTTTTATAAAAAAAAAAAAAAAAAAAAAAAAAAAAAAAAAAAAAAGATTTTTTATGAGAAACTTGAAAAAAATTTTTCACACTCGCTCCGCTCGCGTAATTGACTTCTCCACTATTGTAAAACCTCTCCAGTAGATAAATCCTAAATACTAAACCTGAACATGATGCAATTTTTTATTTTTTGAAGGCCCATAAATTTTTTTTCCCGGCCCGAATTTCCTTTCTACAGCCTTGATCACAGAAATCCTTAATTTTCAATTTTGTCAAGAATTTTTGATTTAAACTGATGATAACCGTACACAGAGTGTAAGTACCTAAACGTACAAATTTATATGTTGCAAGCCATGATACAATGTTAAAAATAGAATTTGAAAATTATTACTATTTGTGATGGATTTTTATAAATAATCTTTTTGATTTCGATCAGAAGTTATGCAATAAGATCTCGTCCGTCAGCATGAGTGCAGATAAAAATACACATTTTGGAAGATGAAAACAAACTTAACACAGTATTCAACAAAAAATTGAGCAATATGACAACTATTTTAATGTATTTTATTTTAGCTGGGTCAAGTTCAGGAAGACTTAAAACAATACGTGATTTGTCAGTAGTAAATTATTCAGACAAAAAAGTTAATAGCATGATATACGGTAGGATTAATATTTTTATTCATCAATCATTATATAGGATCGAAATGAAACGACTGCATCTTGGCAGCACGAATGCATGAAGTTTACACTCATGAAAAATTTTAAATTTGTGGTGTAATCTATACGAAGTTAGTCGAAGCATAATGATATTACACCAGTCATATGAGAGGAATTTGAATTATAAAATAATTATATATTCCAACGAAAATTCAATAGACAGAAATATAATCTTGATTCACGATAGAAAACTGTAGAAAAAATTGGTGTTTCGAACCTATTTTCTTCGCTGAAAATGTCGTTCTCAATTCGTTTCTTATGAACTTGGAAAAAAAAAAAATGTTCAGTCAGGCATCGAATTTTAACAAAAATTGTAGATATCTTTTTCAACTGATTCAATATGAATATGGTTCATTAATATCGAATTTTTTAAACGATTTTAGATAAAAGAAATGATAATTCTTATTAATAGTTTTTCCATTTCTTGTAATGAAAAAGAGCTACAACAATCTCTAAAAAGAAAATAAGTTATTCTTGGCAATTGAAAATTTGTCAAAACGCAGTACTTTAATACGCTCAAGGTACTCTACTATCTAATGGAATATCCAAAATCTACGACGGTCTACTCTTTGGAATGTCGCTCAGCGTTTATTAAAAATTTTGAAATAAAATTCAAGAATCATCAACTAATTGAAAAGCAGACATAATGGAAGAAATATTATCATATTTGCCAATATTAGAAGAATCTGGCAACTGTTTCATGGCTATTTTTCCAAGATGAGGGTAACTTCGTACCCAAGATTTAATGAAGTATGTTTCGAAGCAAAAAAAAGAAGATACGTTTTATTTTGCAAACATGGATATGTTTTTGGGTTGAGAGTCAGCAGAAAATTGGCGTAGTAACGTTTTAGTGTGACGTGTTTCTCCTTTTTTCTTCTGAATGACCACTTTGGCGAGTGGCAGCTTCAGAGGGCACCAATGGGGGGATGACGTCATAACTTACTCATTTTTTCTCCTTGATGGCCATTCTGGCGAGGAGGCGCGACACGGGACGCTCTGAGGGGGTGACGATGTCATAATTATGGACCGAAAAATTTTAGGGCCACGTTGTTTTTAATATTTTACCAAATAATGAAATATTATGAAGAACAATTCCAAGGAATGTTACGTTCTAACAACAACGAATCACAGCAGTTTTATAACTGTTTCATCATACTATTAAAAATATTTTCGGATTCCAAATAATAGGTGACACGTTTAAATGCCATTTACCGTGTCGTAAATGAAATTGTTTCAAATAGGTACATATCATGTTAACCTTTGAAAGATGTCAAAACCATACTTGAATATAAAAAGTATTTGACTAAAAAGGCGTTCGGAGATGCTTCACTTCAAGTTTTTTCAAGTGAAAGTTCGGAGTGAAACGGTTGAAAACAGTATCAGACGAATGTGAAAAATATTATTAATTCTATAACTGGAAAAATGTGAAAGATTACAATGACGTGGTTCGTTTCATTTCCATCAATTTATTAATGTCTCTAACATTCTAATTTTAGGAATATATCTCATTAACTTTGATAAAGGAGGGTCAAACGTGTTGTACGCAAGTTGATAAACCATAAAAGATAATATATTAATAATTTAAAAAAATATAAGTACTACAGATCCTATAAAAAGTTATAAGTTGGAGGACGCTACAATCATTCCACATCGCATACAATGTTAATTATGCACAAGTTATTCACGGTGCTTTTCAAAATTTATTTTAAATGCTCGAGATTTCACAAATTAATCGGCGGAGACAACTTGAACAGAAGCAACGAGAAATCGACAACAGAAAGAAATGACAGTAAGTTATTTCATAAAAGTCTGACACGATCATCAATTAGTCTGTGGCGAACACCAGATTCAATTGAGAAAGAGACAGAAATATTTAGAAGGGAAAAAGTGTTTCAGTTTATGCATCGTAAAAAAATCAGAAAAATTGGCTCATTTTTATTAAATTTTGTATCATCTTTGAAAAAAGACATTAGAAATAAACCTTCCTGCTTCTCTTGGTTTGACGGATGCTCATGAACCCCAGAAAGAATATGACAGACAATAATTATAACAAAGAGTTTAGAAACGAAATAAAGAAAATATAAGTTCTTCACTCTATCCTCTAAGAAAAATAATGTTCCAGAGTTGAATTTTACTACTCTACACGGTTAATTAAAAGAAAAATAAAAACAAAAAACTAACTCTAGCTCTCAACGTATTTGTAACTATTTGGGAAATTTGTATGTTAATGTATAGCCAATCACTCAGATTAAATCACAAATGATTGTTTTTCAAGCTTCATGCGTTAGGGTAATTTCATCTTGTCAAACTCGCACAAGTATTGGATGCTTTTCACATATTATTTCAGACAAAATTAAGAAATTTCGAACCGTAAACATTTCACTTGATTTCAGAGCTCAGAGCTTTTCCTTTCAAGACAAGATTCCTTTCATAGTATTAGAATTTTATTCAAAAATGGGGGTATAGGTAGGAGAGTTGGAAAGAATTAATAAGATTGCAGAGACCGTTGACAGGATATAACCTTGGTGTAAGAAATGGAAAAACGAAAAGTGCATAACTTACCTTCGTTGCGACTGGTTGGTCTTCTGCAGAAATAGTAAATCGGCATTTCTCTTTATCGTACAAGAATGTTGAATTTTCGAAGCTGCTTAAGAATTTCCCAAATTGAATGATATAGTGAGCACGATGTTTCATCTACGAATATAATAAATAGCTTTAAAAAAGAAAGTGAAGAGAAAATGCGAAGTGAGTAGTCAAATAATTCGATTTTGATGGAAATAAGACAAGGAAAAGAATGACTAACTTGAATCAAAAATAAATGAATATAGCTTATAGAATGAATGAGAGAGAAAAAAAAAAAGCCTGGCTACGTCGGAAGACATCTTTACGACAAAAAGCTAGATAGGACAGGACAAAATGAATGTAACATTTATGTAATTGAATGATTTTTCAAGTTATTTTGGAATATATTTTGAAGGAACAAAGACAAATTACAGAATAACAAATTATCAACCGCGGGCTCCGCCTTCACGAAGCAATTTGATTTGAGACCCATAATCCTCCTAAGGGAAAATTCCAAAGAGACACAAATAATGGAGCTGTTTTTCTCTATTTTTTTCTTTTCAACCAACTTCAAAAAAAAGGAGGAGGCTATCGTTTTTCAGTTAACAAATTAATAGACTAATAAAGAAGTGAAAGATGTATTTGGAAGAAAATTTAAAAATTTGCAGTCAGGAAGGCTTCAGACTTTCACCAATGCTTAAAACCTTCCTAGGGACAATCCACTTGCTGACAACTCCTTTACATAAAATGGCTCTCTTTCCTCCTTTATTCTCTTCCTTCGCTCTCAATTCATTTTCAATCCACTTATTTTACCGGGCCATGTATACAGTATAATATACTTACACTACAATTTTGTAACTTTTTGGCACTCCATATCTCAAGAGGGTGACACTGAAGTATAGAATTTTGTAGACACTAATTAACATCAATATGGAAAAGATGTTGATGGGAGAAAAAAACACCAAATGTTTTTGGGAGGGGTGCGAGGGTCAAACTCATTAACTTTTTCCCTAGAGGGCTACGGATTTTTTCTTTTCAGATGGCACATCTACACAGTGAGAATTTTTTTTTTACACTTCAATCATGAAAATCGGTAAAGCGGTTTTCTTTAACCTCGGGCCACAGTAAAATAACGTTATAGAAATTAAGATCTATAAATTACTATGATTATAATAATACGAAGAACATTTTCATTTCTCCTAGGTATCATCTTATTAAATCTTCAACATACTTCTAGCTCCAAAGAAAGCGAAATAATGTTTCTCCATTTCCAAATTAGTTTGTCGTGCACGGTTTTCAGACACTGCAATTCTTTCAGTTCAACATCTTCTGGTAGAGGCGTTGTATCTTTCATGCTTTCATCTGAAAATTAATACGTTATCTAGATTTATACGCAACGATGGTACGTTATAACATGAAGATATAAAATGCGTTTGAATAAAAGTTTGAAGTTCATCATTTCTGGAGTTTTTCTTCAAAAGTATTTAGTTTATACTTATTTGACATCATGATTCAACGTTTTTTCATCAATTTTATACTCTTGCAGTAAACTAACACACATATATACTCATAAAAAAAACCTTCGAAGTTATGCTGAATGATCACAGAACAATAATTCATCAATAACGACAAATTTTCAAATACAGCTTTCCAACCAGACATAGGAGACAAAACGTCTTTATTACAACGCAACCAATCACAAGCAACCTACAAATACCAAATATCATTAGAGAATGAGAATAAATTTAGGATCAAGAACTGCGAGACTACATACCTTGATGACTTGCATCATATGGTATTGATCTTGAAAAAGTTTATTTAAAATCTGAACATTAGTTGGTTTCTTAAGTTTTTTTGAGAAACCATTCGTATGGCCATTTGCTTTACCATCTGTAGTACCAAATAAAAAGGAGATCAGGTAATATCAGTTGATGGACACAAGTAAGATGTCCGAGCCTTCATTTATTAATTCCTGTTTCTATTTACCAGAAGTAGAATGTCCATTAGTTGCGTGTCCATTAGTTTGCTCTTCATCAGAGTATTCATCAAATATTAAATTTTCTTCACTGTCTTCGTCGCTATCATCGTACTCTTCAGAGGGATTACCTAAGAAAACAGAAAGTTAGTAACGTACGATGACGAGTTTTTTGAGGTTGGCACCGTAATTAGATGAAGTTACAGTAACAAAAAAAGCGCTAAAAGTAATTTATCACGATAGAAAACAAAAAGCTTCTTGCTCTTAATAAGATTTAGTTTTAAATAATTTAAGTTTTTTCTGAAACCTCTGACTTAGTCTGAAGTGGCTAAATTCAGTCATGAATATTAGTTATGCAGGCGATATTTTTCAGTTCTTCACATATTTTGCACCGAAAATGGAAATGGACGGATATTTTGCTCAAAGAGTTAATGAACAATATTAATTCATAAATCAATGTAAGAGTGACTACGTATGCCACAAAGTTTACGACATCCATGTGTGGTCTTCATTCCACTCAAAATTTTTCAAAATTGAATTAATCTCAACTTGTTGACTTTCATCGATGAAAAACGCTTCTTTCGACTCACATCATAGCACGTAAACAACGCACAATTGAACATAAGTCAGGGCCCTTTCAATAAATAAGATAATCAAAAGTAGAAGCGTTGTGACGGTTGAGATTATAAACGTACTATTATCCGAAAGTTCGTCATCTGATAGTAATCCAGTTTTTGGAGCTCGCCGCCGTCGTCTCCGTCTATTAGCCTGCTGCTTCATTTCACCATTTTCTTCAACGGACAATGGCGGTGGAAGAGGAAGTGTTTCTTTCAATTTATTAACCACAAATTCTATAGTGCGAGAAACAATTGCCACAATAACAGTTGATGCAGTGCTGACCATAGACGTTCCTGCAACATTTAAAGAGTATTTAGGTACGAAAATTCGGACATAGTTATACAATAATTTGATTATACCTTTATGCTGTTTTTGTTGTAATTTATGATGACAAATGATGAAAACCACCAAAATTTTAAAAATAGCATGTTCTTGGTCAGGTGGATCAAAAGATTTCATTTGCTTGGTTTCTGTTAACTCTTCTAGCGTTGATGGTTCATGTTTCAGTATTTTGGTTGCTCCAGATTCCGAAAACCAAATATTCAAATTCTCAACGAATTCCATGCACAACTGGAACATACAAGACAACTAAAATATACTCATACAGGATGATGTTTTGGAATAAAATATAAATTATTACCTGGTCGACATCTTTAATTGGAGATTTCTGAAGAAACCAGACACCAATGAGGTGCAAGAACTGAGAAAAAATACGTTTATTCAGAGGTAAATTATTGTACGCAAAACCAACTGGTGGATATTGCTCCATGATGCCGACTAAATTTCCTTCAGCTCCATCAAATAATTCTCTACAGTACAAACTATAAACACAAATGAACTAAAAATGTAACGAAAATTAGACCAATAAATCTTGCTGGGTCACAAACATTACTCACCATCTTAGATAACGATAAACAGCATCTAACGTGAGATTTTGTGAATTAGATAGAGTGCCTAATTGATTGTGAGGCATTCCAATATCGGGTTTCAAATACAATGCTTTCATATAATAACGGTGGGCCACAGAAATATCCCATCCAGGATATAAATCGAATAAATATCTATTCAAGTCTCCAATATACAATAGATTACGATGGACACAGTTTTCAGCCCATTCTCGAATTTTCAAGGTTGCTTCTGACGGACTTCCAGACTTGTCTGAGAAAAAAATTTCATTATTTTTAAGAGTAATTAAATGAGGACTTTTTACTAAATTATAAACGAACCATTCGAGAAATTTGCAAGTCCATAATTGTATTTGTATAAAGGAAACTCGATGACTCCATCTAAATTCAGATGAAATTCTTCGTGGAGCTTGTTGATAAGGTTATGATAGAATCCAATACCAGAATAAAGAAGGGCAACCAGTACCGATATTTCATCACTGGTCCATGGTTCTTGCTGCAACGATAAACTCTTATTCAACAACAATATTGCGTAATCTATTAGTCAATTTGCGAATAAAAATACCTTTTTTAATCGTTTGAAAAATGTATATACATCGTAGAAACATTTACGCCACAATATTTCTTCACATTTACGACCATATTCGACAGGAGCTAGGAACATAAGTTTCTCGATGTATGAGCATAGTCGCGCTCGTTGACTTTCCAACGCATTGGAGAAGAGATCATTAGTAACAGTTACTCGATTTCTTTGCTGGTCGAGGTAATGAGCAATTTCATTTATAGTTCTAAAACAAATGAGGCGTCAACAATCAACGAGAGGAGAACGGTAGACAAATAATGAGATTTCGGTAAAGCCGAATTCAAAATTCAACTCCTTACGAAGATAATTAATTAGTTAGAACGAACTGAAATCTATTACAAACACTTACTTGAAAACACGTTTAGTTTCTATATCACTTTTCACATCCGAGAAGACATCAGATTTCTTCATGCTTTCAACTCATGTTATATTAACGTTTTACATTACATACTCTAGGAAGATATCACTAAAAAAAACGCAGATGTATTTCTGGAAATTGCAATTAAGTACACTATATGCTTTACCTTTAGAACAGTTCTACTGATAGTCAATAAAAATTTCAACTGAATATTCGAGAGGAATCTTTGGACATGAGACATGAGATGCAAACTTTGTTGTTACCATTCTAAAAACTTCGATCTTCTTGTCAGTTCAATTTTTTTTTCTCGCAAGGTCATCAAAATTAGAGTGATTGCAAAAAAGTATTTGGAAAACTTAAAAAGGTACCACTGATGGTATGATAAAGGGGAAAAGGGGGTTACTGATTTCATAGGTTTTACGTCGTTATAATGAAGTAGAAATTGAGTAGTCAACTAAATTTGATTTCGACTCAGTTGAATTTTAAAAACGTGAAATAATTGGAAATTTGATCGACTTGTAACACTTGTAACATATTGACAAAAACAGGAGGATCATCAGTTTTCGTTGAGATGATTTTCGTGAATAAGTTCGCTCCTTTACAGTATTCCACGAAAAAAATAGCAGGTGAACGAAGTGATCAGAAAGTAGAGCAATCAACCTTAAAATACACCATAAAATAAAATCGAAGTCTTTAGGAGGGAAGTATGACACAGTCAATAAAAAGTATTTTTCAGAAGTAAATTAAAACCAAAACTAAAACCGTTTCATTAAGTATATGGAATAGAGAAATTTTGTTAAATTTTAAACCTAAAAAAAGGTAAAAAATACAGCTATTTACCACATAGTATCAAATTTTTCAAGTGAAACTTCCGTAATTACTAAAGTTTATTAGGAAATTTCGTACTCGTTGAAACATTTGAATTTTCCCTTCTATCATTCATTTTTCTTTCAACAAACACCTCATATTGTTTCTTTTTGAAAAATTTTTTTCTGGGACCGCTGTATAAATATATATTTTATTTTGATCAAGGTCCGAACTTTAGGACAGAAAATTGAGAAAAACTGCAGCCTTTTTATTTTAACAAACAATGATTCTTTAGAAATTAGATTCTGTTCATTTCTCTACACTCCAGATACAAACGAAGTAAGCACTATATTTGGTCCAATTAAAATAGGTATTAAACTAAATTAGGTTTTAGATTTGACTTCAGAAAAAAAACACCGTCAAGACTAGTCCGTTAATCCAACTCGAGTTGTTACGGATGTTTTTCTCTCAGGATAGGAAGTAGAAGAATAACTTTTCAAAACTTATGAAGCTATTAGGATCCGGTTGAAGTCCAAGTTTAAAAACCCGAAAAGAAATATTGGGAGACTCTAACAAAGTTTTGTGAGATGTTAATGCTCGTGGGTTTGTACGTTTGTACTCAACTTTGAAAATTTTAACGAAATTGCAACGGAGAAAATGTATGTCAGTTCTCGTCAGTCGTCGAAAGTTGTTCACATAGGGCATATCTCGATTCATTCGTAGGTCAAAAAATTCAAGCTAGCATGAGAGATGAAGGCCATATTACCGGAAAATATTAATGATCATTTCTTCAGCGGACTTAATTTTATAATTTCTTTAGCTAAGTTACTCTATCAATCAAATCTAGAAAAACATAACAACAAATTGGCAAATAGGTACATATATATACTTCATTTTTCCCAATTTCACAGAGAAAACAATTTTTATTCGTGTTTTCACTGATATTTTCTAGAGAAAAACCTCCATCTTTTGAGTTACTTAAACATGGCGAAGTCACGTGTAAAGTGAAAAATGAGCTCGTATTTTAACAAGTATGGTGAAAATGATAAACAACAAACCTGAATGTAAGTGGAATGTTTAGAAAGAAATGAAGGACAAAAACTGCAAAATAAGTCAAAAAATCTGAAAAAACTCAGGGTATCGAGTTCAATAATTTATTCTTAATTTATAGATTCCATTAGAAAAATAAGAATATTATCGAACCTAGGAAAAAAATTTTAATGAAAAAAAAAAACAAAAAACAAACAGTATATCATGGGACACGAAGAGGAAGTGAAAGTTTTGATGAGATACTGTGGAACTACCCCTGATTTCACGTAATCTGTACCCCATAAAACATAACTACTAATACATATAACAAAATATGAGATGTCAAAATTTGGACTCCCACTGAAGCCCCTGGTAGTTGAAAAATGAACATCAAACTTGAAATCAGCGTTACAAAACACATATTATCTGAATTGATGTTGAAAAAATTAAAGTCAAATACAAAATAAACTTTACAAAAAATATACATGCTGATGTATCACATAAAAAAATATAAGAAGTCAAAATTTGGCTCTTTTCAAATGCCTATGGGGTTGAGGAATGGGTTGAATGAAAAAATAAAAGTCAAAATAATATGAAATCAGCGTCCCAAAAAATATATCCACTGATATACATCACATAAAATATGGCAAGTCAAAATATGGCCCCCTTTTGAAGCCCCTGGTGGTTGAAGAATGGGTTGAATGAAATAATTAATTTAAAATATGAAATCAGTGCCCCAGAAGACATATCTGCTTTCTACTGTTGTATCCAAAATGAACTACAAAAGAAGAATAGATAACAATCAAAAATCACTTTTTTTATTGGAGATTTTGACCTCTACACCCCTATTTTTAATTTTGTATTGTAATGGGTGCAAACCTTTGACTATATACTACTGGACCATCAATTATTACTTAGCAAGGAAATCCAACAATTAATGATGGCTGTGGAATACCTTGTCGTGAGAGATATTCTCACCAGAAGGAAATTCTACAGAATTTAAGCGTGTTCAGCCACTACATACGAAAGTATGGGCAAGCCAAAACCAAACCGAACACTGGCGATTTTAGAGCCGGTTCTGAGAGTTTTTATACCGGTTTTGGCTGGTGCACACAAACACACGTACGTAATAAAATACGTACGTTGTTTAAGTACGGCCAGGTCGCATCATCCCCTACTATCGTAGGTGGCGGCTGGCCGGTTCGTGTACGAATCGTGACATTGATTGATGGATGACGTCACGATTCGTACTCGTATATTATCTGCACGTATTCGCAGGTAATTACGATCGAACGTAATTTTGTGTGTTCGTTTAACGTCGCAAGGACGATAAGTTGCCTGCCCTATGGGGCGGCGACTGTCGTCGGGGGTCCGAGCCCCTACACCTCATACCGATGAGTCCCCACAGCTACTCCCCCCCAGTTTTTGCGCCACAAAAACGACCAAAATTGCGCAAGGCCTGGGGGACGTGCGGGTTTACTTACGTTTTTGATCGGCCTCCCATTTGGCCAGAGCGCTGCCCACCGCGGCCCCGACGCACTCGTAGGATTCCCTACGGGCGTTTGCTCGGGCCAGGTAGTTGCTCCGGCTAGTTTCACCCCTGTGCCTCGACTTCGCATGTTTTGCGTGGGCGTAGGGATGATGGCGGGAGTGAGGGGGCAGCGGACGTTTGAACTCTGGCTTTCGGTGCATCGGGGAGTTGGTGTTCCCCGATGTCCATGCAGCCATCCTTGCTCGTTCGTTCGCGGCCCTCTCTGCCGTGAACAGGAAGCCCATCGCTTCCTTTTTCTCTTCGGGTTTCGGCTCCGGCTTCGGGGGTTCCGGAGTCGGAGTCGTCTCCTCCGGAGATCGAGGAGGAGAGATGACTGGCGGCAGTGGAGTGGTCATCTCCGCCAGTACATCAGCAACCGGAGGAGCTGTGTCCATCAACAGCTCCTCCTCTATCCTATCCAGCTCCGTTTTCGTTTTCGTCATCTGCTGAGTCTTTGACTTCTCAGCGGATGTCTTAGCGAAGTGGAAGCTGGCGGACATCGGGATAGGTATGCGTGACATGATTAGAATGGGTTATTTGTTAGGAGAAGGCACCAAAAATAGAGCTCAAGAGACGACCAAGTAAATCAGAGGTTCGAGAACTGCTGTTTTTACCTCATTTTTCGATTTACCTTTACAGTTATTTTCTTTATTTTCGGATCTTCTTATCTACACGTAGAGGGGATAGCGCTTAAAATTCTCGGCCGTATATAAGTTTTCCGGTTAAGATCTGATCGGTTTAAGCAGAGTTATGCCTGAAATAAACTCAGTGAATATTATTTTTCGAATTCTAAGTACAAAGGAATCTCCGTTTGTGACGTCACGTCGTAGAGATTATCTTTGCGGTTAACGGTACTCGCACGTTGCAATGTTTTGTTTCCGTATTGCACGTGGATTTGTTTATTCCTGTCTTCTTCTTTTTGTTGGCATTCCTCGTTTGCTTATCTCCGGAGTTTCTTTGTCTCGCGGAGTTCCGATATTTCCCGTATGTTTTTAGCGGGTTTCGATTTTTTCTACGGATATTACTTTTCGGGAGTAAATTTTATTTTTGTCGCATTAACCTCTCGGACGTGCGAGAAGGATGTGAATTTTTGCGTTTTTTCGTACCTGGAGGTCTACCTCTTTTACGTGGTTGTAAGGGGGCCTCAGGATCAAATGTTTTGGTGATCACATCGTCCGAAAATCTCACTGTTTTCTTGAGTTTTTCTTTATGTGAGGTGTTTTTCTCACTTTTTTCGACGAATTCTTCCGTTTTTGTTTCGGAATTCGTCTGTGTATTTTCGGGGTTCTCCTTTTGTACCCTTCTAATTCTTTTATCGTCACTTACCAAGTACGCAGGCTTCAATCTGTCGATTGAAATTGTTCTTGGTTCGCCTGCGATGAGTATCACAAAGTTTTTCTCATCTCGTGATACTACTTTATAAGGACCGGCGTATGGTTTCTCCAGCGCAGATCTCATTTTTTCGTCTCTAACAAATACGTGTGACGTATTGGCCAAGTGTTTCGAGACGTAAATCTTGGGCTGGCCATGACGAGCTGCCTGATTTAGGAAGTTGTTGGCATCATTTCTTATATTTTGTACCATTATTTCGGGGCTAACTTCTTTCGATTTTGTGAAGAAGTCCCCTGGAAGGCGTAGCTCTTCGCCGAACGCTAATTGCGCTGCAGAGTGACCTGTATCAGTTTGTAGGGCGGATCGAAGGCCTAAGAGGATGGTAGGGAGTACTTCTACCCATCTCTTTGTATCATGTGACATGATGGAGGCTTTGAGAGCTCTATGCCATCTCTCTATCTTGCCATTGGCTTGAGGATGGTAAGCTGTGGTATGACTGTGTTGAACACCAAGCTTATTTGCCAGCTCTTTAAAGAGCGAGCTCTCGAATTGGCGACCTTGGTCCGTGACTATGACTTCCGGTACGCCATACCTCGCAATCCAGGTATCGTACAACCTTGCAGCTACTGTTGGAGCTGACATCTCATGAAGAGGGATTGCTTCCGGCCATCGTGTTGCCCTGTCTATTATCGTCAACAGGTATCTGTGTCCTTGGGATGGTGGCAATGGGCCTACCAGATCCATATGAACCGTTTTAAACCGCTGTGTTTGCTTGAATGATTTGAGGGGCGAGCGAGTGTGTCTTCCTACTTTGGATTCTTGACAGTTCAGGCAACTGCGAGCCCATTTGTTGCAGTCAGACTTCATTCGTGGCCATACAAATCTTTCTGAAATTAGTTTAGCACTACATTTTGGCCCAGCATGTGACAGGTTATGTACACTGTTGAAAGCCAACCTGCGATATTTTACCGGTAGAAATGGCCTATTCTTACCTGTACTGATGTCACATGTTAATAAAACATCAGTACCGGGAATTTTTCGCTGTCTCAATTTGAGGGTAGTATCATCGTTCGATAACAGCCCCTGCAATTCTGCATCCTTAAGCTGTGCTTTAGCTATTTCAGCATAAGGCAATTGGACAGGAACCGAGATAGCTTCGATTCTACTCAAGGCATCAGCTGGAGTGTTAAGTTCTCCACTTATATACTGAATGTCTGTAGTCAGTTGGCCAATATAGTCCAACTGTCGTGCTCTTCTCGGAGATGCCGGTTCTGCTTTTTGTGTGAAGGCATATGTTAGGGGTTTATGGTCAGTATACACAGAAAAACATCTACCCTCTAACTGGTGCCTGAAATGCTTCAACGCAGCAAAAATTCCGAGCAATTCCCTATCGTATGTGCTGTAATTCTTTTCTGTTTTTGAGAGCTTCCTCGAGAAGAAAGCTAGCGGTAATTTGATGTTGTTAGTGTCCAGTTGGTACAATGTTGCACCAATAGCAAAGTCTGATGCATCGGTACTTACGCATAACGGCAGACTTTCGTCTGGATGAGCCAACAGAGTTGCATTTGCCAGTGTTTCTTTGATATTTTCAAAGGCCTGTTCGGCTTCTTCGTTCCATTCGAGTGGAGTTTTATCTTTCTTTTTACTTGTCTTTATTAGTGCAAACAGCTTACTTTGTTCGGCTGCTGCATTCTTCATGCAACGTCTGTAGAAATTCACCATCCCCAAGAAACGCCTAAGTTCTGCGACATTTGAGGGCTTCGGGAAGTTCAATATTGGCTCTACCTTGGTCTTCAAGGGGGAAATGCCTTCGGTCGAGACTTTGTAGCCGAGGAAGTCAATTTCGGTCTGTGCATATAAGCTTTTGCCTACGTTGATAGTGAGTCCGGCTGCGTGTATACGCTGTACCACGGCTCTCACATTCTCCTCGTGCTGATGCTCACCGCCTTCTGAGCAAATGCAGATATCATCCAGGTATGCATATGCAAACGGCAATTCCCTAAACAGTCCATTGATAAATCGTTGGAAAGTTTGTGCTGAGTTGCGTAGTCCAAACGGCATTCGAAGGTATTCGAATAATCCAAAGGGGGTTATAACCGCTGTCTTTGGAACGTCCTGGTCGGCCATAGGAATTTGGTGGAATGCCCAGTTGATGTCTATTTTTGTGAACATCGTTTTACCCTTCATATTCGCGTTGAAGTCCATTATATTGGGGACTGGGTAGCGATCAGGAACTGTTATGGCGTTTAAGGCCCTGTAGTCGCCGACAATTCGCCACTCTCCACTTGCTTTCTTTGTCATGTGGATAGGAGAGCTCCATGAGCTTTTTGAGGGGCGACATACGCCCTCCTCAACGATGCGATTGAAGTACTCTCGTGCCGCTTTGAGTTTGTCGGGTAATAACCGTCGTGCTCTAGCATGGCAAGGCTGTCCTTTGGTTTCTATGTAGTGAACCGTGTCGTGTTTGTACGTAGGATGCCTGCGAATTGAGGGTTGTGTGACTCCAGGATAGTCTGACAGGATCCGTAAGAGTTGTCCGTCGACTTTAGTACAGCTGGATATGTTTGTGTCCAGTCTGTATGCTAGCGTTTTGCCTTCCACACTTTTATTTTCACTATTGATCAGTTTACCGTGTTTGAGGTCGATGATCAGGCCATAGTGTGCAAGAAAATCTGCACCCAGGATCGGGTTTGGAACATCTGCAACCGTGAAGGACCACGTCATATTTTTGCTGAGTCCGATGTCTACTTTGCTTGTCTCAAGTCCGTATGCTGGAAGGTTTTGACCATTCACAGTACGGAGATAGTATTTCGGAGGAAGTACTTTTTGGGTTCTATTTACTGGCAATATGCTCAGGTCTGCTCCCGAGTCTATTAAGTAACGTCTCCTGTTTGTCCTGTCCTTGATGAACAGGCGGCGTGAGTATTTTTCCGAGGGGTCTTCGGCCGCACAGATGGCCCCTCGTTCTAGTTTGACGCTTCCTTGTTAAAGGTTTTACCCCACCATCTGCACCTGTTGTTACATTTGGTGGCCTCAGCGCCAAACCTATTATGGAAAAAGCAACTCTTATCATCCCAATTTCGAGACTGGGTTTTGGGAGATGATGTTCTAGGGGGAGTTGAACTCTGACCCCTGCTTCCGGAACTAGATCTGCGGTCTCTTGACCGGGACTGACGTCCTCTGCTGCTATTATTATTGTTGTTGCCTCTACTTTTCGATCTTTGTCGCCAGCTACTATTGGGCTTCGTCGAGCTTTGGCTTTTGTTCCTCTTTACTTCCTCGGTCAACTGAGCTATTTGTGCTCGAAGTTGAGCGAGTTCCCCAGTCTCTGCAGATACTGCGCTGACCACCGGCTTTGACCTTGTGTATTCGAGCGCATTGTCTGCGGATTTCGCAAGGAAGTCCAGATCCGCGGATGTATTGATTACCGTGGAACCAACGGCGGCTAGGCACTGCACAACACTTTGTGGTAGTTGCTTACAGAACTGATTGCCTATGACAGAAGGGGCTACGATATTGTCCGCCTTCTGTCGTAACTTCGCCATGAAGATTGAGGGTTTGTCGTCCCCCATCTTCATACCACCCATCACATCGTCTATTATTTCATTTTTCGTTTTCCCAAATACTTTTTTAATTTTCTTGACGAACCAGGCATACTTGTCCTCTTCTGTCGAAGGGCATTCCATAACGTCCGGAATGTGGCGGATTATCTGTGGGGGCATGCCTCCACAGATATGTGTATACCGCTGGTTCAGAGTTATGTTCTCTGTTCTGAACCTGCCTTCTAATAGAGTCAACCATAATTCTACCTCATTCGGTAGAAATTCCGGGATGTCTATCCTTCGTCTATAGAGATTAGGGTTCTGTCCTGGTTGCATTTGTAAAAGTTGCAAGATTTGGGCCAGGACTTCGGGTGTCAGCTGCGGCTGACTACTGCCTCCCTGTGATGGTTGCGGGTTTTCAGTTGGTGGTGGAACCATTGCTGTGTCTTTTTGTTGACAAGCGTATTCCACAGTACTTCTGCCTTCCTTACTGGTCGAAAACACTGGCTCCTGTGTTTGTAGGACAGGTGTTTTCGGGTCGGAGCTTTGGCTTAAAGTCCGACCACTTCTCAACGTTTTAACTGCAAGATCTTCTTTATTTATTGCAGTTCCCAGTCGTGCTAATTCTGGGTGTTGAGGGCCTTCTTCTATATTTGCCAAATTCAAGGAGTGTCGAGTCGAAGTCGGGGGAGTTGGGGGATGAGTCCAACCTTCTTCCTCCAGGTCTACTGTCTTGTTTCTCTTTATTTATTTATTTTAAAGAGAGGGGTATAAATTCCCACTTCAGCAGACTCTTACTTCGACGACCAAAAGGTGTCTTAGTCTGGGTAAAAAAATATTTTTAATTTGCCGAGCAAGCGAGAATCTCGCCAGCGCTACTGCGCCAAGTTGAATTAGCGCCGAAGCGCCTAAGACTCCTCACGACGTGGCCGAAATCACGTCGGGGTCACCACTGTGGAATACCTTGTCGTGAGAGATATTCTCACCAGAAGGAAATTCTACAGAATTTAAGCGTGTTCAGCCACTTCATACGAAAGTATGGGCAAGCCAAAACCAAACCGAACACTGGCGATTTTAGAGCCGGTTCTGAGAGTTTTTATACCGGTTTTGGCTGGTGCACACAAACACACGTACGTAATAAAATACGTACGTTGTTTAAGTACGGCCAGGTCGCATCATCCCCTACTATCGTAGGTGGCGGCTGGCCGGTTCGTGTACGAATCGTGACATTGATTGATGGATGACGTCACGATTCGTACTCGTATATTATCTGCACGTATTCGCAGGTAATTACGATCGAACGTAATTTTGTGTGTTCGTTTAACGTCGCAAGGACGATAAGTTGCCTGCCCTATGGGGCGGCGACTGTCGTTGGGGGTCCGAGCCCCTACACCTCATACCGATGAGTCCCCACAATGGCAATTACAGACAAATTTGATGCAACAATATACTAGCTTTTAATAACCTCAACAATAAAGATAAAATAATCGAAATACTTCAATCAATGCTTCCTGAAAAATCTGAAAAAATTTTTGAAACAAACAAGCAAAAAAGAAATTTTAATTAATACCCTAGATATATGAAAAATAACAAAAATTATAATGGGAATTTCAGAAATGGAAGAAAAATAATCAATTCCAAAATATAAAATATGAAAATAAAGAGAACTTTAGAAAGTTAGATGAAATAAGATGTTACAATTGTGGCTAATTAGGACACACAATACTTTTTTGTAATTTAAATTATAACTATGACAATCAAACTAGTTCATAGAATAATCAAGACGAAAACATTAGCCAAAACCAGAAAAATAATTACTCAAATTCAACTAATAATAATCAGTCAAATAGGAATACGAGTAATGGTAATAGTAATAATACTAATAATAATCAAAATTGAAATAGAAATGAGCTTGTGCAGTTAGCTATAACTAAGTGGGCAAACAAATGAGATAAAAAGCATGGTAAGTATATTGCAGTCTTTACATTTGCTTCAATTCAAATACCTTATTGTAATTCTCTTTAAAGAACATTTAATTTTTCATTGGACCTACTAAATTAAAAAGAAACTAAGGAATAAAATGAGACGAAGAACAATAATTTAGAGCCCTCTGAAGCCAAGATAATAAAAAGAAAGAAAAAAATATCTGAATTTGTTTTTGAGCATTTACACTGGTTGATTGCTTTTGTTTATTTGTCCACATACTTGAACTCTTTTTCCAATGTGCCACTTGTATTATGACGTCATAAGTAAAATCTCCCATTCACTTATAAGCTATTGGATATAAAATGTCGTATTGCGCGACTCTTATTAATAGGTCTTTACAGATACTGAGGAAGTTTCACTTCAAAAAAATAAAAACCTGAATGAAGACGAAAAATGAATCACAACAAAAAAATTTTTAATAAAAAAATTACAAAAAATTAGTATAGAATGTAAATATTAATCAATTTTATAGAGACAAAACTTAAACCCACTCAATCGCATATATTACTTTTAATGATAAATTGAGAATTATCTACTGAATCATTTGGAATGAAAAATTCATATTGATTTTCTCTAACGTGTAAATAAATAACAAAAACTTCAATAAATGTAAATCACAGCTTATTTAGGAATAGTACTCTTTTAATGAATATAACACATGCAATGAATTACGAAAAAAATGTTGGGGTGAATTTTAAAAAATACAGCTAAATTTGAAAGAACATTCAGAAGGAAAACAAACGTGGTTTAAAGGTTTGATATTAATTTCTTTTTTATTTAACGCAGATGTCTGAAAAATAAGTATTTTTATGACCCCTAGAAAAAATTTATACGCAACTGAAAACAAAAAAACAAGTCAAATACTGACTATGGCATTAAAAAAGCATTACATGAGAATAATTTTTGATTGAAGAATTTTTTTTTGATAACATGTACAAAATTTAAAAATAATAACAATAATAGGTAATAATAATAATAATAGTAATGATAAACAGAGATAATCGACTAAATCATTTTGATTAACAAATTTGTACTTTTTTTTTAACACGTGTATAACAGAAACTTCAAAAAATATAAATCACAGTTCACGTAGAAATAAATTCTTTTAGATAATATAATATTGTAATAAATAATACAAAATATTTGATAAGTTTTATAAAATACTGGAAAATATGTAAGAACATTTAGAATGAATATCAAAATGGTTTAAAGGTTTTAGGGATATTTTCTTAGTGAAAGGATTAGAACAAAAAATTTCATCTTCATACGCCACAAAACGAAGAGATTCGCATTTTAAGAGTAACTTGACACAATCGACGTCAATGATGTCAGCCTAAAAAGAATATTTTATTCAAAATAAGAATTTGTCCTCAAATCTACTCTACATTTATTGAAGTAAAAAATAGAATTAACTTACTTCTGTGCAATCAACGTAATAGAGCTTTTTCAGTTTAGAACAAAATTCAAGTAACTGGTCGCAGGTTAACGTGAATAAATCTAGAATAACGATTTCCAACTGAGGAGCGTTCTCTGCAATCTTATTAAAACTTTTAGCTAACGCCTGCCAAAAAAAAAAGAAAAGAAAAAGGAAACATTGACTGAAGACCAGGAAAACAGTTTTTTCAATCATTTTCATAAATGGTTACCAGAGGATCTTCAACTCCAACAGCAAAACGAAAATGTTTGAGATTGGGAAAAACGAACTCCGAGAAAGACGCTTCCGTAAATCCTTCCGAATTCCAGCTGTTAATATCGAAACATTGGAGATCTATAAAAACGCGATAGAATTGTATAAAAATATCAATATGACAGTTTCATCATATCTGGATGCAATGAACTTCTTACTCTGAAGTCTTCTAATCGAGTATGTCACTTGCGAGAGTTCCTCATTTTTTTTCCGCCCAGTGAATCCAAAATCAGTACAGTGGTCGACATGATTGAGTTTAAGAATTTCCAAGTTCGTCTAGCATCATACAAAAGAAAAAGAATTATAAAATTATAAAACTTTTTCGCTTTAGAATATTTATAATGAACATACTTGATTTTTGAGTATGGACTGGAGAACAGTATCCGTAATGAAGCATAAATCCAAATGTTTTAGGTTTCGAAAATATTCCATGATCAATATATAATCATTTTCAGAAGAATCGTGAGAATCAATTATGAGAGTATGCAGATCTCTATTAACTGGTAACTTGACTGTTTGCATTATTACATCAGGAAGAGAATTATTTACGTTGAATCGAAGTTTAAGAAATTCTAAATGCTTTTGCAAAATGAGGCTGAACTCATACTCGTTGAACTCGATAATAAACGTGGTAGGATAGTTTAAGCGTAAATGACGTAAGTTAGGGCACACTCTAATAATATGAAATAATAATTTTTTGAGTAATTTCTCGGAAAGATCGTTCACACTTAAACATATGATTTCTAATTGTTTTTGGTGAGAGAAGAAATCAAATAATGCGTCGAGAATACGTTCTGTGTAGAATAAAGATGTTTGTACTTCTTTCAATCTATAAAACAAATGAAAATAGAGTTTGTTTAATACAAGAAAATGATTATTTAATGGGAAAAAATACTTGAATTTGAACGAAAAACATACTTAAGGTTCCAAACTACTGAATTTTTCAACCAGTGACCATTTGACGGTATATCAAATCGCAGTCTTTCGATGTTGGTGGATTTAATACATTTATCAATGCGGGTGAATGAGAAAGGACAGCTTTGTGAATCTAAGTAGTTCAATGTACCATCGGAACACCAACAAAGAGCTCCAAAAGATTTAATATTAGGAAAAATAATGAATATCTTCTTAATTACAGACGCCCAAATGTTGTCACTGTTTATGTGTACCTCGAAAGTTTCCAAATTTTTTCGAACAATATTTTGTTTAACGAGCTCCTCGAAGGGTTTTGATGAATGAAAACCAGACTTATAGTTGGGAAAGAAATTGTAACATGCGTGAAGCCGAATTTTCCAGTGAATCAGATTACGACAGTAAATTATAATGTTTTTCACTACTTTATCATTAAGAACGCTTTGATGAAAAGTTAAAGAACGTATTTTATCACCACACTGCTTCCATATTTTTGCTGGAAATGTATCGACAGGTAAGCCTTGAAATTCAAGATTCATTCGAAGATACTGGCACAATAACAAAGATTTTGTTATTTCTTGGATACAATATCCACTGCGCAGAACAAACTTTTCTTGTCTAATTATTGGTATTCGATTACAGGCATCATAAAAAGGTTTACAGGAAAGACGAACATTTTTCCTATCTTCAAGTTCCAGATTCAAGAATATTTCGGTAAGAACCTGCAAACACGTTAAATACGTCAGAAATTCAATATCTGAATGAATAATATTGACAGGTGAAGAGAATAATTAGCTTACCTCAGGAGATAATTTAAGAACGTTTATATCGGTCGACATAGTTGAGAAATAGATTTTCAAATTCGGAGGAA